>JARDVY010000269.1:0-31523 GCA_029030555.1 Ornithoptera alexandrae | reverse complement strand
CACCAGTGATAGCTATAGGTCCTTCAAACCGGATCACAGCAATGTCCGCACAGTACTGTGTGTCGGCTGCAATAGGCGCTGCGGTGGTACCTAGACGGTCTCCGGCAACAGAGACACTACCACCAGTGATAGCTATAGGTCCTTCAAACCGGATCACAGCAATGTCCGCACAGTACTGTGTGTCGGCTGCAATAGGCGCTGCGGTGGTACCTACCTGGGCTGTCTCCTGCAACAGTGACACTACCATATAGAGAGAGAAACCACTTCTCTCTCTCTATATATATATATATATTGTTATTCCTCCATTTGTTTAAAAAATTGGCGGACAAATTCAAAAAAGGAATTCAACATGGCGGCTGAATTCGATTTTGAATCTGCCAATGAATTCCTTTTTTTCTTTATATACCGTATGAAAAAGACATGAAAGGGTTCCGTTGCATATTACAAGGTTACACATTATCACCATTTAAACCCCCACTCCCCACTCCTCCACCACACTCACCCCAATCAGCGGAACCCTAAAAATACCACAGCGCGAAAAGAATTCTTTCCCAATTAACGCTATTCAATCAGTGTTCGTAATGGTCGGTTTACATGCAACAAACATTTAAATTTTCTTATATTTTCTTTTTTATGAACAACAATCATTTATGACTTGTGAAATACCTATCGCCAATCTTACTGTGATATATGATGGATATACGATCTTCGAATCGAATTGCGGTCTGCTGCAGTTTCAATGGGCTGTTTAAGTTCCAGTTAGGATATTTATACTACAATACATTTTGCCTACCCATAAATATGAGGCTCCAGTTAGGATCCTATCTACTGTAGACAGAAGACAGTCAATGTACTAACTGGGGCCTCATATTTGTGGACTGACATAATTTAGTGTTGTGTCAATATCCTAACTTAAACATTGCTATGAACATTCACCTATTGGCGTCCTACTGGTATCTTCAATTAGCACTAAAAACATACTTCAACAACACTTTTATGTGATCACCATCGAATCGATGACCATCCTTACAAATATATTATTTGTGATAGGTAAGTAGATGAAATTCTTTATTTGTTTAAGCAGTACAAACATATCAGCATCAGATCATAGAAGGCCACTGCTGGACATAGGTCTAGCCCAAAGATCTCCACCTCAATCGGTCCTGTGCTGCCCGCATCCAGTGGCTCTTCGCGACTTTCACCAGATCATCGATCCACGTAGTCAACTTAGTCTCCTGTACCGCCGGGCACCAAGTGCCGTCGTTTGTAGGGGCTTATATGGGAAGTCAGGCCACTTCCCACCACGCTAGCTCAGTGCGGGTCAGTGGGAATTAAAATCTCGTTTTTTGATTAGCAGATTGCATCACGACCATGTGAGGTTGCTTACGGTACAATGAGTTGTTGTGCGGAACCCCTTACACTCCTTTACACATGAATTATATATACATAAGAAATGTACAAACAATACAAAAAAGTTGTGTAGATATTCATCAACTTCTTGCTCCTCCGATCCGGTGCATATAAACGGAGCTTTATTGTACAGTTCAGCATTTTTCCAGCACGTTTGGTATTTCAATTAACGTCCACATCATACATCGACATCTCTGTTTGGAACCCTTGTGGCTCAGCGGTGAGAGTGGCGGAAGACAGCGTTGTATGAATCACGAGTATCCAGGTTCGAAACCTGTTCAAAATTGTGCTCTGAATAGCGCAATTTTTTTTTTTATTCAACAGAGCGACGAGACGAACGGGACGTTCACCTGATGGTAAGTGATACGCCTGCTCATTACAATGCGGCGCTTGTTAGGATTTTATACATTGCAACTCATTGTACCTGTCTTGAGGCATAAGATGTTGTGTGTCGTTACCACAGTAATTAAACTGGTTTCAACGCCCTTCAAACCGGAACACAGTAATGTTCGCACACTACCGTTTGGCGGCGGAAATAGAAACTGCGGTGGTACCTAGACCGTCTCTCGGCAACAGAGACATTACCACCAATAAATATTTCGGCCACCAAACAATACAAACGTTGCTTTAATCCGGTTTGAAGAGCGCTGTAGCTGGAGATATCACTGGAGTAAACAGACTGGATATGTCAACTCATAGCAACGAAGATGATATGGTGCAGTGTATAACATCACAACTAGCGCCGTATTAGAGGCGGGCGTATCACTCAATATCGGGTGAAAGTCCCGCTCGTCACAGTTAATGAAAAAATACGCATACGAGTTGTACAAGTGCGGTAACATGATACCCCACTTCGCCCCCGCAGCCCCAGGCCCAGCCCCATCCCCAGCCCCACCCACCTGGGGCATTACATCTGCGTGTGACAATAAAAGTGCTGCGTATGAATTACGATCACTTACGGGACAAAGCCAAGTGGATTTATAAATAATGGCGGCGGCACCCTTTGAATGGTGAGCGGCCACCGCGCGGCGTACAGCCTTGCACGCGGCGACACCGGATATCCGGTTCGAAAATAGAATTAGAGAAAAAAGGAAGATTAAGAATTAAAAAATCGATCAATAAAATATACGAATCGTACTCTCTGTTAAAGTATTAATCTATGTAGTGTGGTATATGCTGCCGGTGGTGTTCTCTGTTGCTGGAAACTATATGTTGCGGTTTGAAGGATGCTGTAGCTAGCGTATTAAGGTGACTATACATAATGCGGTGCAGTGTATATCATCCTACCTAGCGCTATGTCGTTACGGGCGTATCACTTAAAATCAGGTGCACGTCTCGCTCGTCAGGTGGTCGCTTCGTTAAATAAATAAAAAAATCTACAACACATTCTCTCTGCTAAAGTATTAATCTGTGTTTTAAGTTAGCGTTCGTCTCATGCTATCGGTGGTAGTGTCTCTGTTACCGGAGACCGCCCAGATAGGTACCACCGCAGCTACAAGCAGCAGTGTGCAAACACTACCGTGATCCGGTTTGAAGGATGTTACAGCTAGTGTAATTACTGGGGTAACGAGGCTCGAGGTCTTGTCCGAGGCGACAAGCGCAATGTGGTGCTATACATATCGTCCTAACTACCGCCATGTTATGAGCAGTCGTATCACTTACCATCAGGTGAACGTACCACTCGTCTCGTCCACAACAATAATTAAAAATATTCACTCGGCAAACTAACAAAACTTTTTTATACATATATATATATATATATATATATATATATATATATATATATATACCAGTTGTCCCCTTCCTGTTTGCTGACCGTAATATACAGACTGCAAGTTACTTTCTATAGCAACCGTTACCATAACAACCGCGTAAACACTACCAAATGAAATAGTTCAAACGTACGAAATTAAAAAAAAAAAAAATATCCTATAACCATCTAAAACTCATTTATCACTTAGAGGCTAAAGCTTTTGAATTAGGCTCTTTGAAAGTCGCGACAGTAAACAATAAGGCGTCGTACTAACATTTTTATTTAATATTAAAATAAAATTAAAAAAAAAAAACACGTGTAAAACACATAAATAAGTAGCTGACTTCAATACCTATCCGACAAGGTGTAAGAAAGTACATAAAGTTTCTAGAATCTAGAAAAAAAAAACACTTGTAATAGAACCAAGTACCATGCAATATCAAACTGTAGAGACTCGTAACAGTATACGCCGCGGCGGCCCTTAACTTGACCCTTTCGTTGTTGTGATACGGGCGAGCATAAACGAACACCGCGGCCCGCAAGGTGTCCCGATGGAACAGCTTGCGGTCATCACTCGCGGGGTCACCGAGACCCTCGGTGTACACAGCACCAATTAACTCGTCAGCAGATTTAAAGTCCCGCGTCATCCTCGCTGCTGATACAATAAGAGAACAGCTCACAGGACTCCAAAGTCTACTGCGAGGAAAAGTTTACAGCCAGAAAAGTTTACTGCAAGGAAAAGTTTACTGCCAGGAAAAGTTTACTGCAAGGAAAAGTTTACTGCCAGGAAAAGTTTACTGCAAGGAAAAGTTTACTGCAAGGAAAAGTTTATTGCCAGGAAAAGTTTACTGCCAGGAAAAGTTTACTGCCAGGAAAAGCCTACTGCGAGAAAAAATCAACTGCGGAGGAAAGTCTAAAGCGCCGGCCCTTAATTTGACTCTTTTGTTTATTTTTTCTCTACAGTTTGACATTGCATGGTACTTGGTTCTATTACAAGTGTTCTTTTTTCTAGATTCTAGAAACTTTATGTACTTCCTTACACCTTATCCGATAGGTATTGAAATCGGCTACTTATTTATCGTATTATTTATAAATAAAATTCAATTTTAATGTTAAATAAAAATGTTAGTACGACGCCTTATTGTTTACTGTCGCGACTTTCAAAGAGCCTAATACAAAAGCTTTAGCCTCTAAGTGATTATTAATTTAACTTAATAAAACAATTATTTAACAATAATTATTATATTAAAATTTGTGTAGAAATATATAAGAAATAAAATCATCGAATATTTTTCTAGAAAATCGGAGAATTTTTTTGAAAAATATTAAATTAATAACTCCAGCCAGCATTGTGTTTGTATGGTGTATTCCATACGTAGATAGATAGGATACGAGCTGTACTTTAGCCTATACACATCTTTTACACCTTTACCTTACACCCTGTATATGTTTGTGCGTGTGTACATATATTGAAGGGGAAGGTTATAGCGGACGGATATTAAAATATTTCAACTGTAAGTAATGTCGTATATTGAATGTTAATGTAGTCGCCATTTTTTTTTTCACACACACATGTGTAGTTATCACGTTGATTATAAACATTTATTTTTAATTCGACAGGATGATATTCAAAATGGCGCGGGTTGTGATGATATACACAACACCACATTGTCTCGCTTTGATATATGAATGCATAAGATATTTACACTTGGATGGAACCTCTGCTTAGCAGGAGATAGTACATGGAGAGCCGTAGACTTCTGTGAAATTGTTATGGTACAGGAGGCTGCTGGAGAGGATAGACCCCGCTCGGAGACGAAGCCGTCGCGACGCTAACCCGCGGCGACAACGCGCCGGTGAATGGTGTTCCACTACCTTAAAGGGATCTTTAGGGTCGTTGGTGGTCAAGATGAGGGTTCCCATCGCCTTCTAAACAAGGAAGGACAATGGCTGGGTGTGGTCTCCGATCATTGAAGTACTCACGAGGCTGGTGAGGTCTGCATAAAACAGACCCCGGGACGGGTCGTCCGAATGGATGTCTCGTGTCTTCTCCAAACGCTGATGACCACCGAGGGGGTTTAGTGGGTAAAAATCTCCTCATAACTCTCACTTCCCCCCAAAAGATTTCTCCCCGAAAATCAAAAAAATAATATTCACACTGTTGGTCGCTAGTGAAATTACTGCGGTAATGCGACTTAACATATGTCTATAGCGGTGAGGACAATGGTGCAATGTATGTCATCCTAACTAGCGTCACGTTATTATGAGTGCACGTATCACTTACCATCAGGTGAACATCGCACTCGTTTCGTCGCTTCGTTGAATAAGAAAAATATTTAATATAGTTAGAATGTTTATACAACATCGAATTGTGCTCAACACATTGAAACGATTTTGACTTTCATTGTTCCAGTAATTACATTATCTACAGAACCCTTCAAACCGGAACACAGTTACTTTTTAGCACTACTGATTGGCAACACTAGTTACGATGATATACACTACACCAAATCCATCGCCGTGAAACACTATCTCATATATCTCTTACTGTTACAGGCCTAAGAGATAGTTCTGATCTGAGATCATCTTATGTTCCGGTTTAAAGGACGCTGTAGCAAATAAAATTACTGTGGTAACGAGATTGGATAACATGTCTTAAAACCATGGGTAAATATGGTGCAGTGTAAATATTCTATGTTCCGGTTTGAAGGACGTTGTAATTTTTGAAATTTATAATTACAACCTTTTTAATCGTAGCACACTAATGTTCGGTGATGGGTGTAAAAGCTGCGGTGGTACCTACCTGGATGATCACCAGGTGCAAAGACCAGGTGCAAAGACCAGGTCACACTTTATCTACACCGGTTTTCATGTTCTATTTAATTAAATCAAGATAAAAACAAAAATTATTCACGTTTAAACTTGTTTACTTATAAAACGTTGGAGGAGCCCGCTCAAGTGTACGGAACCCTAATAAGCATACAGAGGGGAACCGTGGGTCGCTAATCAATGTCACTTCAAACTCCTCAAAATCTGACTGAAGAGATGGAAGATTTTACGGTGATTCTACGGCTGGAGTTTAATCCTCATCAATGATAATCACCAGCACAGGGTAAGGGATAGTTCATCTTCAGTCTGGTCGCTTACCATTTGGACGTGTTCACCTGATAGTGATTGGCGATAGTTAGAATGATATATACAGCACCACATTGCTCTTGTCGCCTTGTGATAAAATGTTGAGCTGCGTATCCCAGTAATTTCACTAGCTACAGCGCCCTTCAAACCGAAACACATTAATGTTTGCATACTACCAGTGGTAGTAGTTTTATTTAAAATAAATTCTTTTTTATTTAAAATAAATAAATTATTAAAAAAAAAATTCTAATCAATGAAAACAAAGAGGTCTTATTTCGAATAAATTAATTATTAATAAAATGTTCTAATAATTGAAAACAGAGGTTTTATTTCGAACACATTCATTATTAAAAAAATGTTCTTATCATTGAAAACAAAGATGTTTTATTTCGAATAAATTAGTTATTAATAAAATGTTCTAATAATTGAAAACAGAGGTTTTATTTCGAACACATTCATTATTAAAAAAATGTTCTTATCATTGAAAACAAAGAGGTTTTATTTCGAATAAATTAATTATTAATAAAATGTTCTAATAATTAAAAACAGAGGTTTTATTTCGAACACATTCATTATTAAAAAAATGTTCTTATCATTGAAAACAAAGAGGTTTTATTTCGAATAAATTAATTATTAATAAAATGTTCTAATCATTGAAAACAAAGATGTTTTATTTCGAATAAATTAATTATTAATAAAATGTTCTAATAATTAAAAACAGAGGTTTTATTTCGAACACATTCATTATTAAAAAAATGTTCTTATCATTGAAAACAAAGAGGTTTTATTTCGAACACATTCATTATTAAAAAAATGTTCTTATCATTGAAAACAAAGAGGTTTTATTTCGAATAAATTAATTATTAATAAAATGTTCTAATCATTGAAAACAAAGATGTTTTATTTCGAATAAATTAATTATTAAATAAAAATGTTTCAATCATTGAAAACAATGACAGCGGTTTTATGGTTTGTTGGTTTTTCACATCGCGTCGGCTTCCGCCGTCTGAATATCAAGTCGGAAGTAAATGAATTGATTTAAATTCTTCATCAGCGGAGTTTAGCTGGGTTACGCACTGAATTCTAATTGCATAGAGCGAGAATCATAATTCGTGTTCGGTTCGATTCCCGGTGAACTAGATTTTTACGAACACTGGTGGTGGTGTCTCTGTTGCTGCTGACCCTCCAAGTACCACCGCTGCGACAACCAATAATGTGATTGATATACCGTGATTCGGTTTGGAGGACGTTGTAGTTAGTGTCATTATTATGTTTTTATTATTATGTCTCAGGCGACGAGCGTCATGTGGTACAGTATACATTATCTTAATTAGTGCCACGTTGTTATGGCCAAGTGTATGACTTATCATTAGGAAAATGTCCCCCGCTTAGTAGAATAAAAAAAAATGTTAATTAACCGATTGTTTAGTTGACTCTCTTATTGTCAAGCTGAAGTTAAGTGAGAATCGAACCCGGTACTCATCTAACCGTCACTGAGCTATCGGCACTTCACATGTACATATTGAACGATAAAGGCAATTATATTGCTAACGTTTTCGAAATGATGCCCGGGCGGTAACAGCCCCTTCACACGCGCGACCCCGTCTCTCGCCGCGGTCGCAAATGGAGAAATTATCGCTGGGGGTCTGCGCTCCTGATGGACCCTCAAAAAAAGCGACTCCTGGCTTATTGCTTTACCGACCTCCGCAGTATTGCATACGACTAACAAATAATATGTTTATTTAATTTATACACGTATTTGTCTGTTACCATTACTTAATATAGGCAATAGACAACACGCAGTTCTAATCATAGACAAACACTACTTACATTTGAGGCTGTATCATCAATATTCAAAGTATTGTATAAAAATATATATATATATATATATATATATATATATTAAAGACAACAATTACAACGCAACTCAAATTGACAGTAGATACAATAATTTTACAGACGTGACGAAGTCTTAAATATTAAAATTATGGACTTAATCATTGAATATATCAATTGAGCTGTCTATAGTTATGTAACTCTTGAACAGTTCGCACCATTAAAAGATGGCGGCAAACATGGCGTATATACGTTGTGAGTTGAGTGAGCGACGAGACGGAGCATTTAAATAACAAATGGCGGAGTAAGTTGTCGTGTGAATTGTTTAACACCATCATCATCATCATCATCAGCCGATCACATGACACATTGTATGCTAAAAGCACGGTGCAGTGTCAGATATTTTCGTAATATACATATATCGTCATACACATTTCACAAACTTATAACAAACTGCGCAAATGAAGTGCCTAAAAAAAGTTATAAGTCAGATCATCTGTCAAATAGGAAAGTTTACTACACCACATTGCTCTCGTTACCTCTATAATTACGAGTAGCTACAGCGCCCTTCAATCCGGAGCTGTATACACACTGTGATACTAATAAAGTACTTTTTTTTTTTGGGGGTAGCACTAGTTAGAATTTTTAACTTCATCACATTGCTCTCTTTACTACCCCAGTAAACTATAGCGCCTTTCAAACCGGAACGGAGTAATATTCGCACACTACTGTTTGACGGTCTCTCATAAATGCAAAAATAATAAAAATTATAATGAACTTGTAACTCCTTATTAACGGAACCCTAAAAATGAAGTTATCGTACGGAACCCGGCGCCGCGCCGCCTCTGTGCCGGGTGCGAAACGTCTGTGTTATAAATTGGGGCCATCTGGTCAAAAAGAAAAAAAGAGAGGGAAATAATTAGGAGGAGGGAGGAGCGGCTCGGGCGGTCAATTAGGGCATGTCTGAGATGTCACACACACACGCACACAGACACACCTTTACATTATTTAACAAGTCAGCTGATATTTTATACAGATAAAATATAGATAAACAATTGTGGTAGTCTCTTTTGCCGGAGACCGTCTAGGTACCACCGCGGCGACAAGCGGTATCATGCAAACATTACTGTGATCCGGTTTGAAGGGCGCTGTAGCTACTCGTAATTACAGAAGCAACGACAGCAATGTGGTGTAATGTAATAATCGTAACTAACGCTACCTTCCAAAAATTTTTTTTTTTATTTAATTATGCGACTAGACGAGCGAGACGTTCACCTGATGGTGAGTAGTACACCCGACACATAAAAACTTAGCTCTAGTTAGAATAATATATACTGCACCACATTGCACGCGTTGCCTGAGATGTAAAGATGTCGAATCTCGCTACTCCAGTAATACAACAAGTAAATAACACTGGCTACAGCGCCCATCAAACCGGAACACCTGCAGGAACTCGTCTTGTCACTTATTAATAAAAAATTAAATTCTCTTTTTCACATTTCGAATTTAAATTTATTTCTCCTCAAACGCCATCTGTTATTGAAAAGAAACATGTATGTTGTCTTAAAATCTTTCCCTCGTTTCATTTAGTGCTTATTATATTATTTTAATATTTACGACATATTCAATTATTAATGGCATTATTATTCTGTATAATAACCATATTATCCATGATGTAATAAAATGAATTAATTATATATTTGTTTCATTCAAAACTGTTTATGCAAACACAATTTTAAAATGGCGGACAGAAAGTTTTACAGCATTCACTTCAAGTTTATATCAGTGTCGAGGACAGATAAAAGATAAAGGCTCAGTTTGCTGTAAGTGTATAAGATATTATATGTAATATTACATATATATAACAATAAAATGTTGGTTGTATGACGAGTGAATATGTTATAAGGCAATAATACTTTTATAAGCTATTACGTATTTTTCTTAACATATTTGTTAGCGCCATCTGTTATTAGATAGCAGAACTATGAAAATAGAAATTTCACTGGACATATATAGGGTAGCGCAAAAATAACATTATAAAAAGTACCTTATAACACAGGTAATAAGGTACTTTTTATAAGGTTATTTTTGCTCCAGCCTATATAACTTTGTATTGCTAAAAATTAAATATTTAAAAAAAAAAATATTGTGTAAATTTGTGACAGACACATTTATCGTTTTGTATTATAAATTTTTAAGTATAATATCTTTATTTTGAATTTATGTCCTCAGTCCATCTGGTGGTGTGTGCGGAGTCGCCATTCCAGCACTTTAAGATTCTATAGAGCATTGGTTATGTGAGCTATGGTCCCCGCCGGTTACCAGTTCAGCCTGGTGACTCACAGGGCTATACGGTGACCATGGTACTTCAGCGGATCGCCTAAATTTTTATTTGATCACGCAGAGATACTCCAAGCATCGCAGTCTCCATCCCCCGCTGTGAACTTAAATCGCTGAAAGTCACTGGATTCAAACAGCCCAAAACCGTGGTTTGTGGAAAACATATCAAGTGACTTATGTCCAGCTGTGGACGTCGATCGATTAGAATGATGATGATGATTATGGTCTTAATACCACCATCTATCGGCGGAAAGTAAAAGAAATTTAAATAATAAATGGCGGGTATAATTTTTATTTATTTAGTCATTCGTTTAATGCAGCATATCCAGAGATCAGTTGACTCATCACAATATTGGACGTGAACACTCAAAATTTAGTAGTGATATATCTTCTTCCGTTTAGAAATCAGCTGAGAATAGATCTTTTAAAATCTCTTCCCCAAAGCTAGTTGCGGGGGTGTCACGACCAGCACAGCAGAGGGGGATGGGAATATGTAGTGAACGCAATGAACTGAAACCCTGAAGTCTCCAATTTGAAGCCGAGTTCAACATATCAGTTTAGATTGTAGAGAACCTGCCTGATAGGGAACCACAACTATATTGTAATCTAGCTTCCTTCCCCTTTCGCTAGCCGCAACATACCCGCAACCCCTTCTCGGGGGTAACATTACGTAAAATCCATTCTCAGTTAACCTACACTCGGCCAAAGGTATATTCCTAACAGTCTCCACACTTCATGGTTTCAGATATATCGTGATTAGTCGCGGTAAGCGGTACCTTTCAGGAGATTCTTCCAACCAATTTAGTTTCCACTAACATTTGACGTATCAGTCTTGACGAGATGTTTTCGGGTCATCAGGCGAAAAAACTTCATTTTTAATCTGGTCGGAGTCTTTACTTGGGTCTTTATTAGCAACACGAACGATTAGCGTATCTTCTCCGGGAGAGGTTTTTCTTTGCTTTTCTTTGGTTTTATAACGATCAATTGCATTAAATACATTATTAACGGAACCATTTAATTGCTCAGCTATTCTTCTGTACGTCCACTACATTTATCATCTATATATAAATTAACAATTATTTGCCTAATAAAAGTTGACGCGTCACAACTTTTGTCTATGCCCATTTTGAACAAAATAAAATACAGATTAAACTTACATTGCCGCCATAATAACAGAAAAAGCCAAGAAAGAAATTTTATTCTTCAATTTCAAAATAAGAACGAGCCTTGCTCGCTTTTGCCGAATGCTCTTTTAAATGTTTCTAATATGGCGTCCAAGCGGCCAGTGACACTAGAACAGATAATGAACTCCTTCATGTGTAACACATTTTATAATTAAAAGTAAGATATGTTTTATATTTTATCTATTTAATTGATTTTTATATTTTAGTGAATATTATTACATGATTATTAATTATTTAATGTGTATATTTTTTACTAACATTTGTACGTTGAAGTTATACTTTCTTTATTTATAAGAAGTTTCTAATTACGTGACCACCACTATATACATATATATATATATATATATATATATATATATATATATATATATATATATAAAGTGAATGGTCGAAGTAGTGTCGCCAATTAGATGAGTTGATAGAATGGCGGTAAGGGTCATTGACCTTCAGGATGGTGGAAGTGCTCGTAGGTACTTGGGCGACACAACCGGAAGTGCTACGAACTAGTTGTTTTAGAGAGTGATACGCCTGTCCATAACATGGCGCTAGTTAGGGTGACTTTACGCTCGTCGCTCGTTATCGCGCTAATTACATTAGCTGCAGCGCCCTAAAAACCGGACCACGGTAATGTCTGTCGCTGCGGTGGTACCTAGACGGTCTCACGCAACAGAGATATTACCACCAGTATCATCATTGCGGATGCGACGAAGAGCATACCTTGGAGCTCAGCATAGAATTGCCAGCGTCAAGACCTCGTCGCTGTTTATCGATGATCTCTCATCTCTTAGCTTATTAAAGCAACACTTAGTATACCTAGGCGTACCTTAGTACACCGTGATGTTATATCCGGTGGGAGACCAGCATGACTATTCCGTTTCCACCACAGCAGAAGACTATCTAATGCAGCGGCTAGAGAGACTTGATAGACCTGGTTTAATTCATTCCTTCTTCATTATAAACCATTTTCTTTGGATTTTTAGTGTACTAATAAGACTATTTAGTCGCTTATGTAATTGTTGATACCTCTGGTGGTATGGAGAGGTGTTTTCCTACAAAGTTCTGATGGTATTTGATGTTAATAAATACTACAGTAAATGGTAAAGACTGGTACAACTGATCGATGATGGATCAAGATGGAAAAATACTTGATGGAAGACGGAAGACGTATTGCTTATTTAACGGAAGATATAAAGAAGATTAAATGGTGAAATTAAGGATACGGTGACGATGACAATGGTGGTTATACCATCAGTTCCTCACCATTGAAGTCTGAGTAGTTCAAATGTTTTGATAGCGTCTTCTAACAGTTATCGTCATTCTGATTTATCATCTTACTGCACAGCAGTAGTGAGACTAATGAGTAGTTACATAATCTATCTGTCAGCCATGAGACCTTCAACCATCTACATCATCAGCTTCCAGCTTCAACCAACACCAGACATCCTCCAAATGAATATATGTATGTAACGTTTAATCGTTTGGTTTTAGACTACTCATGTAGACATCCTCACAGTTTTCAAGTCTTCGAAGGTGCAATGTGCATACTTTACTGTACTTACCATGATCAGGACTTAGCTGAGCTCATGCTGTATAGCTTCTACTACTCCGAGATGACATCAGCTCAGTGATCACGCGATTATATACAACGTATATATTAGCTATAAAGAAACATTTCATACGATAAGTTAACTGTGTAAATATTCTATTCCCCTCTTATTTAACAGCCGCCATTTTGTTTTAAACACTTCTATAGAAGAACTTCATATTCTTACTATTATCTTTACTCATGCTGTTGTGTATATACTTTACTGTGTAGTAGTATAAGTTGAGTTATAGATCTTAATCACAAAGCTACTGTTAAACCGTTTACAGTATGAAGATTTTTTATATACTTTTTAAATTGATTAATTATTTATTTATAATAACATTTTTATGTAGTGTATCATCATCATGATCATGTAGTGTATATACACTATTATTATTGATAATTTTATTTATGTTCTTTTAGATATTTTTATAAGTATATTGATTTGGAAATGTGGTCTAACGATGTAAGTGCAAGCGATTTTCATGTAACAATACTATGTATATATTTTAACTTATAAATGTTGTTAATAGTAGTAAAGTTGTAGTATTTTAATTATTAGATACATTTTTAGGTTATCTATGTTAGGTTTTAAAGTTATAAAGTTAGGTATCCTTAAGTCTAGATTTAGAAAACCTGCGTAAAAACTTTATATCCGATGCAGGATCTATTTAGAGATTTCTTTATAGATATCGAGAGGAAGCTTGGATTTTCTCGTGTTAATATTATTAATAAACGATGCAGTGTATACACAAATCTCTGTACAGGAAGTGAACATTACACTGCAGCAGTCTAGACGCTGAAATTATTAAAAAGGCTTCGGTGGGCGTGTCTTCAGCACGCCTCCGCCACGCCCCCTAACTCCCTGCCGGTTCAGTTCCAAATCAGCGCGGCGCAGTGAGGACGTCTCGTCATTTCAATCGATTTTATTCTAAAATCATAATCGATTTTCGGTCGATTACAATCGATACATGTAGCATATATACTTATTAGTGAATATCGATATACATTCAGTGTTTATTAAATCGATTAATGTAAACATTTTATGTTTATTCGATGCGTTGTTTACATGCGACCTGTTGACAAACAATAACACGTGTGTAGTTCAAGGTCGGAAGCTTTGTTTGGACTTTGTGTTAGCTTTTAGTCGACTAATGCGATGACTGAGGTTTGTATCGTGGATTTGTGATTTAGTGGACTGTTTTAGGTATGCGTTGATGGTGTAGTTTGTTTTAAAGATCGTTTACAAGCGTTCAAATTGGATACGAAAAGGTACACGGAGGCCAGCAGGCCTTCGCGGAAGTCGAGCGACCGGAAGACTTTACTGGTGCAGCCGTTTTCTAGAAAGAAACAGTGCGAAGCGAGGAAACCATATTTATTGGAGACCCCTGTGGAATTGAAGAGGAGACAGCCGCTGCTGGAGACGCCCGAAGACAGCAGGAAGCGGAAGCACGCTGAGGACAGCGACAGTTCGGACTGCGAGGTAGCGGAGCCGTGTGAATCGGAGGTCTCGCCAAAGGCTTCGAGAGATCTTGACTCCTGCAAGCACTGCTGCTGTAAGCGTCAAGCGGAAGTGCTGGACAGCTGCCACTGCAACAAGTCGCTGCCGGTAGTGTTCGCGCCGGTGATGATGCCACCGGCTTTCGGCGCATTGGGCGTGCCTTACGTCATCGGGCAACCCATCAAGCTGAACAAGAAGGTAAGCTCATTGCTAAGATTATATCCGCTGCATCAGGTCCCCCTCGTTACCATGCCGTTACCGCGGTAATTTCATTAGCCACAACAAATAGTGACGATCAAACGATCAAAGTAACAATAACACCACACACTTGGACAACCTTGGTGTCGTCTGGTCTTGCTCCTGAACTTTCATAATAGGCCTATCTTGGTTTTGGTCTTCCCCAAAGCTGCACACCAAGCCTCAAGTTCTAAAGAGAGCTGACTGCAGGCACAGGCTGATGACAACCATCATTCAAAAAAAGGTTTCTATTTTTTGGACACCTTTAAACAGGATGCCTTTATGAGTTACCAAGGTTGGTCCTGACGAGCCAAATATCCTGGAAAGCGTGCTCCGGGTGGACAGTGGAAGATGTGGTTAACGACGTAAAGGAGTTGACGGGATTAAATACCATCAGATAAAAATAGTATTTGAGGATCCAATTGCTTTTATCAATCTGATCACCAAACTTCAGTTTGAAGAGGACACATGATGATGATGACACCAAGACTAACACCAACTTTACATATATATATATATATATATTATTATTCATGACAAAAGCAACCCCAAAATATTCTTATAAAGGGGTGCAAGGGTTCCCGCACAACCACTCATGGGACCCAAGCCAACCTCACCAGCTCGTGGTGCAGCTAATCAACAAACCAGGCTCTGGCTCCCACCGACCCACGTTAGGACAGCGTGGTGGGATATAACCCAATCCCTCCCCCCCCCCACAACATGAGCTCCTACAAACGTAGAGATCTTTGGACGAAACCTATATCCGGTAGTGGACGTCTATCAGCTGATGATGAAGACATATATATATATATAAAAAATATAACACTAAAGAAACATATATATATATGGAAGATCTTCTCCCTCATTTTTTATGGGGGTGGGGGTATAGACTAGAAAGATACCCTGCTTCTGAGGGGTAGATAAGGTTACATGGGATTTTTACCCATTGAAACCCCTCGGTGGTTCTTCAGTGCACCAGAGCCGCCGGGATCTACACCTAAAGCACGTCCCAAGGCTGTAGCCTTCTTCAGCACCGTTTGGAACGACAAGCACTAGACCAGCTCGTACTCGTCGAGCTCGCTTGATGGACAACGACAGCCCCCGCCTTCAAAGCCTTCGAACCTGATAACCCTTTCAGTCGCCTTCTACAGGCAGGGTATACCTTACTCCTACTCTTGCCAGCCCGAGACTGGAGCAAAGGAGATTCTCCCCTTGTCAACGTCTCCTATAAATATTTATAAATCGTACCAGTTGTATTTACGTCATCATCATCAGCTGATACACGGTCCACTGCTGGACGTAAGCCTCCCCGGAAGATCTCCACATCCTGTCCCGCAGTGGTCACAACCAGTGGCATCCTGCGAGTCCAGATACCGCCATACTAAACTGGTGGTAGTGTCTCTGTTGCCGGAGACCGTCTAGGTACCGCCGCAGCGCCTATTGCAGCCGACACACAGTACTGTGCGGACATTGCTGTGATCCGGTTTGAAGGGCGCTGCAGTTAGTACAAGACTGAACATCTTACGTCTCAGCTGTCAAGCGCAACATGGTACACTGCATACCATCTTAACTAGCGCCACGTTGTTATGATCAGGCGTATCACTCATTATCAGGTGAGTGTCCCGCTCGTCTCGTCGCTTAGTTACAATAAAAAAAAAGTATTGATATTCTTTTATTTTCTTTTTATTTTATTATTTCACGTTCCGTTTTCTTATTCGTTGCGAGAACATAACCTCAAAATATGTAAATATTAATACTTATTAGAAGTATAAAAAAAATTATAAATTAATTATAATTAAACTAATAATTCTATTAATTAATTAGTTGTTTTTATTATAATTTACATTATAATCCATTTTAATGTATTATTATATATTTTTTTTCTTTTTAAACCAACAATGAATTCTGCCTATAGAATGAAGTTGTATATAGTGACGCTATATATATATATAGCATCACTAATATGACGTTAATTAGTATGTTATACACTGCACCATATTGCACTCGTTGCCTGCGACATAATATATTGAGTCTCGTACTAATTACAACGCCCTTCAAACCGTATTACAGTATTGTTTGCCGCTGATGTGGTACCTTGACGGTCTCCGGCGACAGACACTACCACCAGTGACAGTCAAATTAAACGGTACTGAGTTATAAATTATATTAATTAATAACATCTGAAGGTGCATCTGTTCCAGTTTGATCTGGTCCAGATCAAAGGAACAGAAATTTCTGGAACCGACCCATGCGGGTCGACGAGAGCCAGCGACAGACCCTTGCCGTCTCACTCCGTTTCCTTTATAAACCTCTCCGTCCTCTGGTGGTAGTGTCTCTGTTGCCGGGGACGTCCAGTACCACCACAGCGACAAGCAGTAGTGTGCAAACATTACTGTGATCCGGTTTGAAGGGCGTAGCTAAATAAATTACAATGGTACTACATCTTATATCTCAATATATATTATACTAATATAATTGAATTTAATGTTATAACGTTAATCTATGTATAATTTATTTAAAATTTTTTTGTTTACTATTTTAAAGTGATTATCAGTTTTATATTTATTTTGTTGTAATTATATACAATTAATTAATATTTGTTATAAACACCTAATTTTTAAATATTATTTTTATTGCAAATTATGTATGATGTGGTTACCTATGATTGGAGGAACAGTTAGATATTTATCAGACGTCTGTATGTTGGAGACATTAAATTATCCCAATTAGCGCCATGTTACGTGAAAGCTTATCACTTATCATTAGGTGATCCTCCGGCTTGTCGGGTTAATTCGTGGTAAATAGACAATAAATGTTGGAGCTGGTCTGATAAGTAATGAAACTGACCGCCTATTCCATGGCTGAAGCTTGTAGTATAATTCGGACCACGCATTGTTTCTATACGGAGAAGAAATAATTAACAAAGCGCCTGCGGGAATTTAATAGCACAAAATTCAATTAGGTTACATCCTGCTCCATAATTTATTGTAGGCGCTGGAGTTTCCATTACCCCTGAACCGATCTGCGGAGGAGTTGGGAGTCCACAAAGGCAATAAATAAAATTGGAAGACACTTTATGTTCATTATATTTTTTTTTACATCCCCCAGAAAATCCTGTTGTAGGGTGGCTTTTGATATGCCAACGTGTGTGAGTTAGAGGGATATGTGCGAATATTTTAATTTTATTCTACTACGCTACGAAACCATGTGGATGTTCACCTGATGGTAAGTGATACGTCAGCTCATAACATGGCGCTGGATAGGTTGGTACACACCAGATTAATCTCGTTGCTATGGACATGAAATCTTAAATCCCATTACACCACTTATTTCACTTGCTTGTGATCCTTCAAGCCGGATCACGGTAAAATATCTACAGTACTGCTTGCCACCGCGGTGATACTTCGACACCAGTAAAGAACATGGATAACAGTATACACCCAATATATGAAGTTTGTTTTAGTTAATATATATTAAATATGAATATTAAATACTTCTGCATTCCGGTTTGAAGGACGCTATAGCTAGCGTAATCGCTAAGGTAACGAGGCTTAACATGTTACATCCCAGCTAGCGCTATGTTATGAGCTTGCGTATCACTTACCATAAAGTGGTCCTGATATAAGATGTTAAATCATTGCCACAGTAATATCACTTGCTTATGGTCCTTCTAACCGGATCATGGGAATGATTCCACAGTACTGTTGGTCTCCAGCAGACTTACTATCAGTATATATATTGGCAAAGCATGTGTTCTAGAAGTTTCTATTCAATGTGCGAGGGAGAGAGGTGGAGTAGGATTCATTAAACCGACATTGGAGGCTGGACTGACAAATTACCCCCCATTTCGATTCCAGACTCCACCCTTATCACGGCTACAGGTCCAATGTAACTTAATATAACCTAAGTTATATAATAATACTTAACAAGGAAATATCGATTATTGTTCAAAAGTTAACATCACTACTGCTGGTGCTGGTCATCTAGGTACCGCCGCGGCGACAAGCAGTACTGTACAAACATTAGCGTTATCCGGTTTGAAGGGCATTAGTGTAATTACTGGGGTAGTGACATTTAATATATAGGTGTCTAACACCACTTACCATCAGGTGAACGTGCCGCACGTCGGTTATTGTATAAAAAACAATATACTCCGGTTTGAAAGGCGCTGTAGTATTACTGAGATAACGCACACCACATTGACTTCGTCATCTGAGACATAAAATGATAAATCTCGTTACATCAGTAATGCTACAGCGCCTTTCATACCGGAGTACAGTAATTTTTTTTAATACATTAACCGATGAGACTTGCGGTACGATCACTTGATAGTAAGTGATACGCCTGCCCATACCAATTAGGCGCTAGAGTGTTATACACATCACCGTATTGCGGCCGCTAACTTTCATTAGCTACAGCGCCCTTCAAACCGGAACACGCCGAGACAGTCTCCGGCAACAGAGACCCACCACCAATAAACTGTTATTACGTTTAACATCACTAACTTTCCGTTTGTTTATTAAACCGTACCAAGTATTCGGAACTGGTATGAAATACTCCCAAAAATATACTCTGTTTATTTACTCACTCGCGCACGCACAACGCATGAACGGATCCGGAAGTGGTCGACGACAATTCCACATTCAACCCTAAAACTCGTCGAGCAGGTGAATAAACCCGTCGTCCCCGTTACACCTGAGGCGCTTCCATCTCACAGAGTCAACAATGGGTTACCCTCCACCCTCAACCCTCAACCCACCCCTACGCCGCTGCCGTTTATAATTCATCAGCAACATATTTTCTTTTATTGTTTCATTACATTGTACGGAACCCTGTTTTGTTAGAAAGTCCTCGACAGGAAACCTTCGACGGCGAACGGAAGCTTAAGGTGTTCCCCTCACCAACAGATCCTCAATTTACAATGACAGTAGATAAACAGGCTCGAAGGGTGATTACTGGTGGTAGCTTTTTGTTGCCGGTACTGGTGGTAGGTTTTGTTGATTGGTGTACCGGAGACAGTTTAGGTAAATACCACTGCAGCGAGTACTGCAGTCGAGGAACAGTACTCTGATGCGGTTTGAAGGGCGCTAACATAACCTAACCTAACCTAACCAGCGCTGTTATAGGCGAGCGTATCATTTACCATCAGATGAAGGAATAAAAAAATAATTAAATTATGTGCCCCTGGAACCGAACTAGGGAACCCAGCGCTACGAGCGACTGACCACTGCGCCATAGGGTCAACCCAAAACGTTACACCAACAAACTGACCGCGGACTGGAGTTCATCTAGACGCGTGTTTGTTGTGTCTGATTGGATCGTGCTGATGCCGCGGCTGCTGCGGATTTCAGAGCTCCGCCAAGGTCCTCTTTTATTTATAGACCCCTAAACAATATGAGTGATCCGAAATAATAAAAAAAAAAACAATATTAAAGAAAGCTTTCGAAGTATACATGTCGTTCGGGAACTGCTCCTTACATATATCAAACGCAATGTTTATACAGTATAAACGGAGATGGAACAAACCGAATACAAATAGTTAAACAAAATGGCGGACGTTGTAGTAACGCACAAGATGGCGGACGCACGCTAATTATATATTAGCACTGCGGCCGCGTAGTTCTGTACAATGAACAATTTAAAGAGTTAAGTGGAGAAATATATAAATAACTACATATATACAGGGTGGCCGCAAAAGTAATCCTCCTATCAGAAAATGCTATAAATTTTGCCTTGATGTAAAAAAATTAAAAGACCAAATAAAAATAATCCACAAGAAGAATCAAAGTTTTTCATAATTTTTTTTTTAAATTACAGCCAAAACACATCGGAAGGTTATTTTTGCGCCACCTCGTATAAATAAAATTGATTTGTCTTTTAAATAAATTAATTTCTTTATTTAATGAAACGACGAGACGCTCGGGATGTTCACCTGATGTTAAGTGATACGCCTGTCCATAGCACGGCGCTAATTAGGATGATTACACCACATTGCGATTGCCGCTGTAGACATAGGATGTTGAATCTCGTTACCCAAGTAATTACAGTAGCTACAGAGCCTTAACTATAACCCTTGGGGTGTAAAGGCTCCCACACAACTACTCATGGGAGCAAAGCCAACCTCACCAGCTCGTGGTGCAGCCTGCTAATAAACAGACAAGGCTCTGGCTCCCACCGATCTGCATTGGGCCAGCGTGGTGGGGAATAGCTCAAATCCCCCCAAGAACTAATACAAACGACTGAAGTTCACGGGAAACCGCTAGATGCGACCAGCTCATGACCAGTCGATATGGGAACTATATTCTGTAATGGTCGTCTATCGGCTGATGATGATGATGACAGCGCCCATCAAACCGGAATACGGCGTTGCGGTGGTACCTAGGCAGCCTCCGGCAACAGAGACACTACCACAAGTTAAAGTATGATGTTTTATTTTCATTCAATTAAGCGACGAGACGAGGAGGCGTTCACCTGATATTAAGTGATACGCCTGCCCATAACATGGCGCTGGTTAAAATGTTATGCACTGCACTACATCCCGTTACCCCAGTAACTAAACTAGATCCAGCGCCCTTCAAACCGGAACCTAATAGACAGGGAATTAAGGGAAAGAGACAAAAGTCTATATCGCTATATACGACGCCATATGTAATATAAGATTAGAGGGAGGATATTAGTAATATACTTTATGTTATACTTTATTGGGGTATCTCTACGGTTTTGAGACAGTTTAGGTAAATAATAAGGTAAATATACTACCCTGTTACTATTTAAATGGCGCCGCAGTTACTGAAATTACCGCGGTAACGATATTTAACCGTATGCCTAAAGGCGAGCGCAATACCCAATCCCGTTCGAACCGTGCGACACATGACACACGGGAGTCGGAGTATTCTCAGTGATACTTAATCATCAGCTCTGATCAGCATCAGCTCCATTGTCACTTACTATCGCGTGATTTTGAAATCAAGTGCTAACTCATAGATAATGAAATATAGAAATACTTTGTACGTATTTTTAAGCTTTGCTACAAGTAATAGTGTGAGATTAGATTAGATTTAAAATCATAATCAGAAGTGGAGATTCATCTTATAATTTATGTATAATCATGATTGTCATCAGCTAATAGATGCCCACTGCTGGACATAGATTCATCCATAATATTTATCGCGTATTCATTATAATAAATTAATTTTAAAAAATAATACAACTGTTAACAATTGCTTTGTGAGTAGTATAGACGACAAATTGCTAATTATCTCGATAACCGTTTTAATTTTTTTTTAAATCTTAAGTTATACTTTAAGTATTAATTTTAAGCTTAAATTACGCATTATGTTTTAAGCTATATTCTAGTGAAAGTCGCATCAAAATCGGTTCCACCGTTCCAGAGTAGAGAAGGTTATAAAATCAGTTGCATCCCCTTAAGGCATAGTAGATACTATACAAAATACTATGAACTATTTAATACTTGATACTATTTTAAAATACTTGATCTTTTAGTGATTTTTAATCTGTGTTAGATATGTATTAATATGATTACCATGCGGTGCTTTCTTCAAACTGAGATTTGGCGGCCATTTTGAAAAAAAAAACAGCTGATATTGTCAAATAGGTAGTATTTATTATTTACTCTTTTCAATACCTATTACATCAATAACATGTGTGTAATGTTTGATGATGTCCAGCTGTGGACTTCCGTCGGAGGATCACCATCCATGGAGAGATGGAGAGAGTGAAAGGAATTATTTTTTTATCGATTTTATTCATTATTACATTTGTTTAGTGTTTTATTTTACTGTTTCATTTAATGAGTATTTTACTAGGAAGTATTTCAAAACGAATATTCAGAATGCGAATACTGGTAGTAGTGTATCTGTTGGCGGAGACCAGCTAGCGCCTATTGCAGCCTACAAATATTATTATTAACCGGATTGAAGGGCGCTGTAGCTAGTTTAGTTACTGAGGTAATGAGATTCGACATTTTATATCTAGAGCGACGAGATCAACATGGTGCTGTGTATATCACCCTAACTAGCGCCACGTTATGGACGAGCGTATCACTCACCATCAGGTGACGTGGCGCTGATCTCGCCGATTACTTATCATCCTTTGACATTAGAAAAATAAACCGTTTTTTTTTTTAATATATATATGAATGAATGAATTTATTATTTACTATCCCCTATGGCTTGGTAATGAAGGGTTTGAGGGTTGAATTATGAAAGCACTGGAGAGGTAAACGACACAGTGCGTCCCAATTAGCCAGTGCACACACCCCCTCTCACCCCTACACCCCTCCCCCCTCCCTCTAGTCTCACTCCTAGATGTCATCTATTCAATCCACCCCCCGCCCCTATCCCAAAGGACGGTGCAAATTCTTAACAGGGTTAAGTTTGACTTTATCACAGAAGTCCCTACTTCAATTCCGGCGACATTTAAGCTTCGTTGTATTTCGACGGAATATAACATACACCCTTATTTATATATATATATATATGATGACAACCCCGTACCGGAAAGGGCAGCGTTGCTAGACTTCCTCCCCCACTATGTCCAGCTGCGGACGTCCATCGGTTGTAATGACGGTGGTATCTTGCATTACAAAATGTAGCAGACAGGAGTTTATCACCAATCAGACTCATCATTTATATCCGGAATCGAACCCGCTACTTCCGTGTTACAGTGCAAGCAGCCACTGTACCATTTGAACTGTTGCGAAGGGATCTTAAAGGATCCATTTGCGTCCTTAACTTCGTTCAGAATTAGATAAGAGACAATGGAGACTTTAATGTTATGAATATTTATAAAGGAATGAATTTTAAATGTTGCTTCCGGTGTCGGCGGGGGGTTGCGGCGTTTGAAGCGGAAACGGAAAAAACGACGGAAAAAGGTTTTCTTTTTTTTTTAATTATACAAAGCGTAGAGACGAGAGGGAGGTTTGTAGTTGTTTTAACAGCGTTATCCAAGTTTTATAAATTTAATTTCTCTAAGAGTACATTCAAATATCAGATGCGTCACATCTTCAGTCAGGTCCTCAGTAGCGTCATCAGCGACATTCGTGTCCCGAGTCATACAGTCACGTTATTAATCACATCTCTAGTCGCATCATTTCTCACATCTGTCACGTCATAGATGATATTCTTATTTACATCCCGATTCACATCATCAGGAACATTTCTTACATCAACAGTCAAATTTTTAGTCACATCATGAGTCACAACTTCAGCAACATTCTCGTTCATATCCTGAGTCATATAATCATTCAAATTATCAATCATATTTTCAGTCACACCATCAGTCACGTCTTCAGTCGCATCATCATCATATTCTGGGTCATATAATCATTCAAATTATCAATCATATTTTCAGTCACATCATCAGTCGCGTCTTCAGTCGCATCATCATTATATTCTGGGTCATATAATCATTCAAATTATCAATCATATTTTCAGTCACACCATCAGTCACGTCTTCAGTCGCATCATCATCATATTCTGGGTCATATAATCATTCAAATAATCAATCATATTTTCAGACACATCATCAGTCGCGTCTTCAGTCGCATCATCATCATATTCTGGGTCATATAATCATTCAAATTATCAATCATATTTTCAGTCACACCATCAGTCACGTCTTCAGTCGCATCATCATCATATTCTGGGTCATATAATCATTCAAATTATCAATCATATTTTCAGTCACATCATCAGTCGCGTCTTCAGTCGCATCATCATCATATTCTGGGTCATATAATCATTCAAATAATCAATCATATTTTCAGACACATCATCAGTCGCGTCTTCAGTCGCATCATCATCATATTCTGGGTCATATAATCATTCAAATTATCAATCATATTTTCAGACACATCATCAGTCGCGTCTTCAGTCGCATCATCATCATATTCTGGGTCATATAATCATTCAAATTATCAATCATATTTTCAGTCACATCAATAGTCACATTATCAGTCACATCTTTAGTCAAATTTGAAATTCTTAACCTACTTTCTTGGTAACACGGTGATCATCCATTCCATGCCACTATCATAAGTAGTGGTATTCAAATGGTGATAGATCCCCACTAGCTACCATCCTTGTATTATAAATCCCACAGTCCCAGTCCGCAGTGACATGCTGTTAATGCAAAATACGCTGGATGACCCAACCAGAACCGTCTTCAGCTATATTGTAACTTAATATTTGAAAATGAAGGCCGAGTATTACATAGTATATACTACATAGTATATACGCTCTGTACTGTTACAAAGGCTTACCTAATAAAGACTAAGTTTATATGAAGTTTTAAATTGGCAGCACTCTCTTTTTTGACATATACATAAGTATTAAAATTAATGTGCGTATCACTTACCATCAGATAAACATCTTGCTCATCTCGTTGCTTCGTGTAAAAAGTCAATGCAGTGTGAGTTTCCCCTTCCGGTCCACGATGCCCGCGCGCTGCATCCACGCTATGAAGCCGCGGTTTTCCCGCGCGTCGGCCATCTTGCCGCCGACGCACCAAGATAATGGCCGCCGATGCCACGCTAGAATTTAAATTACAATAATTATTTTCTTCGAGGAAGAGTGTAACGTTCACCTGATAACAGGTGTTACGCGTGCTCGTGAACACGTAGTGATTGTTATATTTATGATTGAATTAATTAAATTGTACTCTGCCCTGTTACCGATATTAAAATAGTTATTTTCTTACAATACTATGTTTTTATTATTCTACCAAGCGATGAGAAGAGCGAGACGTTCACAACGTATCCTCGCCTGAGACATATATTTAGTCGTTACTTTAGTAATTTCAATACAGCGCCCTTCATACCGGAACACAGTAATGTTTGACAGCAAATATTTATTTCTTATTATTAGTTAATACTATACTATCATAGGAAAAATATCCTGCTCCTTGAGGAGTGATGTTATGATCCAATATCTTCTAACAAGGTCTCTGTTTCGTATCCATATACGGTAGCTTCGAAAGCAGTGACATTTATCTATTACTTAACTATGATACCTAGTATAATCGTATTACTGAACGAGTCTGCTAGTCAACGTATAAAGGCCGGGATATTATTGATGAGAACACTTCACCATCACCACGATACCACCGATCAATCTAATAATGCTGATGGTGAGGGTTGCAGTATACATTTTGGAAATTACTTAATTTGTCTCGCTCAATACCATGTCTAATTGTGGTCAAGTATTGCATTTTTAAACGTAGTATTTAACATAGTATATATATCTGTTCCTAATACTGGGGATTACAATTTTTTGTTATCTATGGTATGGGATGGTGCGTATAGTGGACAGAGCGGTGGACGTCGGTTTGTTCTCTATTCAAACATTGTGAACATCCGCCTGTGCGAATGGCGGTGTTTGTGTAAGGACAATGAGCTTCCGTTTCCGTTTGCGGAACCCAAAAAGAACACGCGGTGTACGCCGCCTGTGTTGTATCACGCTTAGAGTATATATACTATTGTCTATGGTTGGATTGAATACATAGTATTACTAGTTATAATATCAAGTAGTGGTACTATCGCAATACCTGCCGCCAAACAGCAGTGTGCAGACGTTACCGTGTGTAGCTAGTATAATTACTGTGGTAACGAGACTTAATATCATATCTACAAACGATGGGTACAATGTAATGCAGTGTAAACATGCTATGTTTCGGTTTGAAGGGCGCTGTAGCTAGTGCAATTACTGGAGTAGTAAACATCTGTGCCTAAAGGCGACGATCACAATGTGACTTAGTGTAAACATCCTATGTTCCAGTTTGAAGGACGCTGAAGCAAATAAAATTACTGTGGTAACAAGACTTGATATTATATCTGAAAACAATGAGTAAATGTGGTGCAGCGCAAACATTACTGTGTTCCGGTTTGACGGGCGTTGTAGCAGATGAAATTACTGCGGTAACGAGACTTAACATGTTATATCTCAAAGCAGATATAATGTGGTGCAGTGTAAACATTCTATAATCGGGTTTGAAGGGTGCTGTAACTAGAGTAATTACTGTGGTAACGAGACTTAATACCATATCTCAAACGGATAATTACAGTGTGGTGTAGTGTAAACATCTTATGTTCCGGTTTAAAGGGCGCTGTAGCTAGTGAAATTACTGGGATAGTAAACAACATCTATGCCTCAATGCGACTATCACAATGTGATGTAGTGTAAACATACTACGTTCCGGTTTGAGGGGCGCTGTAGCTACAGCGGCCTTCTAACTAAAACAAAGACAGAAACCATTGATCGATGGTCCGAAGGTTTTCTTTTCTGGTATGATGGTAATCACCACACCGTCACCACTTACCAGTTCCGTACGCACAGGAGTTGAAGTCCAGCTTGCAGTGGTTGAGGAAGACAAGCTTCTCACCAGCGCCGGACACGGCACACTGAGGGTCGTACTCCTCCGTGCAGCTCAACGGGCAGGAGTGGGAACAGAACTGGCCGTCGGCTCCTCTGTTCAGTGACCTGATGGTATTGTGTTATTTATACTGCCATTGCTGGTCGCTTCGAGACAAAATGTGTTTATAATAATTACCGCAGTCATTTCACTAACTACAACGCCCTTCAAACCAAAACGCAGGGTATTTATACCGCTTCACGTTGTGAGCGTCACGAGCTACAACATCCTTCAAATCGGATCATAAAATATATACACTGCAACACAATGTGCACGTCGTTTTAGACATAAGATGTTAAGCCTCGTTACCGCAGTAATTTCACTAGATACAGCGTCCTTCAAACCAGATCATAAAATATACACACTGCAACACATTGCGCACGTCGTTTTTAGACAAAAGATGTTAAGCCTCGTTACCGCAGTAATTTCACTAGAGACAGCGTCCTTCAAACCGGATCATAAAATATATACACTGCAACACATTGTGCACGTCGTTTTAGACATAAGATGTTAAGCCTCGTTACCGCAGTAATTTCACTAGATACAGCGCCCTTCAAACCGGATCATAAAATATATACACTGCAACACATTGTGCACGTCGTTTTAGACATAAGATGTTAAGCCTCGTTACCGCAGTAATTTCACTAGATACAGCGCCCTTCAAACCGGATCATAAAATATATACACTGCAACACATTGTGCACGTCGTTTTAGACATAAGATGTTAAGCCTCATTACCGCAGTAATTTCACTATATACAGCGTCCTTCAAACCGGATCATAAAATATATACACTGCAACACATTGTGCACGTCGTTTTAGACATAAGATGTTAAGCCTCGTTATCGCAGTAATTTCACTAGATACAGCGTCCTTCAAACCGGATCATAAAATATAGACACTGCAACACATTGCGCACGTCGTTTTTAGACAAAAGATGTTAAGCCTCGTTACCGCAGTAATTTGACTAGATACAGCGTCCTTCAAACCGGATCATAAAATATACACACTGCAACACATTGCGCACGTCGTTTTTAGACAAAAGATGTTAAGCCTCGTTACCGCAGTAATTTGACTAGATACAGCGTCCTTCAAACCGGATCATAAAATATACACACTGCAACACATTGCGCACGTCGTTTTTAGACATAAGATGTTAAGCCTCGTTACCGCAGTAATTTCACTAGATACAGCGTCCTTCAAACCGGATCACAGTACTGTATATCGGCTACAATAGACGCTGCCGCTGTACCTATATGCTCTCCGGCAACAGAGACACTACGGATCCAATTTCCGGCGGAGTTTGGATGGTGGTGGGCGTGGTGATTATATGTAAGTTACCGTCTTGATGGTGAAGATCTTCTCGTGTGGTTCCGAGCTGGTCTCTGAGGTAGATCTTGGTAGGTCCTATGTAGAATAATAGATTTAGGTCGTTCCGGAGACCTAAGCGCGACGTCCTTGCACTTTACTATGTCGACCTTTCGGTATCCTAGAACGTAAGAAGAGTATGCTGGTGGTAAACCGCTGGTCACCGTTTAGGTAGGTACTACCACACCGTCCATTTCTACAGAGTAATAAGCAAAAACCACTGTTATCCGATTTGAAGGGCGCTGTTGGTATTAATAGCTACAGCGCCCTTCATACCAGAACAGCAATATTTGCTGCTTTGATGAGCGGAATGGTTACCTGATGGTAAGTTATACGCCTGCCCATAGCAATGTGGCTCTGGTTAAGATGTTATACACAACAGCACTACAGAAAGAATATATTACATCTCGTTACCCCAGTAACATTCATTAACTACAACGTCCTTCAAACCGGGACACAGTAATTATCACAGCGGTACCTAGAAGGTACGTACCACTGTGAGCATTAAGGACGCAGTGTAAACATCCTAACGCCACGTTATGAGCGGGCGTATCACTTAATATCAGGTGAACGTCCCGCTCGTGTCGCTTCGTAGATTAAGATCCTGGACAGGCGGCGGGTTTGACCGGAGTCTGGTCAAGGTCAAGAAGCAGGTGGATGTATGCAGAGTGAACGGGTTTATTCCCAGCAGTGGGCAGTGGATCAGCTGATGAATGAACATATAAAGCTTAAGCTACTCACTATTGACTGGATTTCTGAAGTCGCAGTTCACTTTGGTGAGGAAGCACCTGTTCAAGAACATCCTGTATCTCCACTTCTTCTGTTCCACCTTACCACCGCACACTGGCTCCTGATTTGTATCACAATCTAGATTTGTACAATTGATCTTTCTTACTACCTTCTCTTCTGTATCTGCTTCCTTCTCCTGTTTCGATTTTTTCTTCACAGTCTCCTCTTTACCATCACGCTCTTTATTCTTACCAGATACAAAGACTACATCGACGTTCGGCGATTCTGCGAATGTTCCATTTGAAGTTTTAATACGGTCATTAACTTCACTGATGGTAGCTCCGAAGGTCAACCTTCAGTAATGGAAGAGGCAGAATGAGAAGGAGAAGACTTTGCAGCCAAACCCCATCTAGATACCAAGTACTATGTTCCAATTTGAAGGACGCTGTAGCTAGTGAAATAGCTAAGGGTCCGGAGTCAGTCTCCCAGCAAATGCGATGAAGTACACCAATAATGTATTTGATGAATATTTCCATGAAATCAATGATTCAGCTGTAGCCTACCTGTTTCTACGATAACTCTCTTCTCTTCTACCACATCGCCGATGAGTTTCCTCATCATCAGATCGCCGACACCAACACGTCTATCATCCAAATCCTCATTCCTCACCACCGGTTTCACATTCGGCACAAACACGACACCATCATCAGTCATGTTGTCTACTGTAGTCACTGTATTGTCTTTCGAAGATCTAACTGCATCATTGTGATCTTTCACTTTAGATCCTCCTTCTCCATCGTGATCTTTAACTCTGGATGCAGCTGCAGCATGGAAATTCACTTCCGGTTGATTTTGTTCGGCGTAGAATGTACGTCCACTGTTGCCGACTTCGCTGTGCCCGCTGTACGTTACCACCACTCCTGAACTGTTGGTGGGCGTGTGACAGTCGCAGCCGACGGTCACGGACAGTAGGACGGTAACCAAATAGATATTATCAAAAAATCTGGACGCCATTTTGATATAAATATTATTCGCACCGAATATTTCCAAATTTAGGATTACCTACACCGCCCCTATCTAGAATTTGCAAGCGAACAGTTCCAGCTCTAGCGACTTTGTTCTCAAGTCTAGATCTCCTTTTTGTTGTACATTCGAACAATAGGTCTTAGGCATTTAGTCCACAATGGTGTTTATGTAACTTACTAGAAGTAGCAATGGCTCAGTACCTAAGTGACGTCGCCGCAAATAGTCAAGTTCGATTCTCACTGCCTTGGGTTCTAAGTGATAATAATCTGAATACAGTCAGAACTTAGATCTAACCCCATCCGTAACTTAGTGCCAAGGTCTAGGGTTCGATCTATTGCCTTGTAGTCTCGGGCTAATAAGAATAGGACTAAGGACCTGACGTGGAAGGCGACTAAAAAGGTTTTCGGGATCGTGGGCTTCGAATGTCATTGTCCACTAAGCGAGCTCGCGATGGACGAGGCGGTCTCGTGGTTGACGTACCAAAGGGTGCTGAGGACAGCAACAGCCCTCCCTGGAACGTGCTTTAGGCGTAGTGCTGGGAGGGAGCTGTGCCTTCCGGAGATCTCGAGGCCTCCTGCAGCGCATTAAGGATAACCATTGAAGGAACTTTTGTACGTAAAAATCCCATGTAACTACATCTTTCTCCTAAAACCAAAGTATCTTTTTAGGACATTCTCTCTCCCCCCAATAAAAAAAATCGTTTCGACCTAAGGTCACAACTAAGAGACCTATCCCCAGTTAGTCATTATAACTTAGTATAAAACAATTCAAGTCATAGAGTGAGAGTCTCTCCTGGTTACCATCATCAGTTCAATGGTTCATTTGTTTATTGGAACTATTTACTTAAGTAATGTTGTTACTAAATGAAAGTCGCTGTAGTTTTTTATTTTAATTAAGCGACGAGACGTGCGGGGCGTTCCCACGGTGTTAAGTGATACGCATGTCCATAAGATGTTGACTCTCATTACCCCAGTACTAGATACAGCGCCCT
>JARDVY010000268.1:0-15541 GCA_029030555.1 Ornithoptera alexandrae | reverse complement strand
CTTGCCAGTATTGCTGTACCACCGCAGCGCCTATTGCAGCCGGCACACAGTACTGTGCAGACATTACCGTGATCCGGTTTGAAGGACCGATAGCTATTACTGGTGGTAGTGTCTCTGTTGCCGCAGACCGTCTAGGTAGGTGCCACCGCAGCGCCTATTGCAGCCGACACACAGTACTGTGCAGACATTACCGTGATCCGGTTTGAAGGACCGATAGCTATTACTGGTGGTAGTGTCTCTGTTGCCGCAGACCGTCTAGGTAGGTACCACCGCAGCGCCTATTGCAGCCGACACACAGTACTGTGCAGACATTACCGTGATCCGGTTTGAAGGACCGATAGCTATTACTGGTGGTAGTGTCTCTGTTGCCGCAGACCGTCTAGGTAGGTGCCACCGCAGCGCCTATTGCAGCCGACACACAGTACTGTGCAGACATTACCGTGATCCGGTTTGAAGGACCGATAGCTATTACTGGTGGTAGTGTCTCTGTTGCCGCAGACCGTCTAGGTAGGTACCACCGCAGCGCCTATTGCAGCCGGCACACAGTACTGTGCAGACATTACTGTGATCCGGTTTGAAGGACCAATAGCTATTACTGGTGGTAGTGTCTCTGTTGCCGCAGACCGTCTAGGTAGGTACCACCGCAGCGCCTATTGCAGCCGACACACAGTACTGTGCAGACATTACCGTGATCCGGTTTGAAGGACCAATAGCTATTACTGGTGGTAGTGTCTCTGTTGCCGCAGACCGTCTAGGTAGGTACCACCGCAGCGCCTATTGCAGCCGACACACAGTACTGTGCAGACATTACCGTGATCCGGTTTGAAGGACCAATAGCTATTACTGGTGGTAGTGTCTCTGTTGCCGCAGACCGTCTAGGTAGGTACCACCGCAGCGCCTATTGCAGCCGACACACAGTACTGTGCAGACATTACCGTGATCCGGTTTGAAGGACCGATAGCTATTACTGGTGGTAGTGTCTCTGTTGCTGCATACCGTCTAGGTAGGTACCACCGCAGCGCCTATTGCAGCCGGCACACAGTACTGTGCAGACATTACTGTGATCCGGTTTGAAGGACCAATAGCTATTACTGGTGGTAGTGTCTCTGTTGCCGCAGACCGTCTAGGTAGGTACCACCGCAGCGCCTATTGCAGCCGGCACACAGTACTGTGCAGACATTACCGTGATCCGGTTTGAAGGACCGATAGCTATTACTGGTGGTAGTGTCTCTGTTGCCGCAGACCGTCTAGGTAGGTACCACCGCAGCGCCTATTGCAGCCGGCACACAGTACTGTGCAGACATTACTGTGATCCGGTTTGAAGGACCAATAGCTATTACTGGTGGTAGTGTCTCTGTTGCCGCAGACCGTCTAGGTAGGTACCACCGCAGCGCCTATTGCAGCCGGCACACAGTACTGTGCAGACATTACCGTGATCCGGTTTGAAGGACCGATAGCTATTACTGGTGGTAGTGTCTCTGTTGCCGCAGACCGTCTAGGTAGGTACCACCGCAGCGCCTATTGCAGCCGACACACAGTACTGTGCAGACATTACTGTGATCCGGTTTGAAGGACCAATAGCTATTACTGGTGGTAGTGTCTCTGTTGCCGCAGACCGTCTAGGTAGGTACCACCGCAGCGCCTATTGCAGCCGACACACAGTACTGTGCAGACATTACCGTGATCCGGTTTGAAGGACCAATAGCTATTACTGGTGGTAGTGTCTCTGTTGCCGCAGACCGTCTAGGTAGGTACCACCGCAGCGCCTATTGCAGCCGACACACAGTACTGTGCAGACATTACCGTGATCCGGTTTGAAGGACCAATAGCTATTACTGGTGGTAGTGTCTCTGTTGCTGCAGACCGTCTAGGTAGGTACCACCGCAGCGCCTATTGCAGCCGACACACAGTACTGTGCAGACATTACCGTGATCCGGTTTGAAGGACCAATAGCTATTACTGGTGGTAGTGTCTCTGTTGCTGCAGACCGTCTAGGTAGGTGCCGCCGAAGCGCCTATTGCAGCTGACAGACAGTACTGTGCGAACATTACTGTGATCCGGTTTGAAGGTCGTTGTAGCTACTGTATTTACGGGGGTAACGAGACTCAATAACTATCATGACAGGCGACGAGCGTGATGTGCAGTACATATAACCGTAACCAGCTCCACTTTTTTATAGGTAGGCGTATCACTTACCATCAGGTGAACGTCTCACTCGTCTCGTTGCTTAATTGAATAAAAAAAAAAAAAATTGTGTGAGTCATTTGTAAGTACTTAATCGTAAATAGGCTACTATTGACGGGGACATGCGCGTGCGCAGCCACGTCGACATATGAACAGGAATAGAGCTTGGCTTACACTGCGACAACAGAAGCGTGGAGTCGCACTGTAAATATTGGATGATTAATTTTTTTTTATACAACAAAGCGATGATGCGAGGGGAAGGTTCACTTGATTTTAAGTGATACGCCCACTCATAACAACGTGGCGCTAGTTAAGATGGTATACACTGCGCCACATTGTGTTCGTCGCTTTGAGAGAACATGTCTTGTTACCCCAGTAATTACACTAGCTACAGCGCCCTTTAAATCGGATCGCGGTAATATTTGCACAGTACTGTCTGTCTGCTGCAATAAACGTTACGATGGTACCTAGACGGTCTGTAGGAATAGAAACCTACCACCATTAATATCAACAGCGCCCTTCAAACCGGATCACAGTAATGTTTGCACAATACTGTCAGTCGCCTGCAATAGACGTTACGATGGTACCTAGACGGTCTGTACCAACAGGAACCTACCACCAGTAATAACTACAACGCCTTTCAAACCGGATCATAGTAATATTTGCACAGTACTGTCTGTCTGCTGCAATAGACGTTACGATGGTACCTAGACGGTCTGTACCAACAGGAACCTACCACCAGTAATAACTACAACGCCTTTCAAACCGGATCATAGTAATATTTGCACAGTACTGTCTGTCTGCTGCAATAGACGTTACGATGGTACCTAGACGGTCTGTACCAACAGGAACCTACCACCAGTAATAACTACAACGCCCTTCAAACCGGATCATAGTAATATTTGCACAGTACTATCTGTCTGCTGCAATAGACGTTACGATGGTACCTAGACGGTCTGTACCAACAGGAACCTACCACCAGTAATAACTACAACGCCCTTCAAACCGGATCACGGTAATGTCTGCACAGTACTCTCTGTCGGCTGCAATAGGCGCTGCGATGGTACCTACACAGTCTAAAAAGAGACCAATTTGTTAAAGACCTGAGTACATCAATCATGGTCGTGGCCAGAGTACTGGGTGTAACACAATGGAAGATGTAGTTTACTGTGCATACGGCAAGGCTACCCTACTATTATACACCGATCCAGGCCCTGAAGCAAGGAGACACTGCAAGCAGGTTAGACTTCTGCCATTATTGGGATCTGCGAGGTGAGGCTCCCCACGTGATTAGAGAAGGCGCTCACCAGCGAAGATACTCCGTAAACGTATGGATGGGCATAATTCACACTTGATAGGTCCAGTCTTCTGGTCCAACAATATAAACGGAGAGACGTACGAACATTTCCTTCAAAATATTTTTTTTTTTAATATGGAGGATATACCATTGGAAACCAGAAGAGAAGTGGTGTTCCAGCGTGACGGCTGTCCCGCCTATTTTCGTCTCGGCGTAAGACAGTACTCTCCCTCAGCGATGGATTGGCTGAAGCGGACCCTGACCGTGATCCGCAAGGTGTCCTGCTTTGTCACCTTGCGATGATTACTTATGGGGCCACATGAACCCTTCAGAGTCACGCATCGTCGTCGCTGCTGACGCAATAAGAGAACAGCTCACAGGGCTCAAGTGTATTGTGAGAAAAAGTCTACTGCGAGCAAAAGTCTACTGCGAGGAAAAGTCTACTGTTATAAAAAGTTTACTGCCAGGAAAACTTTACTGCGAGGAAAAGTTTACTGCGAGAAAAGTCTACTACGAGGAAATGTCTACTGCGAGGAAAACTATACTGCGAGTAAAAGTCTACTGCGAGGAAAAGTCTACTGCGAGGAAATGTCTACTGCGAGGAAAACTATACTGCGAGTAAAAGTCTACTGCGAGGAAAAGTCTACTGTGAGGAAAAGTTTACTGCAAGGAAATGTCTACTTTTTTACAGTCACGACTTTCAAAGAACCTAATTTAACAGTTTAAGCCTCTAAGTGATGATTATTAATTTAATTTAATAAAATTAAACAATAATTATTACATTAAAATTTGTTTAGAAATAAGTAAAAAGTCAACTCATCGCATTTTTTCCAAGAAAATCGGGAAATTTTTGACAAATATTTAAAAAATTAATAACTCCAGAAGTATTGTATTTGTATGGTATATTCCATACATAGGATACGAGCTATACCGAAGCCCATACAGATCATTTACACCTATTACCTTTCACCCTGTATAAGACAGACAGCTTTATTAAAATATTTAGTATGAATACTACTCCACTCATACCCATGTTCCGCCTAGTGAACGTTGTTACGGGTAAAACGCAACAGTTTGTGACCGCGCGCAAACAAGCCGACGTCCGAGTGCAACGCAGAAAAAAAAATACTTTTTTTTTTCTTCACTCGAAACCCGCGAAAAATTTTATTGGCCAGTGCTATAAGAAATATATTTAAATATAATTACTTTAATCGATTTTTTATTTGACCTACGAGTGATTTGTTCGAGTGTTAAAAAAAAAAATACGCGCCAGTGTTGTCACTAACATAATAATATTTTAAAGGTAACTTTTTAAAAACAAATAAGTGTTTTTTTTTTATAACTTAAATATTTAACTTTTTTTTTTATTTTTAAAAGCAATGAGATGGCAACTGCGTTCGCCTAGTGGTAAGTGATACGTCTATTTATAAAGTATTAGTTAAGATGGTATACACAACAATACATTGCGTTCGTCGCTTTGAGGTACACGGTGTTAAGTTTCGATACTCAAATAATTTTATTAGCGCCCTTTGAACCGGACATAATAATGTTTGCATACTAGAGTTTAGTGACGGAAATAGGAGCTGCGGTGGTATTTAGACGATTTCTGCTAAGAGACCTACCCGTGTAACAGTTCTGGTGTTCTAAGCTGATGATGATGTGCAGTGCTGCTAGTTTTTTCACCATCTGATCAGGTATTAGATTCACAGACACAGAGGCTACGGCCTGAACTAAATAATCTCACAATTTTTTTATTTATTTAAGCAAGCCACGAGTGAGACGTTCACCCGATGGTAAGTGATACGCTTGCTCATAATATCGTAGCGCTAGTTAGGATGTTTACACAGCACGACATTGCGCTCGAGGTATTAAATAGGATTTAAAGTTTCGTTACCGCAGTAATTTTACTAACAACGCCATTCAAACCGGAGCACAGTCATCTTTGCACATTGTATGGCGCCAGAGTTAAGCGCTGCAGTGGTACACGGTATCCGGCAACGGAGACCTACCGCCAATAACATATTTTGTTCCGGCTTGAAGGGCGTTGGAGCTACTGAAATTATTGGACTATTGAGGCTTAACATCTTGGTGAGACCTAGCGACGGGACCGTGGTTTAGTGTATAACATCCTGACTAGCGCCATGTTACGGACGTATCACTTACCATCAGGTGAACGTCCCGCTCGTCGTCTGCTTTGTTGTATAAAAAAAAAAAATATTAAATAAACCTCCCACGGTACGCAGCATCGGATTCAAACCAGCGACCGTGTTATGCAAGTAATCCGCTGCACCACAAAGTGCAATTCCTGCTTGCATTCCGTAATTAAATAATAATTATAATTTATCCGTTAAGTTCGTCATCCACAGATAATATCACAATTAAACGCCTACGCATCGCGTTCGGAATTCGAAATTGAACAATAGACAATGATGGCGGAATGTATGAGGAATTTTTTTTTTTCTTAAATAAACAGTATTTTATTGTTGGCCGTCGACAGGAGCGGTCGTGTAGTGCGGTGCGGGTTTTTAATTAGCTCGTTTAGTTTTACGGCCAGTATCCGTGCGGTTGTTTTTTTTTCATTCACTACAAAATAGTGTTAAAATAAAAAAAAAATTGATCTATCCAAAATGGCTGCCAGAAGTGGTAAGTATTTTTTTTATCATGTACATGTATTAAAAGAAATGATATATTATTGCCCATCTAAATTATCTATATATATAGGTACCACTGCAGCGCTTATTGCAGTCGGCAGGCAGTACTGTACAAACATTATTGTGATACGGTTTGAAGGGCGCTGCAGCTAGAGTAATTACTGGGGTAACGAGATTCAACTTAAGTCTCAGACGATGAATACAATGTGGTGCAGTGTATATCGTCCTAACTAGCGCCATGTAGTTATGAGCGTATCACTTACTATCAGGTGAATGTCGTTTAATTTAATAAAAAAATGTATATACTCGATATCCAGAGATCCACTCGTCGCGAGATCTCAGAAAGTATTAGACGTGAACACTCATAATTTGGTGGAGATATTGGTTCCGCCGTTTAGAGGTCAGCTAAGAATTGATTTTACGAAATTCCCTTCCTAATGGGAGTTGTGGGGGTGTTAATATCGGGAAGGGTTAGAAAGGCGGTTGCTGCCTGGCGAGAATATTTTAAACATATATATTAGGTCCTTACATATGAAATTAGCGTTTTGTCGCACTGACCACTTTGATCTGATATATCTCCTCTTTGGTTAAGAATTCGAAATTCAAATTTATAAATTCATTTAGCTGCTACATTTCAGTTTTGAAAACAGTCATTCATTTGTTTGTTCCTCATTATTTTTTTCTACGGCGTCGCTTATTACCGCACAATGGAAAACATGTAATATCGGTATATTTAGGAGTACGAGTACTACCGTGGCACCAGTACCAGTGCTGCAGGAACAGCTCGAAGGATTAATGATGTGTACGGCGCTGGTGTCGCAATAGAAGGCATGGTACGTTTTTGGTTTCGACGTTTTCGTTCTGGAAATTTCGGCCTTCAGAACCCACCCCGTGGACGGCCGGAGACCAAAGTGGAAAATGAAGAATTAAAGGCTTTTATGGAAACGGATCCATCACAAAACACTTCAGAGATAGCTGCAGGCTTCGGGGTAAGTGACAAAACTGTGTTAATCCACTTGAAGCAAATCGGGAAAGTAAAAGAACTTGAACGATGGGTACCTCATGCATTGAGTGAATCCAACTTGCGAACACGCGCCGACTGCTGCTGCTGTGTTACTTTGCTCAGCCGACACAATGATGAAGGGATTTTAAATCGAATCATTGCTTGTGATCAAAAGTGGATACTGTACGATAATCGGAAGCGCTCGTCGAATGGCTGAACCCTGGAGACTCAGCCAAATCCTGCCCTAAACGAAAATTAACTCAGAAAAAGTTACTTGTGAGCGTTTGGTGGACTAGCGCCGGTGTCGTTCACTACAGCTTTCTAAAACCTGACCAAACGATTGCAGCAGATATCTATTGTTAGCGACTGCAGACCATGGAGGAAGAACTAGCTGCTAAACAACCGAGATTGGTCAATCGCTCTAGGCGACTGCTGCTTCACGACAACGCAACTTCACCACCACACACTGCACTACAAACAACCACTAAGTTAGATGAGCTACAATTGCAATGTCTGCTACATCCACCGTACTCCTCGGACCTTGCCCCAACAGATTACCATTTTTTCCGGAATTTGAACAACTTACAAGGAAAAAAATTCAACTCCGATGTGACAGACCAAACCGCCTTCAAAGAGTTTATTGATTCTCGCCCCCCCCCCCCTATGGTTTTGTAGTAAAGGGATCAATGAACTACCTATGAGATGGCAAAAGTGCATAGATAACAACGGTGCATACTTTGGTTGATTAAACATATTTTCAAAAAAAAAAATGATTTTATATTCCTCCCGTACAAAACCACAACTTCATATGTAAGGACCTAATAGAAGTACAGTAGTAAATTAGAAAAGAGAATAGACAAATAGAGGTAGATACACGAACATACATCATCATTTAATTCTATGGACGTCCACTGCTGGACCTAGGTCTAAGTCTTGCGCTGTTTGAATCCAGGAGCTCCCGGGGATTCTTTTGATGTCCACTGTCCAGCTACATACATATAAAATTGAATACATTGTATTTATCATAACCATAGACAAGAAATATTTAATTCTTCGTTATAGATTTTATTGCTTGCATGGTTTAGTCTTCATCATCATATGGACTTCCACTCCTGGACATAGATTTCTCCCAAAGATCTCCACGTTTGTAAAGGTCTCAAAGCATGAATATATTCTACGAAATTCCTATAGATGTCACCTTTAACTATCGATTGGTTAGTTCATCATCAGCTATTAGACGTCCACTGCTGGATGTAGACCTAACACAGCGTCCTGACAATTAGGTCTACGCTACCATCGATTCATATGAGATTTATATGGAGGGGATTTAAACAATTTCCCACCACGCCGGCCCAACGCGGGCCGGTGAGAGCCAGAGCCTCGTTAGTTTATTACCATTATATAAAACTTCACCGCGAAATGTGAACATGTTTTTGTAACAAATGAAACGTAACACCGCAACGTTGTCTATGGTTACTTTTTGGCGCCAACCGCGCGCTGACATTTAGCGCGGTGTTGCCCGCCAAAACATTCGGCCGCGGGTCGTAAGTGTTTATTTATACCGTTCCGATTATTTACGACCGCGATTAGAAAGAACGATCACTTCCTGGATGTGAAGCCGCTGGATGGTCGATCGATGTGGAGATCTTTGGGTGAGGTCTATGGCCAGCAGTGGACGTCTATCGGCTGATGATGATCATATATAATATGCTCTGCATGCAAAACTACCACCAGCTCATAGTTATAGGCGACATCTATGCGAGTTTTCTGGAATAAATGCATATTTTGAATTTTCACGATAGATGGAGTGATCGGCGTGATAATCCACGCGTGGTGGTATTTTTTAAAGGTGACGGGTTATTTTTAAATCCAACCGACCCGACGTTCACCTGATGGTAAGTGATACGGCTGACCACAACGGCTGCAATACACGTTACCACCAGTAATAATTAATTAGAATAAAAAATACGCAAAATTTAACCTGAAAATAATTTTATGTATTTAAACGCAACATTTGCTTTTTTAAATAAAAATTAAAAAAAAAAATTGGTTCCATAAAAACAACACTGGCACGTTAATTAAAAAAAAAAGTAATCTGTCAAAAGACGCCGCGAATAGTGTTTGACATTGCGTAATAAAGCGCGGGTAAACGATGAGCTCGCTCCGCACCGACGTGGATTCCGATACCAACTCGAGCTCCGAAGGTGACCAGGACTCGGGTATCGCCGACGAGCCCCAAGCGGGGCCGAGGAAGGAGGCCGACTGCATGGAGCTGTCAAAATTCTTCAGCTATTGGTGAGTGTTTGCGTCAATAGCATAGATAGGTTTTGTTTTTATATCATCAAGTTCAGCGCCCGACCTTCCACCTGATGTTGAGTGGTATATGGTGGTGAGGTGGTAATGTGGTCTATACACTCTTGAAGACCATTCACGTCGTATTTGACGCCGGCGGGCTCCACTCCATTGTTGTTCTCGTGAAGAACGAGGAGTTGAAACTATTTCGCAAACCGGAGATGTCCACAACTCAAGAATGGTGACTAGACTTGCATCTGGTCGTACGGTGATGAAGAGGGGATTCCTAAAGGACATCGCGAGTCTTGTCATACGGCGTCAGTGTTAAAGACTGTCCAGCCCACTTGTGACAAGTCCTCGATCACCAACAAGTCTCTCAGCCCGCCGTTCCACCGGGTCTACTGCCGCTGGAGGAGTTTCGGCAGCTCCTGCCCTGATACGGCAACAGCACACCACACGCGACCGGACCTGCGCTTTATATGAAGCCAGAAGCTGAAGGTGTATCATCATCAGCCGATAGAACTCCACTGCTGGACATAGGCCTCCAGCAATCTCCACATCGAACGGGTATACATATGGGTGGATTTGTGCTATTTCTCACCACGCCGGTTCAACGCCAGTTAGGGAGCTAAACCCTCGTCTGTTGATTAGCAAGCTGCACCACGAGCTGGTGAGATTGGCTTAGATCCCGGGAGTTGTTGTACGGAACCCTAACACCCTGTATATAAGTATATTAGGTATATACAATCGTATAAAGATCCTTTACAAGGAAAATCACAGTTTTTTAATTATTTTTTTTACCCAGACCATGGGCTAGTTAGTGATCACTATTTGACAACCAGTACTGTGATCCGGTTTGAGGGGCGCTGTGGCTATTGAAATTACTGGGGTAATGAGACTCAAAATCCTATGTTTCAGGCGACGAGTGCAATGTGGTGCAGTGTATATCATTCTAACTAGCGCCACGTTGTTATGGGCGGGCGTATTACTTACCATCAGGTGAACGTCCTTCACGACTCGTCCCTTCATTACATACAAAAAAAAACCATTTGGTGTTTATATTTTTTATTACACATACTGCATGGCTTTTTTGAAAATAGAATGACTGAAGTCCGTTGTCTTTTTACTCGGGCATAAATTAAAAAAAAAACTGAGGTCCTTTGATTTGTTTGTATATGCGTTATCCGTCGAACGCGTCGGGCATACCGCCGCCGGGGGCGAAGCCCCTGTCGGCCACTATGTGGAGCTCCTGACCGTCCGCCGCGTCCTCCACACCAGCCGAGAAAGCCCTGTTGCCCACGACATTCACTCCTCCACTGTTGTCGACGACGTTAACACCACCGCCATTGTTGTTGTCGACGAATTGGACACCACCGTCGCTGTTGTCCACCACATTTACACCACCATCGCTGTTATCCACCACATTTACACCACCGTCGCTGTTGTCCACCACATTCACACCACCACTGTTGTCGACCACCTGTTAATAAAATCGAAAGAAGTCTTTATATGATCTATATAATATTAGACGTTAGTTTAATGAACAACATACTGGCGGTGGTGGTAGGTTTGTGCTCCGGTTTGAAGGGCGCTTCAGCTAGTGTAATTACTGGGGTAACGAAACACAACATATGTTTTAAGCGATGAGCCCAATATGATAAAATATATCCATTTTTACTGCCACCAAATTGTACTGCGTATAGTTGAACGTCTCTTCGCTTAATTAAATTAAAAATAAAACTATTAACAAATATCATATTGCGAAATGGAACGTATTAAATATTCCCGCGCATACGAATTCGTTTTTTTTTTTTAAATTTCATTGCACTCGCTTCAGGGTTCACAGCCTTTTAAACAACAACGATAACACTATTAATAATGTAATGCGATTTAAATGAAATTTGATATAAATAGAATATTTTCTTCCTTAACTGAAAAGGTAAAGGTCTATAGTCCGTACAGCCTGGATTCAGTTAAAAAAAAAAAAATTCACATCAGTATAATCTAGTATTTTTTCTCTTCTTAATAGAAAAGCAAAGGACTACAATAGTTACAGCCAAGACTTAAAACATTTATTACATAATGGACGAATTTAATATTTTTTTCTTCACTTTTTTAATAAAAAGGCAAAGGACTATAATAGTTACAACCAAGACTAAGTGAAAACATTTATTATATAATGGACGAATTTAATATTTTTTTCTTCACTTTTTTAATAAAAAGGCAAAGGACTATAATAGTTACAACCAAGACTAAGTCAAAACATTTATTATATAATGGACGAATTTAATATTTTTTTTTCTCTACTTTCTTTGTAAAAAAGGCGAAGGACTATAATCGTGACAGCCAATACTTAATCAAAAAAATTATTAGATAATGGATTAATTTTGTATTTTGTTCTCTACTATCTTAATGAAAAAGGCAAAGGACTACAATCGTTCCAGCCGAGACTGCGTCAAAAAATTTATTAGATAATAGACTAATTCAGTATTTTTTTCTCTACTATCTTAATGAAAAAGGCAAAGGACTACAATCGTTACAGCCGAAACTGAATCAAAAAAATTATTAGATAATGGATTAATTTTGTATTTTGTTCTCTACTATCTTAATGAAAAAGGCAAAGGACTACAATCGTTCCAGCCGAGACTGCGTCAAAAAATTTATTAGATAATAGACTAATTCAGTATTTTTTTCTCTACTATCTTAATGAAAAAGGCAAAGGACTACAATCGTTACAGCCGAAACTGAATCAAAAAAATTATTAGATAATGGATTAATTTTGTGTTTTTTTCTCTACTATCTTAATGAAAAAGGCAAAGGACTACAATCGTTCCAGCCGAGACTGCGTCAAAAAATTTATTAGATAATAGACTAATTCAGTATTTTTTTCTCTACTATCTTAATGAAAAAGGCAAAGGACTACAATCGTTCCAGCCGAGACTTCGTCAAAAAATTTATTATATAATAGACTAATTCAGTATTTTTTTCTCTACTTTCTTAATGAAAAAGGCAAAGGACTACAATCGTTACAGTCCACACTCGATTTAAAAATGTGTTAAATAATGGTTTGATTTAATTTTTTTTTTAATAAACGATCGGCAAGTAGTAATAAATTCTATCATACCTGCACTCCGCTATCACCGTCCACGACCGTAACATATTCCGACATTATGCAGTACCTGCGTAGCGATAGGATCAATACACTACATCAGACTGGACATAATTGTAACAAACGTTATCCGTATCAGCTCTATAGATAAGCGAAAGCCACAATAACTTTGGACTTGCAACAATTTTATTATTAATTTAAATAATTTATACCTGGCGAAAAGCTTGTATGCTCTCAACCTATTTAAAAAAAAAAAACTATAGCTTTGGTACATAACGATCGTCAACACCCACCTTCGATGACTGGTAGCATTTGAGTGAGAGAATAGATAACGTAGTATTTATACTGGTGGTGGGTCTCGGTTGGTGGATACCATCTATTACCATCACTGAACGGCGCTGTAGCTGATGAATGATTGGGTTAAAGCGCTGACGTCAATTACAAATGGTGGTAACGAACAGTAAGGCTGATGGTGATAAGCCTGCACATAACGTGGCGCGAGTTACGATGATATACACAACACCACATTGTACTCGCTTCAAGATATACGTTAAGTATCGTCACCACCTGTATTTACACTAGCTACAGCGCCCTTCAAACCGGATCACGGTAATGTCTGCACAGTACTGTGTGCCGGCTGCAATAGGCGCTGCGGTGGCACCTACCTAGACGGTCTGCGGCAACAGAGACACTACCACCAGTAATAGCTATTGGTCCTTCAAACCGGATCACGGTAATGTCTGCACAGTACTGTGTGCCGGCTGCAATAGGCGCTGCGGTGGTACCTACCTAGACGGTCTGCGGCAACAGAGACACTACCACCAGTGATAGCCATTGATCCTTCAAACCGGATCATAGTAATGTTTACACACTGCTGTGTATCCGTTGCAACAGGTGCTACGGTGATACCTAATTAGACAGTCTGTAGCAACAGAGACCGATCAACGAATTTTTTTTTTTTTTTTTATTATCGGCCCCACGTATAAGTTCAAATATTTCGTGATCGCACTTAAATAACACAGATAATATATCACTACCAAGACTGAATTTATCAATAAATTACTAGTAATAGATAAATCTGTTCCGTGCTAAAGATTATTGTCATAATGAATAATTATTATATATATATATATATATATATATATTTACATGTAATGAAAAATAATCCTATTTTTTTTAAATAAATATAAAAAAAATAAAGAACACTGCACAAGTGTGTGTTGATGATGGTCACCAGCATACTGCTGGTAGAGTCTCTGTTGCTACAGACTGTCTAGGTACCACCGCAGCGCCTATTGCAGCCGACAGACGGTATTGTGCGAACGTTACTGTGATCCGGTTTGAAGGGTGCTGTAGCTAGTAATTACTGTAGTATCGATACTCAACATTTCTTCTGTCTCTCGGATGCAGTAGGCGCTGCGGTGGTACCTAGACGGTAAGGAACAGAGACTCTACCACCAGTAAGTTGGCTACAGTCTAATGCAGTGCTGCACAACCTTTGTGCCATACTCCACCTTTTTTTTTTGTAATTCTTATGCCCCCTGTATAACAAACATATTTTTAATATTAAAGAAAATTAATTATTTAAGAAAGTCCGTTTTTTTTTTTTTCGTTAAATTTGGCACCGAAATCTAGCATTGCATCGAATTGGCTCACTGTGGGGCGTGGGCCCCACGTTGGGAAACACTGCTCTAACGCATTGATATTCGAATATAAAATTTAAAATTCGAACGCACCGCACGAATCAGAGCAGTGAACACGATTATCATTAAACAGTAGTGTTGTAATCACTGTACGCAAGTCTATACCGGTTTTTAGTGATGTGCGTTTTGTTGGCGGTGGGCCGGCGACCGTACAGGACCATCACTTCGAATATTTAGTATAAAAACAGTAGTGTGCAATTACTGTGTGTATTGAAATAACTTCGGTAACGGTGTTGTGTATACCATCCTAACTAGCGGCACATTATAGGCGGGCGTATCACTTAACGTCAAGTGAACGTCCCGCTCGTCTTTTTTTCGAAATTTAATAAAAATCTTTAATTACAAATTTTCATAGTATAATTCAATATTCCCGCGCACAGATATTCTTTTCTTTTTTCTTTTTTTTTAACTTTCATTGGAAATGCTTCAATTTGTGTCTTTCAAATAATAACAACGAAAATACTATTAATAATGTAATGAGATTTAAAAAAAATTATGTAAAAAAAAAATATTTTCTTCCTTAATTAAAAAGGCAATAGAATATAATTCGTACAGAACTGATTTAATTAAATAAAATATTTCACACCGGTATAAAATTAAATTGTTTCTCTTCTTTCCTAACTAAAAAGGCAAAGGACTATAATCCGTACAGCCTGGATTTAATTAAAAATATTATTTTACACCGGTATAATATTAAATTTTTTCTCTTCTTTCCTAATTAAAAAGGCAAAGGACTATAATCCGTACAGCCCGGATTTAATTAAAAATATTATTTTACACCGGTATAATATTAAATTTTTTCTCTTCTTTCCTAATTAAAAAGGCAAAGGACTATAATCCGTACAGCCCGGATTTAATTAAAAATATTATTTTACACCGGTATAATATTAAATTTTTTCTCTTCTTTCCTAATTAAAAAGGCAAAGGACTATAATCCGTACAGCCCGGATTTAATTAAAAATATTATTTTACACCGGTATAATATTAAATTTTTTCTCTTCTTTCCTAATTAAAAAGGCAAAGGACTATAATCCGTACAGCCCGGATTTAATTAAAAATATTATTTTACACCGGTATAATATTAATTTTTTTCTCTTCTTTCCTAATTAAAAAGGCAAAGGACTATAATCCGTACAGCCTGGATTTAATTAAAAATATTATTTTACACCGGTATAATATTAAATTTTTTCTCTTCTTTCCTAATTAAAAAGGCAAAGGACTATAATCCGTACAGCCCGGATTTAATTAAAAATATTATTTTACACCGGTATAATATTAATTTTTTTCTCTTCTTTCCTAATT
>JARDVY010000267.1:0-19468 GCA_029030555.1 Ornithoptera alexandrae | reverse complement strand
AACCGGATCACTGTAATGTTCGCACAGTACTGTCTGTCGGCTGCAATAGGCGCTGCGGTGGTACCTACCTAGACGGTCTGTAGCAACAGAGACACTACCACCAGTGATAGCTATCGGTCCTTCAAACCGGATCACTGTAATGTTCGCACAGTACTGTCTGTCGGCTGCAATAGGCGCTGCGGTGGTACCTACCTAGACGGTCTGTAGCAACAGAGACACTACCACCAGTGATAGCTATCGGTCCTTCAAACCGGATCACTGTAATGTTCGCACAGTACTGTCTGTCGGCTGCAATAGGCGCTGCGGTGGTACCTACCTAGACGGTCTGTAGCAACAGAGACACTACCACCAGTGATAGCTATCGGTCCTTCAAACCGGATCACTGTAATGTTCGCACAGTACTGTCTGTCGGCTGCAATAGGCGCTGCGGTGGTACCTACCTAGACGGTCTGTAGCAACAGAGACACTACCACCAGTGATAGCTATCGGTCCTTCAAACCGGATCACTGTAATGTTCGCACAGTACTGTCTGTCGGCTGCAATAGGCGCTGCGGTGGTACCTACCTAGACGGTCTGTAGCAACAGAGACACTACCACCAGTGATAGCTATCGGTCCTTCAAACCGGATCACTGTAATGTTCGCACAGTACTGTCTGTCGGCTGCAATAGGCGCTGCGGTGGTACCTACCTAGACGGTCTGTAGCAACAGAGACACTACCACCAGTGATAGCTATCGGTCCTTCAAACTGGATCACTGTAATGTTCGCACAGTACTGTCTGTCGGCTGCAATAGGCGCTGCGGTGGTACCTACCTAGACGGTCTGTAGCAACAGAGACACTACCACCAGTGATAGCTATCGGTCCTTCAAACCGGATCACTGTAATGTTCGCACAGTACTGTCTGTCGGCTGCAATAGGCGCTGCGGTGGTACCTACCTAGACGGTCTGTAGCAACAGAGACACTACCACCAGTGATAGCTATCGGTCCTTCAAACCGGATCACTGTAATGTTCGCACAGTACTGTCTGTCGGCTGCAATAGGCGCTGCGGTGGTACCTACCTAGACGGTCTGTAGCAACAGAGACACTACCACCAGTGATAGCTATCGGTCCTTCAAACCGGATCACTGTAATGTTCGCACAGTACTGTCTGTCGGCTGCAATAGGCGCTGCGGTGGTACCTACCTAGACGGTCTGTAGCAACAGAGACACTACCACCAGTGATAGCTATCGGTCCTTCAAACCGGATCACTGTAATGTTCGCACAGTACTGTCTGTCGGCTGCAATAGGCGCTGCGGTGGTACCTACCTAGACGGTCTGTAGCAACAGAGACACTACCACCAGTGATAGCTATCGGTCCTTCAAACCGGATCACTGTAATGTTCGCACAGTACTGTCTGTCGGCTGCAATAGGCGCTGCGGTGGTACCTACCTAGACGGTCTGTAGCAACAGAGACACTACCACCAGTGATAGCTATCGGTCCTTCAAACCGGATCACTGTAATGTTCGCACAGTACTGTCTGTCGGCTGCAATAGGCGCTGCGGTGGTACTTACCTAGACGGTCTGTAGCAACAGAGACACTACCACCAGTGATAGCTATCGGTCCTTCAAACCGGATCACTGTAATGTCCGCACAGTACTGTCTGTCGGCTGCAATAGGCGCTGCGGTGGTACCTACCTAGACGGTCTGTAGCAACAGAGACACTACCACCAGTGATAGCTATCGGTCCTTCAAACCGGATCATTGTAATGTCCGCACAGTACTGTCTGTCGGCTGCAATAGGCGCTGCGGTGGTACCTACCTAGACGGTCTGTAGCAACAGAGACACTACCACCAGTGATAGCTATCGGTCCTTCAAACCGGATCACTGTAATGTCCGCACAGTACTGTCTGTCGGCTGCAATAGGCGCTGCGGTAGTACCTACCTAGACGGTCTGTAGCAACAGAGACACTACCACCAGTGATAGCTATCGGTCCTTCAAACCGGATCACTGTAATGTTCGCACAGTACTGTCTGTCGGCTGCAATAGGCGCTGCGGTGGTACCTACCTAGACGGTCTGTAGCAACAGAGACACTACCACCAGTGATAGCTATCGGTCCTTCAAACCGGATCACTGTAATGTTCGCACAGTACTGTCTGTCGGCTGCAATAGGCGCTGCGGTGGTACCTACCTAGACGGTCTGTAGCAACAGAGACACTACCACCAGTGATAGCTATCGGTCCTTCAAACCGGATCACTGTAATGTCCGCACAGTACTGTCTGTCGGCTGCAATAGGCGCTGCGGTGGTACCTACCTAGACGGTCTGTAGCAACAGAGACACTACCACCAGTGATAGCTATCGGTCCTTCAAACCGGATCACTGCAATGTCCGCACAGTACTGTGTGTCGGCTGCAATAGGCGCTGCGGTGGTACCTACCTAGACGGTCTGTAGCAACAGAGACACTACCACCAGTGATAGCTATCGGTCCTTCAAACCGGATCACTGCAATGTTCGCACAGTACTGTGTGTCGGCTGCAATAGGCGCTGCGGTGGTACCTACCTAGACGGTCTGTAGCAACAGAGACACTACCACCAGTGATAGCTATCGGTCCTTCAAACCGGATCACTGCAATGTCCGCACAGTACTGTGTGTCGGCTGCAATAGGCGCTGCGGTGGTACCTACCTAGACGGTCTGTAGCAACAGAGACACTACCACCAGTGATAGCTATCGGTCCTTCAAACCGGATCACTGTAATGTTCGCACAGTACTGTCTGTCGGCTGCAATAGGCGCTGCGGTGGTACCTACCTAGACGGTCTGTAGCAACAGAGACACTACCACCAGTGATAGCTATCGGTCCTTCAAACCGGATCACTGTAATGTTCGCACAGTACTGTCTGTCGGCTGCAATAGGCGCTGCGGTGGTACCTACCTAGACGGTCTGTAGCAACAGAGACACTACCACCAGTGATAGCTATCGGTCCTTCAAACCGGATCACTGTAATGTTCGCACAGTACTGTCTGTCGGCTGCAATAGGCGCTGCGGTGGTACTTACCTAGACGGTCTGTAGCAACAGAGACACTACCACCAGTGATAGCTATCGGTCCTTCAAACCGGATCACTGTAATGTCCGCACAGTACTGTCTGTCGGCTGCAATAGGCGCTGCGGTGGTACCTACCTAGACGGTCTGTAGCAACAGAGACACTACCACCAGTGATAGCTATCGGTCCTTCAAACCGGATCACTGTAATGTTCGCACAGTACTGTCTGTCGGCTGCAATAGGCGCTGCGGTGGTACCTACCTAGACGGTCTGTAGCAACAGAGACACTACCACCAGTGATAGCTATCGGTCCTTCAAACCGGATCACTGTAATGTTCGCACAGTACTGTCTGTCGGCTGCAATAGGCGCTGCGGTGGTACCTACCTAGACGGTCTGTAGCAACAGAGACACTACCACCAGTGATAGCTATCGGTCCTTCAAACCGGATCACTGTAATGTCCGCACAGTACTGTCTGTCGGCTGCAATAGGCGCTGCGGTGGTACCTACCTAGACGGTCTGTAGCAACAGAGACACTACCACCAGTGATAGCTATCGGTCCTTCAAACCGGATCACTGCAATGTCCGCACAGTACTGTGTGTCGGCTGCAATAGGCGCTGCGGTGGTACCTACCTAGACGGTCTGTAGCAACAGAGACACTACCACCAGTGATAGCTATCGGTCCTTCAAACCGGATCACTGCAATGTTCGCACAGTACTGTGTGTCGGCTGCAATAGGCGCTGCGGTGGTACCTACCTAGACGGTCTGTAGCAACAGAGACACTACCACCAGTGATAGCTATCGGTCCTTCAAACCGGATCACTGTAATGTTCGCACAGTACTGTCTGTCGGCTGCAATAGGCGCTGCGGTGGTACCTAGCTAGACGGTCTGTAGCAACAGAGACACTACCACCAGTGATAGCTATCGGTCCTTCAAACCGGATCACTGTAATGTTCGCACAGTACTGTCTGTCGGCTGCAATAGGCGCTGCGGTGGTACCTACCTAGACGGTCTGTAGCAACAGAGACACTACCACCAGTGATAGCTATCGGTCCTTCAAACCGGATCACTGTAATGTTCGCACAGTACTGTCTGTCGGCTGCAATAGGCGCTGCGGTGGTACCTACCTAGACGGTCTGTAGCAACAGAGACACTACCACCAGTGATAGCTATCGGTCCTTCAAACCGGATCACTGTAATGTTCGCACAGTACTGTCTGTCGGCTGCAATAGGCGCTGCGGTGGTACCTACCTAGACGGTCTGTAGCAACAGAGACACTACCACCAGTGATAGCTATCGGTCCTTCAAACCGGATCACTGCAATGTTCGCACAGTACTGTGTGTCGGCTGCAATAGGCGCTGCGGTGGTACCTACCTAGACGGTCTGTAGCAACAGAGACACTACCACCAGTGATAGCTATCGGTCCTTCAAACCGGATCACTGTAATGTTCGCACAGTACTGTCTGTCGGCTGCAATAGGCGCTGCGGTGGTACCTACCTAGACGGTCTGTAGCAACAGAGACACTACCACCAGTGATAGCTATCGGTCCTTCAAACCGGATCACTGCAATGTCCGCACAGTACTGTCTGTCGGCTGCAATGGGCGCTGCGGTGGTACCTACCTAGACGGTCTGTAGCAACAGAGACACTACCACCAGTGATAGCTATCGGACCTTCAAACCGGATCACTGCAATGTTCGCACAGTACTGTCTGTCGGCTGCAATGGGCGCTGCGGTGGTACCTACCTAGACGGTCTGTAGCAACAGAGATCTACCACCATTGCCATCGGCTAGAATCTCCCAAGCAACGAACTTTCCAGAATATTTCTTTATTAGCCATTTAAAATGTATTAATGGAATAATTATTCGGTTAATGAAACAGTTAATTACAAGTTAACCAAGTAGTTAATTACTATTTAGTTTAACAACTACTTTATGTAAATTTTTTTTAACAGCTTCATGTAAACATCGTTTGCATACAGTGTAAGATAACTAGTAGTTTAAATACTAAGTAATAACTTAGTATTCAAGACGGCAATAGACGTCTTTAAGCGGCATTTATTAGACTGCTATTTAATTCGGAGAACTTGTACGGATAACGGATACCTTGGGCACCCTGCTAATCAACGAACGAGGCTCTGGCTCCCACCATCCCACATTGGGGCAGAGTGGTAGGAAATGCCACAAATCCCCTCATATGAATCCTTACTCGATAGATTTGGGAATCTTTGGAGGAGACATATGTTCAGCAGTGGACGTCTATCAGCTGATGATAATGATGAACTTCGTCGCATCACTTAAGGTTGAACTTCCGGTGAATAAAAACTGTCATGTTCCGAGAACAACTTTCGTTGATATGCGTCATCGATCAACCCGCATTTGCCAGCGTGGGAGATAAATAACCTTGGCTCTGTCCTCAGAGAAGATTACGAATCCCAACTGTGGGAAAATTAAATAGTTTGTTTATGTACGTAACAGGTTTTACCTTGCCATTTAAGGACAAGGTTAATTTTACTACATACCCTACATCAAAAAAGTACCCTCAATCTAAGATCAGGGTTGTAAATGGTAAGAAAATAAAAATCATATCTAAAACATAGTATTTCATATATATTTATGAAGTTTAATTTGTGGAGGATTCGATTTGGATTTGTAATGATCAATTTTGATCGAGAGCTTCAATGATAAAATGTTCTCATTTATCTTTAGTTATTGCTCAAGCGTAATGGAACCCGATGGTCTCCAATTTTGTCACGGTCAGAAGGAGAGTAGAAGAAATTAAAGTAAATTTTTTTATTAAATAAATTTTTGCTTAATTTGGATACTGATAGTCTTCCCACCAACTCGCATTGGACCAGCATGGTGGGAAGCGGTTAAATCCTCTCTATGAACCCCTACAAACAACGGTCTCTGATACCTAGAGCAGCGAGCAGAGCGGGATCAGTCGTTGTGGGGATCTTTGAAGGAGGCCTATGTTCAGCAGTGGATTGCTATCGGCTGATGTTGATGATGATGAGTCCTCAGTAGCGTCTATTCCTGCCGAAAATCAGCAGTGTACAAACTTTACTATGATATTATATTTGTATACCATCTCATTGTTATAGGCGGGAATGTCATTTACTATCAACTTGCAAACGTTGTCGTGTTCCGGTATGAAGGGTTTTGTAGCTAGTGAAAATATACGGAAATGGAGACGAGCACAATTCGGTTCTGTGTATATCATCCTAACTAGTGCCACGTTGTTACGGGCAGTAGGCACGGGTTTAGTCTTCATTGCTCTTCAGCTTCTGATGATGGAAGACATCGTAAAAGTTGTAGTAACACCGGCAGATAAGTAGTCTTGATGAAGGGATTGCTTCCAGCGGTGGGAACATTAAGTAAGCTGGTGTTTTGGTGGTAAAGCGCATTAGATTATAAGTAGCCTATTTATAGAGTTCCACGTCATACCTGGATGAAAACACGAGCGCCGACAGTTGGTTAAATCCTTAGCTGTTCTAATTCAGAAGGTCGAAGCGCTTTGTGATGAGTGCCGGCAGTGGTAAAATGGCTATGGTGGAATCAAATCATACAATCACTGCCTTCAGTCTCCGAAATACATTTAGCAGATTAACGAGAGTCGTATTCGCCACCCTATCACCGCCAGTAACTCAGGCTATCAGGTATAGTACTTGTCAGCTCAAGGTCACCGAATAACCATAGCCATGTGGCGCGCCTCTCAACCAAGTCTAAAACGCCGGTTGGTATTTGGCAGCAGTAATCCACACACGATCGGACCAGTTCTTTATACAGGTTCTTAGTACTTTATGGGTAGTATTAAATAATTTGGAAAGCTTCTTGTGTTCAGGATGGGGTTGTTGCTCATCACGAGGGCTCATCACGTGATAATGTGTAATTTCATCAGGATCATGCTCGCGGAAATTTTTCCAATGTTTGCAATAATTTCTCCACCAAGTTATTCAATTTGCGGCGGGACGTGAACTTCACATATATTGCTTTGATGGTAAACACTTTTTTTCTCTTGTCTCATTCCGCGGCCGGGGGCATGTGGGGCCTCTAATTGAATTTAAGGTTGCGTTCCACTAAGGTTTATGCAGATTTTATGAAGATGTGCTGTTGGTTATCAGTTATGTTGGTGTTACAAGCATTACTGGTTAAGGATCCCTCTGCCGGAGCTTGCCTCTCTTTTCATTCTTGAGACGTAATAGTTGACGGGTCTCTTATAACTCTGTACTGTGTTAACTTGTAAGTTAACGTACAAATCCTTATAATAAAAAAAATTTAATTAATTAATGATAACTATTGTCGTATCAAAAGAAACCTAGTGTTTCTCTCAATCTGAATTCATTGTTGTCTACAAATTTATTGTGTTATATTATTATTGTGCGGAACCCTTTTTCTTAATAAAATTACATTACTTATATCTTCAGCTCTCTGTCAATAAAACTCTGATAGTAATCAGTCCAGCGGTTTCGGACATTAGGGAATACATGGGAAAGTTGACAAAATTAAATGTTGTGTAACAAGAAGTTTTCATACTACCCAACAGATGGCGCCACTGTGAAAAACAGATCACGCTATCGTTTATCATAGCAGAAATCCATATAAAAATTGCACAACTTTGTGTATATTGACTTAGCTCAACATGTCATTATGGAGTATCCATTTACTGGATCTCTCTGGATCTACGTAATACTGTTGTACTTAGTAACTTGTTCTGTACTTTGAACCACTCTGTCATTATCTAAATAGTACTGTATTGCTGCGTGCGTTGTTTTTATGAATGACCATCCACCCCATTTCAATTCATCTAAAATTGTTTTTTTTTTTTTAATTAACACGTAATAACCCGTGTTTATATAGAATATGTACAAATCAACATTACAAATATACATTTCCCGATTATTTTTTTTTATTAAAAATTGTTATTAGAGTAAAGAATGTCTTCCCACCATTGAACAATACATTTCTTTATTGTATCCCAGTGTTGCCGCAACAAAGTAACATTTGCGACACCAGAGCAAGATGTTCAATTTGTTCACGTCACGCCGCAGAAGATTGGAACGTTTAGACATAATATTAATAGTGTTTAAGTGACTGATAAAATACTGTAAAATTTCCTTGTCGACTTTGTTTTAAACAATCAGGTACTTTGCAGAGGTTGCGATAGTAATCTATATACGAACCGTTTATTTTGAAAGTGGTGTAAGTAAATTTTCTTTTGTTTCGAGAAAATTAAAGGTTACTTTATTTGTTGATTTAAAATATACAGGCAAATCATATGACGTCTGGCATTGTTTATATTGTTTTATCAACATTTAATTTGTTTTTGGCTAATTAAACTACGATAACACATATTTATGTGCTGTAAATGGACTTGCACCACTTTCATAATTAGACAATTGTAAAAATCGTTTAATTAAAATTTTGAAAAATCAAATATCGCTTAAAATATACTTCTATTTAATATAATTTTGTTTACAAATACGCATAACAACACATAAAATATTATTTTAGACGGCAATTACATTGTCATTACAAGATACTGATTACAAGAATTTTCTTATTCTTTGCATGTGGTGGTGTTTCAAAATATGCATGATGCACCGGAGGTATACAGGGTAGTAGCTGCTTCATGTCTTTATATTTTTCGTACGTAATAGGTCTGGCATCGTTGTTTTATAAAAAATGGTATATGATGCAATTTTGAGGAACCTCAACCAACATATTTGCAACCAATTGACCTGTTCCCCATTAGTATTTTTTTTTATCTGTTTTTAATTGCATTTTGGAGATTTTTTGTTGAAATGAAATTCTCCCGTTTCATTTCATATAAAATGAATTTATCCTGTTTTCTACATTGCGCTATTACATTATAGTAATCTTGTGGTGTGTACACAAAATTCATTATTCTCAATGCCATTTCTATGATGCCAAAATCTGCATCGTTCGGAAGGTGTGAATGCCCCGAGAGTAAAAATTTGTGGTCAATTATCTCATTGCTGTTTTCCGACCGGACAACCTTCAACCACATCAATGCCATTTGTAAATTTAGATTTTGCCCAGTGCACGTGTCACTGTAGGCAACAACGGGGGAAACCGCGGGACACAGCTAGTATAAAATAAATGAAAAATAACAAAACAATGATCGGCATCCATCTGCTATGCCACCTGCCTCTGTCAATTGGACTTACACCACTTTCATAATCGATGATTATGCAATTTCATTTACCGACCGATTTTAAGTTGTACAAAACACGGGATTTTTTTGAGAAATTAAACACGAACTAGTTATATATAAAAAATTTACCTTAAATTAAGCATGAATTACGTGATAGCTCATTTTTCTCAAAAATGGACTTGCACCACTTTCAAAATAAGCAGTCCATATATTACTAGACCTCAATTTCATGTAGTGTTAAGTAAACAATAAGGCTGTGGGTGGTGAGGAATGCTCGCACACAATACTCTAGCTTTCAAATGTTGACAGACGAAAGACGGAATCGAATCCGACCCCTCCTGCATACAAGCGCTGAGCCAGTATTTATGGTATTCCTACGGTGAAGTAAATCGTCAAAATGGAACAAATTTGTCATCTATGTATATATAATATATATCTAGAAGGATATCAAGACACTCATTGACTCATCACGAGATCTGCGAAGCGATCAGCTGTGAAGATTCAAATTTTGGTAGAGATGTTATTTCTGCTATTTAGAGGTCAGCCTAGAATGGATTTTACGAAATTCATTCCGCAAAGGGAGTTGGAGGTGTGAATAATAGGAATGAACCCTGGTGGACGGCGAGAATATTTCTAATAAATTTCAGCTAAATTTCAAATATAATTCTATTAATATTCTATTTCAAATCGAATTCTAGTAATTTATAGCTGAATAAATGACAACGAAAATATCATGGTTATTATAACTTCCTCTTTGTTGTAGGTTCATTGAAGATTAAACTTACGCATTTTATTTCATTTCGGTTAGCTTTTACCTATGACTCTTTGATCCGAGTGACCCACTTTATAATATAAAGAGACTACTTTATTCGCGACAATAAAACATATATAAAATAAAAAAACTCATAGAGAGAGAGATAGCATAGTTTCTAAGGAAATTGTACGCGCTATACATCTCAAGGAGGCGTGTGTTTGGTGGATGGTTATAAAACATTAGGTAGCAACATGTGGTATCCAAGGGGTAAGGGGTAGGTGTAAGGGGTCCCGCACAACAACTCACGGGACCTAAGCCAACCTCACCTGCTTGTCGGGGGAATCCGTCGCCCGCGCGACTGAAGGAGGCCGAAGAGGGGACGCGCTGTATTTTCCGGCGTGCCCCTGCGGACGTGGAAAGGGAGGGTTTAACCCTCCCTCCCGATGTGGGGCTACGTAAGCGGCCAGCGCCGGCGGGGTCGCGGATGGTGCGAAAGCGTTCCCGTAACCCCGTCATCAGGCGACGAGGTGAAATATCGTGGGGGTTTTAGTCGGTGCAACTCCGACATAACCTGTCCTTGCCCCCGCGAGGACGTGTATGCGCAGGCATTTCCTCCATGTTAAACAAAAAAAAAATCTCACCTGATCGTGGTACACCCTGCTAATCAAAAAACGAGGTTTTGACTCCCACCAACCCGCACTGGGCCAGGTTTTGGGAAATGGCCCAAGTCGTTCCAAATGACCCCCAAAAGACGATGGGTCATGTTGCCCGGCGATGCAGGGAGTGCAGAACTGATCGATGTGGGGATCTTGGGGGGAGGCTCTAGTGAGGGAGAGGGTCTAGCAGTGGATGTCTATCGGCTGATGATGATGTAGTATCCATCAATTTACACTTAGCCAGCGTGATGTATAGATTTTCTTGATTCTGTCGCACTGTGAGAAGATTATATGAATTTTTCTTGAAATTTCATTTTAAAAAAGTCTCTTTAAAACTTAACTTTTGGATAATTTTGACCCGTGGCTGTTGTTGACTGTTGCCGACCACTGTATTTGTACATAAGTTGTTGTTCCCAATATAGATTCAATTAGACTGGTGTATTCAGTGTGTGGATGCGTTCATGGGTCCCCGGTGCCGTACTATACATGCATTCAGTAACTGGGGAACAAGTTTGATATTCCATTCGTGTGTGAATCGACTCGATTAACGTCAGTCAACTCAGCTGATTGCTTCCTGATGACGTGTGTACCCTCAATCTGTGGCTATTGAGCTAAAGTCTAAGACTAGATTAAACTTTTGTTGTTGTAGACCCATAACATTTATAGAGATATAAGAGTTCAAAAAGTGAGATCGTATTACACTTTTTTCATTTTGAGGTCTGTATAATATTTGAGATCGATCGATGTGGAGATCTTCGGGGTAGGCCTGTGTCAAGTAGTGGACGTCTATCGGCTGATGATCATGTTGATGACGATGATGATAATGACGATAATATTTGAAATCAATTTAACTAAATCATTTTTACCACTTCTGAGTTTGTTGACTTTAGCCTTATATTGTGGAGTTTGATTGATGTCAGGGTTTTTATTATAATCTCTTGTTGAATTCTAACTACCCACCAACCTCATACTGTAAATCTGCTACTATCGATCGATGTGTTCCCACTGTCGGAATGAGGGCCGGAGTGTTCATGCATACTTTAACATTTATGACCTCTTTGTCTCAATACCATATGAAAATTAAGACAAACATTAGCAGATTCCTAATCTCACTATTAATTTTATGTGGTGTTCTAACTTACATTTACACCTAACGACGATATCCCATAAGCTCATGATTTTGTTCTTAGTTGTAAATCAATGTTTTTTTCTAATTGTAATGAGTTCTATAGAAATTCTTGGATTAATTTCTCTCAAATAAGGTATAAAGAATAAAATTCAGTGTTCACGTTATGTACCAGCCAATTGTCGAAGGAAAAATAAACAATAATAATTAATTATTTGATAGAAAATAAAAAACAGATAAGCTCGCTACCCTCACTGTACGGTTTCGAGGTCTTTTCTTAACAATAAGAGAGTTGAAGCTGTTTATCAACCTCGCTGATGAAGTGCGGGTTAGAGTATGTCACACGTCAATTATAGTTTATGGAATTTGTGAGTCCTCATAAGTTTTCGTTTATCAAACTCGAGCATGACGGGTCGCCTCTTCAACACGTCTAGAGCGTACTACTGCCATAAAAATTAAGTTCCCCATAAAATAATGAAAACTTACTCACCATCTATGTGTGGCACTTCTCTAAATGGCGGGACAAAGGTAGCATCCGGATGTAATAATGAATTGTTGGAAAATATCCTCGTGTAGTAGCTTCCTGCCGTAAAACCTTTCCATCGATCCAAACCGTTCTCATTAAACGTTTCATTAAAATCTCTTATTGCGATATCTTTGTGATCATTGTACGGTTGTTCTGATTTCGTTTTGATTGTTTTGTTGAATGTTGCAAAATAATCGTAGAATATCTTTGTTCGCGTCGCTTCGTCAACTTTTAATTTTCCCATTGATTCATCTTTCACTTCTCTAATATCAATATTTGAAATACCGTCTAAGTCCGAATAATTTTCAATAGGTGATATTAAAGTCATATTTAAATTAAGGGTTTCATTAGTAATGTAACCATCATTTTCAATAAAATTCTCATTTAATTCTGTTTCACTGTTATCAGTTTTATGAATGTGATTAAAATAAACGTTTTCTACATTTATCATAGTTGTTGAAACTGTTACTTCTAGTTCATTTACAATAACACCATTTTTGTTCTTTATATCATTATTATCTATAGTATACTCTTTAACTGATCTTTTTGGAATCGTTGAAGTAATTTCACTTAGATTACGTATAAGCCCTTGAAAAGTGTAATTTGATCTGTCTGTATAATTATTTACATTATAATGTTTCGTATGTTCAATTGTTAGATTTTTTAATTGGCGTGACGAGTTATCTAAAACCATTTGTGTTCCGATGTTGGGTAAGAGAATGAGTGCCGTTGCAAGGTAAATAAGGAGATTGGATAGTTTGAAGCTTGATTCACAAAGAGATGAGCAGTGAAGGTTAGGGGAGGATGCTCGTCGCTGCGGTCGCCTCATGCCAGGCCGACACTTTGGCGGCGACTAATCTGAAAAAAGAAAAAGTTCTTGTTAAAGAGGCTGTAAACAACGAGATGCTAGAAGTTGATTACCGTCGCAGTCATCAAGACACGATGTCAAGCATTTACTTGTATATTTGTGACAGATACTTTAATCTTCATTAAGATCCAAGTATAAGTTATATAATATAAAAACTTATATAAGGATTAAAAATGAGAAGAAAAAGTTATATATGTCATCATATTAACTTAGAATCCCTGTTAGCGCAGAAGATCCAAACGTTACAAAGATACTGATCTAGTAATTTCCTGCCCGACGAGCGGAAATGATTCTTATCGACTGAATTGATCCTTATTGAGCTCCTTAGCGTATACTTATCGTTATAGTAATGCATTGTATTGAATTAATTCGAGGAATCTATTATGTTACTTAATATTTTCACCCGAAAAGAAGTAGAAGATTCTTAATCTTTAAAATGAAGTAGATAATAAATCTGCATTAGAAATGAATGGTAAGTAAATGGTAATAAAAAAACGTTCCAATAGAACCCTCTAGAATTAATATTTATCTTCAATTCATACGGAACCAATTTAAAATATAATAAAAATATCACCATTGTCCTTATTCAGGTTAGATGTGGTAAGGTTTTTTTTAATTCTCGCAAATCTTCCGCAAAAAAGGAAATTCTTTTTGTCGACAAGGAAATCAGTAGGGTTTAGCATCAACTCTATTTAATAGAAGAATTATTTTATTAATTTTAAGGGGCACTACTTTGAAGTAAGGTCTGAAATAATTGATGATTAATTAAATAACTTCGGTCCTTCATACAAAACACATATGTATTATGTAGCATAACATTTACAAAATGGATGCTGTGCTGTATCCGTAAGACGATATCTAGCGAATAATGATGCGCTGAACTTGTTTATTTATTCTAATAAAGGTAAAATGTTCAAGTGAATATAATTTCGCATTCATTGGAGAGAGCAGGGGCAATTGACGAGCCCAAATTCAATTTGGCTACAGTAAAAAAAAAGAGCCTAATTTCGTATACAAATATTTCCTGCGAAAGGTCAAGGCCCGCAGGATCTATTTATTCAGAGAATGAATTTACATAAGCGTTAGTCACAGACAACTGGTACAGTTTACACTGGGGACTTAAATATTCTTAAAAAACCATGAATGATGTATTTAGTAGTAGTATATTTGTGTTTAGAAAGTCCAAAGATGTTAAAAAACTGGAGACGAGAAAAATATTGTTCATTGCTTTGGTGAGAAGCAAACTCGAGTATTGCTCGGTAGTTTGGAAGCCAAGTTATCAGATTCATAAAGACCACATTGAATCTTTACAGAGACGATTCACCCATTTTTATTTAACTAAATCACTAAGAGTGCCTTATCCGGCGCGACTATAAACTGCTAAATAACTTAATCGACGATTCGGAGTTACTTGGCCAGTTTTCTTTCAATGTTCCACCTCGCTTGCTGCGTCAAATGGGGTCTACTGTCATTCATAGGACGTACAAATACAACTTGGGTCACCATTCACTAATTCCTAGATTGTGCAATCTATTGAAGTACTTCATAAACAAAGACAGCTCAATTGATATATTCCATGAGAAATTACCAGATTTTAAATCTAAAATCGTCAGGGTGTTGAATCCTACTGCAGTCGCAGACGTGTAATATTTCGTTAATTTAATATTTAGTCCTTGTAGTCTATGTTTGTTTCACTGTAATTGTTTTTTTTTAGTTGAATATTGTATTTTAAAATTGCTTGTTCTCGAGTGCTTTGTGCAGTTAATGTATTTGCGCCGTTACTCAATGTGCGCAGAGTTTGTCTGCAATTGAAGCTACGTGTTGCCTAATATTTGATATATCCAATATTTTTATGCAATGAAACAAATACATATAATTCTTTAGACAGACCATAATAAAGAAAATTAAATCTATTAGATTGGTCACCATTAAAAATGTTGTGGTATTTTCGTTTGGTGATGATGTTTCATGTCATTTTAGTTCTCTTACTAGGCGCTGCAGGATGTAAACTTTCCGCTTGATATGTTGTGTTTATTTGTTAACAGTTTTAATTAATAATAATTAGGTTTTTTAATGTTCCCACTGCTGGGAAGCAGACGTATAAGGAGGCAGCAAATACATTTTTTCACCGCGTTGGTCAACTGGGTGTTGGATGTCGAATATCCAAAAAAGTTGTTGTTATAGGAACATATGTGTTTCTTTACGACGTTTTCTTTCACCGGAAGCTTAAGCTCGGTTGGAATCGAACCCGCGACTTTTCGATACTGCAAATGGAAAATCACAGCCTTGTTTAATAATAATTTATATTATTAATTAGTTAATAATAAGTAGGTTAATTTTTACTTTATAAACTGTAATAAAGAAAGGTAAATATAAATAAGTGTTGAACGCGGCGTTAGTTTACAGTAGAGTCCGCTTACAGCTTCCGGCGATTTACATCCGTTTTGTGTATTTTGCGCTTTATGAGATTAATTGTTTATTTCGATACTTTATAAATATTATGTACGATCTCTAAGACATACGTGCACTATAGATTGAACTACTTGTGGTATGGTTTAGTTCAGCTCAAAGCCGCCGAGGTCTCGGATTCTATTCTTGGTGGTATAGGTGGTGGAGTTTGGATGGTAGAGTTTTTAACTCTTCAGTAACCTATCAATATTATATTGTCAATTTGCCGTCTTAACAATGTTGTGTTGTCGCCGTAGTATAAGAATCAGGGTGTTCTGGTCACCAACAACGCTTCGTTATCTTCGATCTCATTGTCACGTCGGATAACTGAATAAATAGCTCAAGTATTTGACCCTATTGTGGATAAAGAGCACCAGTTTGGGTTTTCCAGTTAATCTCAAATGAAAATCTGGTGAAGCGCATTAATTTGAATTTATAGCTCAGTAAACGTGGGTGCAGGGTTTATTTTTCAGGCGCATCGTTGTAATGTAAAAGTTGTTGTGTAAAATGGGGAGCAGGGGTAGTTATCATAGAATGATGATAATGTAAAGGTTTATAATATTTTATTTAGAATACTAAGGGAATATAACCATGAAAGAATCAGGAAAGAACCCATGGAGCCGCTGCTGCTAAATGATTTTACCGTGTTGACTTCATTACAGTGTAGTCAAAGCCTTCAAGAATCACATATATTTTTCATTACTATTGTTATACTGTTGCTGTACTGTTGTTTTGTACCACCAACGCGCATTGGGCCAGAGTGGCGGGAAATGACCCAAAATCCCTCCATATGAATCCTTACAAACGACAGCTTATGGTGCTCGGCGGTAGCGGAGGCCATGCTGACTGCGAGGTTAGCATGACACCGGAATCAGGGCAGCGCAGCACCTATCGATATGGAGATCTTTGGGGGAAGCCCATGACCATCGGTGGACGTCTATAGGCTAACGATGACTATTGTTATATGTCGGTGTAAGTATAGAATAATTGGAGCTTTCATGAAATCAGTGTGTCCACCAGCAGTCCGTTGCAGGGCAAGTTCGTATTTATACATATATGATAAAAGCTATTTAACTTTGACCACTTCACATTAGCTTTAATTAAGTGCTATGTTCCACTAAAAGCTATTTCACATTTTGTAGGTATTAAATAATTTTAGGTTATTTCTATCAAAATGATGGTAACTCTGTTTTAATTGTGACGGAATTTCTAGTTGTACCATGTGAAGTTCCATTGGTTCAGTCCTCAATGAGATGTTATAAAGCAGTTGCTTTATAATTATCAAGAACAATCCTTCTCACATTATTTTGTATTGATCTCCAGTTCCAGCAGTGGGACCACGGAGTGGGTTGCCTCTCCGATCGCTTTGCCGGCTGTAATATATAATTAGACTTGAAATTTGTCTGGAATATTCTTTAAGAGCAACCGCAACCGAAAATGTCTTTCTATACCAACCGTTACTATAACAACCGCTGGGAAGCGCTGCTGCTGGCGTCCGTAGGTGGTAACTCTTAGAATCCCTACACAAGCTTTCCGGGTGGTGCTAAAGAGCAGCCTCGCGGAATGCTGGCGGCAATAAATAATCCTCATGTCCTATCCTTCCTCTTTTGGCCGAGAGAAATCTGGAATACTGGTATGGAAGGATATGGAAGCCCACCGTAACTATTTTCCCAAGTAAACACCTTATGATAAGTTGGTTATCGTTAAGCAGCCACGACCCTCAGCATTGAGGAACCGACCTAAAGAGAGAGACTATAGCAATCTCATAAATAATACAAAATGAAAATGTTTGTAAAAGTTAATCGGAAATAAAATGAGGAGGAGAGACTAGTGATACGATCACCTAAAGATAAGTGATTCGTCTACTCATGATTACGTGGCTCTAGTGAAGATGATGTACACATCACTACATTGTGTTTGCTCAGAGATATGACATTATTTAGTTATGTTCGTAATATCACTAGCCACAACGACCTTTAAGCCGGAAGACATTAATGTTTGGCGGAAATAGGAGCTGAGTGGTACAGACACTTTAAACACATTAGTGACAGTGCTTTCATATCAGGACCTAAGCACTTAATGCAGTCCTATAAATACCCTTCGACAAGTTCGTGTGGAGGAATACTAATCAGTTGTGATAACTTAACTTGAGAATAATAACTTCGGGGTTTCTACAGCGTTAGAAATGAAATTTTCATGTGTAAATTAATAAATATGTTATAAGTAATAGCTATCTTAATCTTCTCACTGCTGGGAATCTGGGCTTTGACTCGAGAGGAGAAAGTCACTAAGAGATGTTTTACTATCGACGCGATTCGCCGACTATAAAAACCTTTGTAGTCTAGTTGGTGAGAGAAATAAAGATTTTATTGACATGATCTCTAGGCCACCGTCTTTTATGGAAGATGAGCTCACTTCTTGGCTTCATTAAAGCCATGGTCAGTAAGGAGAGGTCGTGGGACGCCGGGGTGGCATGTCGCGAAGAGGTAATGCTGCAGAGGCAGCGACAGATAAACACCCATCGCTCAATCCACAGGCACACACTTGGGCGCCAAAGGGAGGTATGGTGGTGGATTCGAGGGATTAGTTTCTGTCGCCAGAAAGTAACGTGCAAATATTACTGAGTTCCGGTTTGAAGGGCGCTGTAGCTAGTGTAATTACCGAGTTAACGAGACTCCAAAATTACGTCTGAAACGACGGGCGCAACGTTGTGCAGTGTATCATCTTACTATCAGATGAAAGTTTTACTCGTCACGTCGTTTGATTGAATAAAAAACAGAAAAAAATCGTCGTCAAATATAAAAGGCCCCGATGTGCGACTACCACTCTTAAAAGGGTTGGAGAGCTCCAGCTCCACCCTGAGACGCAGCCTTGTCAAGGCTTCTCCATGCCAGAACCGCGGTGGTTGCGGTTAAATAAGCTGAGTGAGATACCGTAGGGTTTTAGCTGGTAAAAGTCCGGCATAACTCTTCTATGGTATTCCCCACAGCGGAAGGGTATCCGATGCTGGCTCCGCCAATGAAACAAAAAAGGTCACACGTCATTTAAATTCAAACACAAAGGTCAATCGCTGCGCACAATTAAATTAATTCCCTTTAGAACCGTGAACCTGCAATCAAGGGGGCAGCCGTCCGTGCGGTGCTGGTGAACTGCTGGTGAAATGTTAATGTCACAATTATTGACCGTTAATGACGGTAAAGGTGAAAACAATTATACAGTCACGGGCGCGTTAGAAAGAGATAGCATATACATTTAAACATTTGACTTTCCTTTTAACCAAGTAACCGAAGATACGAGCACTGGTAGTGTCTCTGTTGCTACAGACCGTCTAGGTAGGTACCACCGCAGCGCCTATTGCAGCCGACAGACAGTACTGTGCGGACATTACAGTGATCCGGTTTGAAGGACCGATAGCTATCACTGGTGGTAGTGTCTCTGTTGCTACAGACCGTCTAGGTAGGTACCACCGCAGCGCCTATTGCAGCCGACAGACAGTACTGTGCGGACATTACAGTGATCCGGTTTGAAGGACCGATAGCTATCACTGGTGGTAGTGTCTCTGTTGCTACAGACCGTCTAGGTAGGTACCGCCGCAGCGCCTATTGCAGCCGACACACAGTACTGTGCGAACATTACAGTGATCCGGTTTGAAGGACCGATAGCTATCACTGGTGGTAGTGTCTCTGTTGCTACAGACCGTCTAGGTAGGTACCACCGCAGCGCCTATTGCAGCCGACACACAGTACTGTGCGAACATTACAGTGATCCGGTTTGAAGGACCGATAGCTATCACTGGTGGTAGTGTCTCTGTTGCTACAGACCGTCTAGGTAGGTACCACCGCAGCGCCTATTGCAGCCGACACACAGTACTGTGCGAA
>JARDVY010000262.1:0-115555 GCA_029030555.1 Ornithoptera alexandrae | reverse complement strand
TAACATAGATGCTAAACAGGCGGATTATAAAATCTTACCACCGTCCAAACAATAACATATGCCATCAGTATCAAACCAGGAACCTGCGTGTTATCAAGGCATCTCCTGATCACTGCTCTACAAACTCAATTAAAAATGTTACTAAGAATCTACTTAGTAGTAGTATTCTTTCTTTAAGAATATTTTTTATTGAAGTCACAAACTACTGTATTCCGTATATGGTATTAATGAGATGAAGCCAATAAAAAAAGACGATTTAAAAAATAAAGCAGTCGGCTCAGATCAATGTATTAAGGAGATAGAGCCAATAATAAAGACAATTTAACAAATAAAAAAGTCGAATCAGGTCATTGTGTTAAGGAGATAGAGCCTACAAGAATATATATCGTCCACTTAATTTTTTGTTGGCCCAATCTAGTTAACACATTAACCTGTGCCGACGGCGTTTTTTTTTTTTAAAACTACATTCATCGTCAGGCGATAGATGTGCTAAATGCAGCCCTCTCATAGACATAAAAACTACTTACTATATATAAATTTTTCTTCAACAGCCAATAAACATTTGAGTCGTTTCCACCGTTTGCCGCGAATTTATTAACAAACAATTTGTATAAAACATTAAAAAATTTATTCGCAGGCATCGTCATGACAATTGAAACATTTTGACTCCAGTTCCATTTATGAAAATGAGACTTCTTCTCGTGAACAAAAATCGAATTTAAAAAAGGAGAATCATCTTTACCAAAAAGTTTTAATGCAAGTAAATTTTTAATTTCATATTTTTTAATTCCCTCCCTCCATGTGGAAATGTAACAATAAGAATTATGGTGGACGACGTTAGAGATGACCTTGATTCAGGAATGGGTTAATAAACATAATGATGGCATGCGAGATTGAGATGGGTAGGAGGATTGACGCAGGTGTCATTGCCTCTCTGATGAGTGAAGATGAAAATCGTGAAATATTCGTCAAATACTGTAGAAGAGTGGTAGGAAAAGTATTGGAGGAGAAAAAAAAAATAAGGAATAAGTACTGGGCAAGCATAAAGAAGAAAAGCAATAGAGAGGAAGGAAGAAAGGAAGAAAGAAAAAAGAAGAAGTAAATGCTACAGAGAATGATTTGTTTCAGGCTCCCCCCCACCCCTCTTCGGAAGGCGTCTTCACTCCAAAAGAATGGATGAAAGAAGGAAATAGAATAGAGAATGATTGAGATAAGAAATGTGTGTAAGATAAGTATAGAATGAAAGATGAAAGAATAAATGTTGATAAGCAAGGGAATCAGAAAAACAATAACTGATGATAAGTGCATGAAAGCAAAAGGCCCTGACCCAAAACACGCAGGAGGAACGATAAAAAAAAAAAAAACAATGATGATAAATTCCATCATGGTCATTAGCCGATAGAGGACCAGGCGTCCCCCTAAGATCATATCGGTCGTTCCTGCGCTGCTCGCATTCAGCGGCTTCCCGCGACCGTCAACAGTCAGCCTAGCCTCCGGTACTGCCAGGCACCAGGGATTGTTGTTTGTAGGGGTTCACATGACGGGGTACATCCCATATGAGTTCAAAACCATTATATTTTGTCACTTAGCGTTATTTTTTTTTTTTAATTTTTCGTGACAAAGGTAATATATTTGCAACTAATAGTATAAATTTATTTTATGCTACAAAACGATCAGACGAGCGGGACCTTCATTGAATCATCAGTGATAGGCGCGCTCATAACAACGTGGCGCTAGTTAGGGTCATATACACTGCATCACATTGTGTTCGTCGCCCGAGACATAAGATGTCTCGTTACTCTATAATTCCAATAGCAGCAGCGTCCTTCAAACTGGAACACAGTAATGTTTGCATACTACTGCTCGGCGGTAGAAATAGGCCCTGCGTTGGTACCTAGACGGTCTCCGGTAATAGAGACCTTAGCACCAGATTGGAATCCAGGGTTACTACTATCACCGTCACATCACAAACCAACCACACGACACATTCTCTATTTTATTAAAAAATAAAACAATCAAATTGCTTAATCAAATAAATATAATTATAATACAGTATCACAATTCTATATAATATTATACAGACGTTGAATTCACTCGGGCGCAGAAATTATTTTAATAGCAACACCGGACAATCGATTTTTTTTAAAGGCAAAGGAACCGTGAGACATTCAGCCTGTGGTAAAAAATCTTTTCTGCAACATGATCATCGTTTATGTGGAAGTATATCACCATCACCATTGATAGATTTCCGATCCGTTTAGGTAACCTCAGCTCCAACTCCTGCAGACTAGTAGTAATGTGCAAACATTACTGTCTACTGAACTACTGTACTGTGTTGTAACTAATGAAATTACTGCTGTGGAGATTTAACACTTCATGTCTCATATAAAGTTTAATGCGGTGCAGTGTGTATATCTTAACCACCAGTTGTAGTCTCTTTATCTAACGGTTGGTGTAAAAAAAAATAGTTATAATAATAATAAAATTTTCTCTTTACTCTCATGTGAGAAGGCCCGGAGTACCGACAGTGGGATTTTTTTTTATTTGGAAATAAATCCAATCTTTACCAAGAGTTTTACTGTTTAAAATTAATCTTATAACCCTTCGTTTCCGGATCCTGTTGCAGCTGAAAGTTCTCAGTGGATAAACCGAAAGGTTTCAGTATCATGTTCCCTAGGTCCTTCAGCTTGCCCAGCATTTCCTTCTTTAACTTCTCGTTCTTTTCCTCTATTAGGGGTGGGAGACGTACGACAGCCGCTAGAGCCTCCTTGTGGGACGGATCCAGCTCCAGAATCTTCTTGTAGTCGGCTAAGCATTCGTCCAGCTTATCCGTAGCTTCGTACGACTGCGCCCTCCTGGAATGTTGTAAGTGATATAACATAATATTTCGCGACCACTGAGTTTAGAGAAGTATCGTTACTTCGATAATTGATATGAATCTACTTCAATGATAGGAGAGTGAAGCGCAGAGAGGAAGAGACAAAAGGAGAGGAGAGCCAAGTAGTAAAAGTAACAGATAGCAAATAGATAGGCAGAGAGAGATGAATAGGCAAAGAGAGAGGAATAGGCAGAGAAAGAGAAACAGGCAGAAACAAAGAGAGAGACAGAGACATAGAGAAAGATAGATAGGCCGCCTTCTAGACCGCTGCAGTATCCATATACTACACCGGAGTAGTTGCCGGAGCGGGCTCGCGCTCGTGAAGGTGATACGCGATAGAGACTCTATATAGACACGTGCTCCGTCCCACTCCCTGACTAAACACTTTAATTACATTTGTGGTTGTCTCTTCGTGTCGCAAAACCCGGTTTGCACCGCCACAACAGTTCACTTGAACAACTTAACTGCCACACACGTGAAGACCATACACGAGTTACGTAAACACACTTGAGCTTACCTGTAATATGCTTTTAAGTATGCCTCGTCCAGTTCTATCGCTTTACTGCAATCCTTTATCGCTCTCTTGTATTTCTCCTGTTTCATTTTAGCAGCGCTGCGGTTACAGTATAGTATGGACCTTTGCTGCGTGAACTGCAGCGGACAGATCCTGAGACCTGAGAACAGTTATATTAATAGTAAATCTATTCACACCAGTGAGGAATTAGGCCTTCAGCCTCCTGACCTTGACATACTTACACAGCAGGATACAGATTTAAATACAGTTACTCTATAATAGATGGTGGACAATTAAATTTAGTTTGCTTAAGGTTCACCCTCACAACCTCATTCCCCCAATTGCAACACCCGATTGTCTCAATTATAGATGAGAAGAAGATAAATATATTTTTTCAATGGTGCGATAGTTCCAGCACAGTTTGAGATTTCTTACCAGTAACAATTGAGAGGAATTTAATACATATCATCATCATCATTATCAGCGGACGATACATATATAAATGTAAATGTTTTCGAGGATGCACTGTCCTAATGCCACAATTTACTACTATTGTCTGATGATGTTTAATACTGTTAATCATTTGATCTGACTTTGACAGATCAGTGGATACCTTACTCACATAGAGGTATGTGAGTTTAGTATTCAGGTCCTAAATAATTTATACTAAGAGCGTAGTTATCTCGCAGCAGATTTCTAGTATTGTGTATTTTAATAAAGCCATTTCATCAGGAAAGACCAAATGGGGCCAGTTCTTAGACTAACAAAACACTTGTTATATTCTCAAATATTTTACTCATTATGCAAAGTGGGAGATGAGTTAGTGCTCCGTGTCCACAGACTTTCTTTATATGGACATGAAGGATGAAGAGGTTGTGCACTCATGAAAAAAACATTCCTTACACTATGATGATAGTAGTTAGACTGGTTCAAAACATCTAACTACCGAATATACTCAGGTCGGTGGTGGCCCACGGGAATTGTGCCAGAGTTGTCAAAATTACAAAGCAAATTGTTTGCTACTGCACCGATTAATTTCTATCAAACCTAATAACTCAAAGTTATACTAACCTTCTGTGTATTTTTCTATACTCCTCTCATATTCACCAATTTTAAATGCATCATTTCCTGCTGCCTTCAGATTGTCTGCCCGGAGCTTTCTCTCTTCCTTCTCATCATCTGTGAGGTCCATTTCCACATCTTTGAGAGATACTTCATCTATAGAGTCTGTATCACTTCCTTCACTATCACTCTCTGCTTTTTCACTACCAGCATCATAAGTTTTATCATCATTACAATGCCCATCTATAGGTGGATTATCTGAAGGAAATATCAATATATAATGTTTATTTTAATTAGTTATAAAAAAACAAAACAAACCATTCTAATAAGATTACTGAGTATGTTGGGTCTTCACGTTCAATATGTCATTAAAATGACCAAGACAATTTATAACATAAAAAGTAGCAGCTTTCCCTTGTAAAATGTACCAACCAACTACGCCAATACATCATTTACTTCCAATCAAGACTTTCAACAAACATCAAAAGCATGAACATAATGATAATAATAATTGCTTTTAAAAATACTCAAAAACACTGATAACTATGATTAAACATAATTTATTAGTAATTCAGCGGTTATAACACTGTAACAGTTGAGAATTTGGTACCACACTTAATTTTTGGGCGCGGTCACTATACTTCAGAAAAGCCTCTAATATAATTGACCAACCTGGTTTCCTCTGATTGTCGCCAGAAGATCGCTCGTCCTCTACGCTAGAACCTGGATTTATAACAAACGCAGGCTCCGATTCTTCTGTGTTCAAAGAAAATTTTAAATCTTTCGTCAAATCATCTATGACATCCTCGTTCGAGATTTTATGTGTGCCCTTGAGCCGATCAGACATTATATATAAAATATTTTATAATTTGATATTACAAAAGTTACTTTATTATATTATAAAAAAATATAATGAATATCACGTTTTCCTATACATAAAAAACTGACATGGAAAATTGTTATGGTATAAACTTTTTTAACGAAGGAAACGGCAATGACATTTCATTTTAGAGTTAACGTTCGCATTTCTTTATTCTCATAATAAAATTATTTAATAGAAATATATTAGAGGATAAAATATCAAATACAAAAGTAGTAAAAAAATCTAACATTTTGCTTGTGAGCTGCTTTTTTAAAAAAATTCTTAAATGTCTAACAAAAACTACACTTTATAAGTACCCACGCCAGTTATCATTTATTTTCATTATTCTGTAGGATGTGATTTAAATATTTCTTAATATTTACAATATTTTCATTATTGTAATAATAATACTTTGGGTTTTGGATTGTCGATGGTGGGTTTAGTTTAAATGGATAATTGTTATCTTATCTATTTAAAAGATCAGCAACATCATAACGTCAAAAAACAGTTCGAAGTACATGTGACATATTTTGACATAACGATAAAAGTCAAGGAAATGACACAAGTCATGTTATTTGTACCGTTTGTTTCATTTTATGCATAGAAATCAATTTAAAATAATTACGAATTGTTTATTTTGTGAATAAGTCAACTAAAGATAGCATAAATTGTGCAAAAATTTAAAAATAGACTTGTAATATTAAAAATGTCTTCTTATTAAAATTAAATAGTCTTTTTTAAATATCTGATAATAAAATATGTGGACAGTTGAAATCGCGTAGAAAGAAATTTAACCTTTAGATGTACAAGTTCAATTCAGACGTAAGAATCGAGAGGAAATTAACGTCGTGTATAGTATATATTTGCATAATTTTCGGTGCCGCTGAAATTCATTATTTACATATCTAACTGTACTGAATCTAGTATTATTCTATCATAGTTGAATACCATAATGTTTCTCAAACATTGTCTCCGGACTTTCTCTAACCCTAGGGTTAGATTTTTATTAAATAATAACACTATATCTCCTAAATTCACGACTTACAATTGTGCAGCGTCGCTTTCAACGTCGAACCTGGCTCTGGCAGACAAAAAGTAAGTAAATAAATTTTATGTATCATAATCATATGTATTTAAATTTTGTAGTATATAGATCGATCTCTAGCCGTTGTAGACAAATTTAAGAGGCGCGCCTTAAGTTAAGTCAGTGACCATGAGCTGAAAAATACCAAACTTTATAGGCTGAGTATCTATAGAATAGTAAGCCTCTTGGTGTTTTACCTATTGCATTAATAGAGTGTATGCTGGAGCTATATAATTTGTTCCCGCCATCATCCTTTCACCACCCAATGTATAGACACCACAGGCATTTATCCCTTTGTTGTCAAAGTCCCATGCATTAGAATAAAGCTGTTTGTTTTGACCTTCTTGATGCAAACAAAGAAGGATTAGAATAGACTGCTAGTGTCAGTGTTTCCATCCATGTAAAATGTGGGAACCTTCACAAGAGAGTGAAAAGGCTACTTCCAGACTAGTACATCACTGGTTACCATCCGGTAGGATCATAATCAAGCACTAGTCAGGTAATTAAAAAAAATATGCATATGAATACAATGAAATACATAACAAGGATAATGTGTGCCATTCTTCTAAAAACTTTATTTGGAGCTCTCCTAATATTGAACAGGGAGTTCCACAGCCAAGTTGCCGGAACTGTCAAAAAAAAAACACACCTTTATTGCAGACTCAACATCTATATTAGTGAACAGAAAAAAAACAAAACTATTGTAATCAATAAAAAAATTTCACAGAAGTGAGGCAGCAAGTAAAACAATTTCCAACAAAGCTTGTGATGTAATTTGTTTTATAAATTGTGCAACATTTGTTTTTAAATAATTGTTAATACATTGAGTATAGACTTATTTATTGTTTGTAAAGATGTTCATTCATAAAACTTTATATCTTTATGACATGGTATATTGTTGTTACATGTATAAATATATATATAAAAAATTATCTTTGTATCTCCACTCTCAGCAGCGAGCCGTTAGTGTAAGCGGATGCACAAACAGCTAACTGCTTATGCACTTATTGTATTTTTTTTCTCGAACTTCCTGATTTTATGTTTGAAATTTTAAGTGATGGTAGTTGAAGATGAAAGTGATATTAGTGAAATTGGGTTAGTGGATACTACTCCACAGGATGAAGAAATATTGTTTGAAGTTACAAATAACAGTGCACTAAAAGATCTTCGACGTTTGCGCCCAGAAAAAAGACTAAGTAGTCATTGACCAGAATGTGATGAAGCAAGCTTTATCTTGGTGGAAAGGAAAAAACAGTTATCGTTAAACAAAAAAAGAATAACTCAAATGGAGAAATACCTCCAGAAGTTTGGATAACATCGGTAAATATTATACCAAAACAAACAAAATTAGCAAACCTTTTAAACACCGAAAATATAAATAAAATTGTGGTGGCTCAATGGCTATGAACTCGGACATTGCAATTAGATGATGAGGGTTCTAATCCCGGCCAGGGCATGCACCTCTTAGGTAGTTTTGCAATGCCTAATGTGTGTATTGTTATAAGTACCATGTACTTAACGGTGAAGGAAAATATCCTGAGGAAACCCGCACATTGAAATTATCTTTATGTGTGTGTGGTGGCCCCAGTAAAGTGGCAACAGGTTCGCTTCCTGCTACATGGTATCTAATCTGACCACATCTGGCGAAAAGTGGGTGTTTATTCGCCTCTTCTTACTCCTACTGGGAAAAAAAGCGTGATAGTAGAAAAAAAAAGAATATGGTTCAGAAACTCATAGTGTTTGTAACATTTGAAACCAAAAAAATGGCAAATCTTAGATTTAGATGTCAATTAACTAACGAGATGAATTTAAGCTATGGCATTATTGGAAATATTTATTTAGATGTAGAAGAAAAGGAAATGCTACCGACCCCACATAGATGAGAAAAGGGCAGGAGGAAGAAGAGTAGATGAGAAGGAAATGCTCGCATCCTTTCAGTGTGAATATGAAATTGTGTCTATAAGGCGGTTAAACTGCATAACTCCTGATAATATGCGTTAAAGGAGCTCGTCTACCCTCGTATGTTGCAAGCTTTGGATGCCGGTTGGTTGAGTCTTACACGTTTCCAGTAACCCTACGCTGAAACTGTTGGAGCTTTGGCCGCACGGCGCGATTCTGTCGGATACGGAACCGAAAGAGTTCAAATGCGTCAACTGTGGCGGAAATCACATGGCTTCAGACAAAATATGTCTGATGTTTTTAAAAGAAAGTTGTTTTTTTTTTATTTTTTTTTTACATGAGGGAAATGCCTACGCATACTGGTCCTCGTGGGGGCAAGGACGGGTTGAGTCGAAAATCCCACGATGTTCCGCCTCATCACCTGATGGCGGGGTCACGGGAACGCTTTCGCTGGCAACCGCGACCCTGCCGGCGCTGGCCACTTTCGCAGCCCCACCTCCGGAGAGAGGGATTAACTCTACCTTTTCAGGGGGCACCGAAACATATAGCGCGCCCCGTACGCGGCCTCCTGCAGTTGTGCGAGCGACGGGTTCCTCAGATCCCGTCGCCCAGAGGCCATGGGAGCCACGGGAGAAAACCTCTACCGGCTCCCCGCGGCGGAGAGATCTTAGCCCGCCGCTACCCGCTAACGGCCGCGGAGGATAAGGAGAACGGCGCATCGCAATACTGACACTCCTTTTCCCCCGCGGTCTCACCGTCGCCGTATCACTGGTGGGTACTCCCTCCGCGACACCACTGGGTACCACTTCGCTTCACCTTGTATCGCCCCACGGTTACTAAGCCCCTCCGCCAGGACAACGCGGGAACCCGTTGGGGGGGATGATTTAAATGGTGCATGAAAATCAAATACCTGTAGTGTGCAAGTAGTAAACATATTAACCATGGAACTGGCGTCTGATAAAGTCAAAATATTTTCCCAGTCGAAAACGTGAAGGTCGTCCACGAATATTTCCATATCAGTGACCTTCAATGGTCTGCAGGAGACTCCTTTAGGTAACGGTTTATCGTACTTTATATTAAGGAGACGTGTAATAAATGGATCCTGGTTCAGCCCTGGTAAATAATCTACATAGACCTCACCCACGATATCAATTAATATATTATTGTTATCAGATGTGTTGGCTCGCTAACTACTTCTCCCAAAGTGTATTTAAAAAAGTCGACTAATTTTTTATAAATTGTGAGATTTGCGTTAAGAAAATCAATATTAAAATCTCCCATGAGCACCATACCATCGCGTCTGCAAAAGGAAGACACAATGCCAGTTAATGCATCCAGAAAAGTATCCACGTTCACCCATTGAGGTCTACATGCAGTGCCTAATACTAATTTGACACTATGAACGTTTAATGGCATCCCCATTTGTTCAGACGGGGTGACAGGGTGGGACAGTTTCCGCACTTTTTTTTAATATAATAGTCTTCCTCACCACCACGAGTCCGCTATCCAGATGGACGCGGTACGTGTGTAAATCTATAACCCGGAACAGAAGGAATACGCCCTAGTTCACTTTGACCCTCTTTAAGCCATGGCTGCAATAAATTCATCATGCCTGGTACCCAATGACTCCGCGTTCAATAAACCAACCAGTAGATATTTCTTAGGCCGATGGTAACATAATATATAACAAAAATAGACTGGAAATACCGCATCATTATTGGAATCCCCCCAACGGGTTTCCGCCTTGTCGTGGCGGAGGGGCTCAGTAACCGTGGACCGACACACGGTGAAGCGAAATGGAACCCACCCGGCCGGCCCGCGGAGGGAGTACCCTCTGCGACTAACCAGTGTCGCATCGGCGATGCGGCGGCGGTGGGGTCGCGGGGGAAGAGGAGTGTCGGTATTGTGATGCGCCGCTCTCTCTGTCCTCCGCGGCTGTTAACGGGTAGCGGCGGGCCCAACATCTCTCCGCCGCAGGGAGCCGGGAGAGGTTTTCTCCCATGGCTTCCATGGCTTCTGGACGACGGGTTCGGGGAAACCCCTCTCCCGCGCGACTGCAGCACGCCGAGAAGGGAACGCACTGCATGTTCCGGCGCGCCCTGGAAAGAGAGGGTCATCCCTCCGACGGTGGGGCTGCGAAAGTGGCCAGCGCCGGCAGGGTCGCGGTTGCGAGCGAAAGCCTTCCCGTGACCCTGCCATCAGGCAATGACGCGGAACATCGTGGGGGTTTTATTCGGTGCAAGTCCGACATAACTCGTCCTTGCCCCCGCGGGGACGAGTACGCATAGGCATTTCCCCCACATAAAACAAAAAAAAAAAACCATTATTGGAATGTCCTAAAGAACATATAACATTTAATAAGTGTAAAAAAAAAAATCATGCACACGGTAATGAAAACAATTATTTCTTAAACAAATTACAAAATTACACAAATGACAAAAACCACCGTGCGGCAACAATGTAATCCACTGCATGATCATTGGGTGGTGTTATACCTGACCTTACACCAGACAGACAAAAGAAATCCCATCCTGGTGAGGAATACAAAGTATGCCATCAGCAGCGCCTGGTTAAACGGCTTAAATTATTTATCCTGAACATCAATAAAAAGGTATACTAATAATATTAAATTGTGAGGTAAATTGAAAATGTTTAACTACCTTCAATTTTAAAAAGAAAATAAACGAAATAAATACAATCAAACCATGCACACACAGGAAGACGATACTGTTTGGGACCGCCATCCTTAGAATCACCTCGAACATGATCTTCGCCAAACACGCCCAAGGTCTGCTGCAGTACAAATCCTCAGGCGAGAGGAGTTGGCTTCGTTACCTCGTCGTGCATATATTCTGCCTTTTGTCCAAACAAAACGCCACTTTAAGCGTTGCCCAATTAAACGCGCTTGACGAAATAAGTGTCAGTTGGCCCTCAGCCTCTCGTTAATGTAAAAACGCTGATGCGGTCCTGGCAGTTCCAGGGTCTGGGTGGTAGCCCCAAGTCTTACTCGCGCCGCTTGAAGTAATTTTTCCATTATTGAGCGGCGTGTCTATCTCAGTACAATAAACCGCGGCGAGAGCGAGCCGACTGGATCTTCTCTCTTTTTCTATTTCCGTTCGATCTGTGTTTTATAGACTGCCACTCTCGCTTTCAGTAATTGGCCTAATACCATAAAACCATATTGCTTATTATGAAAAAAAAAATTAATATTGAAATTTGTTTTCTGAAAAACTTTACTTAGTGTGCAAACGTTACTGTGTGTCTATGGAAGGGCGTTAAATCTAGTGAAATTACTGAGGTAACGAGATCTGATGTATCATCCTGACAAGCGCCACGTTTTGGACGGGCGGTATCATTTATCATTGGATAATCTCGCTCGTTTCGTGGATTCGTTAAATAAAAAAAAAATTGTGGACACACGGCGCCGTGCAGACAGCCCCTTATGAGCAGGCTCTTAGCTCGCTATCACTCACACATTCGGGGTGAGCTCACCTGGAGCGGCCATCTCGGGCCGAAGCTAAAGCTCGGGCCGGCCGGGTAGGTTCCTGTCAGCTTCACCGTGGGTAACCAAGCCACGGCTGGAGCTCCGTCAAAGGCTAGAACTTAATATCTCAAGGCGATGATTATGGGATTATTTATGGGAATTCAGACCTTTGCGGAAGACAGGGTCAGGATTACTGCGGTACCAAATGCCGGTTCACGAACGTCCCATATCATCGGAGCTGCTGTTTTTTTTCCTTTATTGTCCCTGAGTGTGACCCAAGGGTCAATACACAGTAAGCTTTACAGCAAATCTTTTTTTTTTTTTTGTTTTACGTAGCGGAAATGCCTACGCATACTCGTCCTCGCGGGGGCAAGGACAGGTTATGTCGGACTTGCACCGACTAAAACCCCCACGATGTTCCGCCTCGTCGCCTGATGGCGGGGTCACGGAAACGCTATCGCTCGCAACCGCGACCCTGCCGGCGCTAGCCGCTTTCGCAGCCCCACCTCAAGAGGGAGGGATGAGCCCTCCCTTTCTAGGGCGCGCCGGAACATGCAGCGCGCCCCCTACTCGGCCTCCTGCAGTCGCGCGAGCGACGGATCCACTGAATCAGATTAGCTAGTTATCCGTTCTTATATATTTCTTAAATCTACTTAGTTTTTACGCCGTTTATATTCTTTTATTGACTAACAACATTTACTCTAAAAATATCATCATCATCAGCCCGCTGCAGTCTGGACAATGAATAAATAATTACTCTCTTTTTATGTAAAAATTAAAGTGGAATATAACGTAAATAAATTGTAATGAAATGTAACAGTTTTTTTTTATACTATGTAGCGACGACACGAGCGAGACGTACACTTGAAGGTAAGTGATACGCCCACCTATAAAAAAGTAGCACTAGTTAAGATGATACAAAGTATCACATTGTCGTCATCGCCTTGAGTAATAAGATATTGAGTCTCGTTACCCCAGTAATTTCATCATCTACAGCGCCCTTCAAACCGGAGCACAGTAATATTTGTACACTACTGTTTAGCGGTAGAAATAGGCGTTACGGTGGTACTTACCTAGGCGGTATCCGGTTAAAGAGGCCTACCATCAGTTAAGGTAGTGAAAGAAAACATAATCAAAAATCCGGCCAAGCTTTATTCGAGTAATGTTCAAAAAAAAAAAAAAAAGCCGGTTGAAGTCAGTGGGACTTATCTGGTGTGGAGATCCTTAGGTGAAGCATATATCCAGCAGGCAGTCTTTTGGCCGCTGATGATGATAATGCTATCTGATGTTTATAACCAAAATGTCGGAATGAACTTTGACCTTTAAAGGGGGGTTAGTGATCAAAAAGAATTCTTTACCAGGATCAAGGTTACCTTCGTACTGCACGACGGTAAGCGGTTAGAGGCTGAAGCGAAGGTCGGCGACTCGCTGCTGGACGTGGTGGTGAACAGCGAACTGAACATCGAGGGTTTCGGCGCATGCGAAGGCACCGTCACCTGTTCTACCTGTCACGTCATACTGAAGCCGGAGGACTACGAGAGGTAAGTTCGTGAAAAGCCTGACTCACTGGTGGTAGATCTTCGTCAGACGGATCTACCAGTCGAGTGAGATGGTACTTGATGGTAATCTTGCCGATAGTGATTTGGTAGTGTTTAAGATATTTACACTGCACCATAATGTGCTCGCCTTGAGATATTAGTCGTCTCTTATTTCCAGTAATTTTACCAACTCTAGCGTCCTTTAAACTGGAACACGGTAATGTTGGCAATTTTTTTTTATCCGATGTAATGAGCGGGACGTTTACCTGATGGTAAGTGATGATACTTTGTTGCCGGACCAGCACAGCTCCATATCCAGCCGCTGAACAATAGTGTGCAAACTTTATTGTGTATGTTAAAGGCTGTTACTAGTAAAATTACTGCGGTAACGAAAACTAATTAGAAACATTCAGTTACCACAAGGAGCCTAAGTGGCTCCTCATATGCCTTTTATATAAGCGCATCTCAAGAATTATTTTTTTTTTATAATGTTAAGTTTTTGGTGCACACAAGTGTCACCACACCTTTATTACAAATGTCTTCTATTTCAGAGTAACAGAGAACGCAAGTGAAGAGGAGAAAGACATGCTGGACCTCGCGTACGGGCTGACGGATACCTCGCGCCTCGGCTGCCAGGTCACGCTTACCAAGGAGCTGGACGGCCTCGAGGTGAAAGTGCCGGAGACGATCAACGACGCGCGCAGTTGATACACGAACATAAGGCAACCTAACCCATCCTAACCTAACCGAATTTAGATATTAACTCTACCTACCCCCATTCGGGGCAACCGGAAACCAATACTTCTATCGATGATAGTATTTATTAATAGTTAGTACTAATTGATTTGACAAAAAAAAAGTAAGATTTCCTGTTTTGATGATGCAGCTGTTAAGCATGAGGTCCCTGGTCCGAGTCCATGGCAGGGAAGTGGTGACGTTTGAATGGTGGTAGGATATTTACCCTAATGCCACTCTGACAGTCGTTTTATCGACGACCTCATTATTTCTTTATATATACGACTTCTGGTTCCATCATCAGGGACTACATGTCACCAACTTCTGCTAGATGAAATTGTAATAATGAGCTAGTCTATATTCGTTATAAAAAACCGGAAGTACTGTAATAACACTATTCGTGTCCATTTCGGCTGTATCCTCTTAAGAGATGTAGATCACCATCAGAGATTACATCACCGACTTTCGCTATCTGGTGAAATGGTGATTAAGAGGTAGTTCTATATTAGTTTAAAAACGGACATCCAATAGTACTAAGGTATAAGTACATTTTCGCTGTAATAAAGAAATGAGGGTAGTTTAATAATCGATAAGTTATATAAAGACGGTCACAGAAAGTGTTAAGTTTTTCAATAGAATAGAGATATCTAGATAGGGATTTAAATAGGGGTGGTAACAGGTTGAAAGGCGAAATGGGGGTGTTATGGCAGTTAAGTTACTACTTGACTACAACAAACGTTTTAGACGAAAAATCAAAGTAATGTTTGGTTTTTTTTTTTTTACATGAAATAAAATTAATCGTCTAAAATGTTAATGTTATTTATTTTAGGCGCGAAAAACAACTATTTTTTTTAATTTTTATTTAAGTACCCCCGGCGATGCATACTCAGATATACAATAAAAACCATAGAGTACCATTTCCATAGAGTACACGGCGACGCGGTCTTCACCTGCAGGAGACCAGTAATTACGAACGAACTAATGACGTACAGGATGTGAATATTCATAGAGGCCGTCTAGGTAGGTACCACCGCAGCGCCTATTGCAGCCGACACACAGTACTGTGCAGACATTACCGTGATCCGGTTTGAAGGACCAATAGCTATTACTGGTGGTAGTGTCTCTGTTGCTGCAGACCGTCTAGGTAGGTACCACCGCAGCGCCTATTGCAGCCGACACACAGTACTGTGCAGACATTACCGTGATCCGGTTTGAAGGACCAATAGCTATTACTGGTGGTAGTGTCTCTGTTGCCGCAGACCGTCTAGGTAGGTACCACCGCAGCGCCTATTGCAGCCGACACACAGTACTGTGCAGACATTACCGTGATCCGGTTTGAAGGACCAATAGCTATTACTGGTGGTAGTGTCTCTGTTGCCGCAGACCGTCTAGGTAGGTACCACCGCAGCGCCTATTGCAGCCGACACACAGTACTGTGCAGACATTACCGTGATCCGGTTTGAAGGACCAATAGCTATTACTGGTGGTAGTGTCTCTGTTGCCGCAGACCGTCTAGGTAGGTACCACCGCAGCGCCTATTGCAGCCGACACACAGTACTGTGCAGACATTACCGTGATCCGGTTTGAAGGGCGCTGTACCTATTACTGGTAGTAAGTCTCTGTTGCTGCAGACCGTCTAGGTAGGTACCACCGCAGCGCCTATTGCAGCCGACACGCAGTACTGTGCAGACATTACCGTGATCCGGTTTGAAGGGCGCTGTACCTATTACTGGTAGTAAGTCTCTGTTGCTGCAGACCGTCTAGGTAGGTACCACCGCAGCGCCTATTGCAGCCGACACGCAGTACTGTGCAGACATTACCGTGATCCGGTTTGAAGGGCGCTGTACCTATTACTGGTAGTAAGTCTCTGTTGCTGCAGACCGTCTAGGTAGGTACCACCGCAGCGCCTATTGCAGCCGACACACAGTACTGTGCAGACATTACCGTGATCCGGTTTGAAGGGCGCTGTACCTATTACTGGTAGTAAGTCTCTGTTGCTGCAGACCGTCTAGGTAGGTACCACCGCAGCGCCTATTGCAGCCGACACACAGTACTGTGCAGACATTACCGTGATCCGGTTTGAAGGACCAATAGCTATTACTGGTGGTAGTGTCTCTGTTGCCGCAGACCGTCTAGGTAGGTACCACCGCAGCGCCTATTGCAGCCGACACACAGTACTGTGCAGACATTACCGTGATCCGGTTTGAAGGACCAATAGCTATTACTGGTGGTAGTGTCTCTGTTGCCGCAGACCGTCTAGGTAGGTACCACCGCAGCGCCTATTGCAGCCGACACACAGTACTGTGCAGACATTACCGTGATCCGGTTTGAAGGACCAATAGCTATTACTGGTGGTAGTGTCTCTGTTGCCGCAGACCGTCTAGGTAGGTACCACCGCAGCGCCTATTGCAGCCGACACACAGTACTGTGCAAACATTACCGTGATCCGGTTTGAAGGACCAATAGCTATTACTGGTGGTAGTGTCTCTGTTGCCGCAGACCGTCTAGGTAGGTACCACCGCAGCGCCTATTGCAGCCGACACACAGTACTGTGCAGACATTACCGTGATCCGGTTTGAAGGACCAATAGCTATTACTGGTGGTAGTGTCTCTGTTGCCGCAGACCGTCTAGGTAGGTACCACCGCAGCGCCTGTTGCAGCCGACACACAGTACTGTGCAGACATTACCGTGATCCGGTTTGAAGGACCAATAGCTATTACTGGTGGTAGTGTCTCTGTTGCCGCAGACCGTCTAGGTAGGTACCACCGCAGCGCCTATTGCAGCCGACACACAGTACTGTGCAGACATTACCGTGATCCGGTTTGAAGGACCAATAGCTATTACTGGTGGTAGTGTCTCTGTTGCCGCAGACCGTCTAGGTAGGTACCACCGCAGCGCCTATTGCAGCCGACACACAGTACTGTGCAGACATTACCGTGATCCGGTTTGAAGGACCAATAGCTATTACTGGTGGTAGTGTCTCTGTTGCCGCAGACCGTCTAGGTAGGTACCACCGCAGCGCCTATTGCAGCCGACACACAGTACTGTGCAGACATTACCGTGATCCGGTTTGAAGGACCAATAGCTATTACTGGTGGTAGTGTCTCTGTTGCCGCAGACCGTCTAGGTAGGTACCACCGCAGCGCCTGTTGCAGCCGACACACAGTACTGTGCAGACATTACCGTGATCCGGTTTGAAGGACCAATAGCTATTACTGGTGGTAGTGTCTCTGTTGCCGCAGACCGTCTAGGTAGGTACCACCGCAGCGCCTATTGCAGCCGACACACAGTACTGTGCAGACATTACCGTGATCCGGTTTGAAGGACCAATAGCTATTACTGGTGGTAGTGTCTCTGTTGCCGCAGACCGTCTAGGTAGGTACCACCGCAGCGCCTATTGCAGCCGACACACAGTACTGTGCAGACATTACCGTGATCCGGTTTGAAGGACCAATAGCTATTACTGGTGGTAGTGTCTCTGTTGCCGCAGACCGTCTAGGTAGGTACCACCGCAGCGCCTGTTGCAGCCGACACACAGTACTGTGCAAACATTGCTGTGATCCGGTTTGAAGGGCGCTGTAGCTAGTGTTCCTAATGGGGTAACGAGACTGGACATTTTATGTCTCACGCGACGAGCGCAGTATGGAGCCATGCGTATCATCTTAACTGGCGCCACGCTGTTATAGGCGGGCGTATCATTTATTATCAAGGGTTCGACATAAAAAAAAAATGTTAGGGTGCTAATACTGTTCATCATCAGATAGACGTCCACTGCTGGGTATACCTTCCTTTAACCTTTTCACATTTGTAGGAGTTCATGTGGGGGGGATTTGGCTAATTTCCCACCACGCTGGCCTAATGTGAGTTGATTGGAGCCAGAGCCTCGTCTGTCGATTATCAGGGTGCACCACGAGCTGGTGAGACTGGCTGGCTCCCGTGACATCAAAACTATCCTGCTCCAGAGCTTGGATTCAACACCATGTATATGACGCCCGAGTCTTCTAGTTCTCTAGTATATATACACAACAGCGCCCTTCAAGCCGGAACGATAAAGTATCGCCGCAGTAGATACAGTAGCTGCGTTGGTACGTCACAGCCAAACCTGCTGCTGGTAAAACTTGTGGGCAGTCCATGTCCAGCTGTGGGCATGGACTGCCCACAAGTCGCATTAGCCCCTTCTAAGTACTTTAGCGACCAGCTTAAGCGATCATGGCAGCTTAAGGGATGCTTCAGCACCCCCATGGCGCAGCGGTTAGCAGCTCGCCCTGCAGGTTAAACCTCAAGCGTTTATTTAATAAGTAATATAATTATATTAATGTTATAGTAAAATTATTATATTAATTATTATTATTATTTTTTATATGAATTATAAATAAATATGTTATCAAAGTGTCCGCCATTTTTTATTTTTTTTTTAAAAAATAATTAAGTAATTAATTATGTTAAAGTTATATCGGTCGATAGGCATCGATCGGTCGAAGTATGTAATATTAAATTTTGTTTTTCCCACTGTTGGGACTCGGCGCCTGTCGCAAGGAGACGGTCAAGCGTGTGTCGGCGGATGTGATATGCTAATGAAAGCTTGTTCCAAACTGAGAGCTTGGTGGGAATTGAATCTTATAGAGATTGTCGTGATTTCAATTTGAGCTGAGCCTTCATCCGGTTTGAATGGCGCTGTAGTGGTTTAACGACATTTAGTATTTTTTTCTTTTCATTCGAGAATGCGATAAGACCAGCGGGGTGATAACCTGATGGTAAGTGAAGCCTTGGGACATAGATGTTGTGTCGTTACCGCCAGTAATTTCACTCGCTACAGCGCCCTTCAAACCGGAGTTTCGAGTTTGTTGATGAAGCCGCCTCCTCGTGGTCATTACAACAGCGACCGGAAGCAGATAGATAAAAGCAGAGGTCTTTGGTTGGAGACGACGAAAGTCCATAGACATACACCTGATGGTAAGTGATACGCCCCCTCCCCTCCCATGACAACATGGCGTTGGTTATGATGGTATACACAGCAACACATTGAGCTCGTGGCTTGGGACGTAAGATGTCGAATCTCGTTACCTCAGTAAAGGTACAGCGTCCTTCAAACCGGATCACAGTAATGTTTGCACAGTACTGTGTGTCGGCTGCAATAGGCGCTGCGGTGGTACCTACCTAGACGGTCTGCGGCAACAGAGACACTACCACCAGTAATAGCTATTGGTCCTTCAAACCGGATCACGGTAATGTCTGCACAGTACTGTGTGCCGGCTGCAATAGGCGCTGCGGTGGTACCTACCTAGACGGTCTGCGGCAACAGAGACACTACCACCAGTAATAGCTATTGGTCCTTCAAACCGGATCACGGTAATGTCTGCACAGTACTGTGTGCCGGCTGCAATAGGCGCTGCGGTGGTACCTACCTAGACGGTCTGCGGCAACAGAGACACTACCACCAGTAATAGCTATTGGTCCTTCAAACCGGATCACGGTAATGTCTGCACAGTACTGTGTGCCGGCTGCAATAGGCGCTGCGGTGGTACCTACCTAGACGGTCTGCGGCAACAGAGACACTACCACCAGTAATAGCTATTGGTCCTTCAAACCGGATCACGGTAATGTCTGCACAGTACTGTGTGTCGGCTGCAATAGGCGCTGCGGTGGTACCTACCTAGACGGTCTGCAGCAACAGAGACACTACCACCAGTGATAGCTTTTGGTCCTTCAAACCGGATCACGGTAATGTCTGCACAGTACTGTGTGTCGGCTGCAATAGGCGCTGCGGTGGTACCTACCTAGACGGTCTGCGGCAACAGAGACACTACCACCAGTAATAGCTATTGGTCCTTCAAACCGGATCACGGTAATGTCTGCACAGTACTGTGTGCCGGCTGCAATAGGCGCTGCGGTGGTACCTACCTAGACGGTCTGCAGCAACAGAGACACTACCACCAGTAATAGCTATTGGTCCTTCAAACCGGATCACGGTAATGTCTGCACAGTACTGTGTGTCGGCTGCAATAGGCGCTGCGGTGGTACCTACCTAGACGGTCTGCAGCAACAGAGACACTACCAGAAATAAATCCGAAGTGGGTGAGTAAAGGTAACTGAGGGAGAGAGAGAGAGAGAGATACATTCTCTTATACAATATACTCTCAACATCATTCGAGTGACTGCAGCACGTTTCGATAGTGCAGTATAGAAAAATCAATAATCGATGAAATAATCAATCTCCGCTTTATATTGAGCATGTGATTATAAATACAAAATGGCGGCCGATCATTTATTAAAGCGCAAAAAGCACTCACACAAAATGGCGGAGTCTCGTTTGGCGGGATTGGTGTTAGTTGTTTCACGTGAGTTATATAGTTTTTTTTATTTATTTATTTCAAATTTTTCTTGAATAAATAAATTTTTCTAATTTTTTTTATCTATACTTATACTAAGTTATATACACAGAAATGGATTAAGTAACATTTATCTGTACTTTATGAACTATACCATAATTTATGAACTTCCAACTCTTATTTTCTATCATCTCGGGTACACTGGCTGTAGCTACTCTTAAGCTGGTCTCCTGCTCAAAGTCATAGCTTAGGCATCTATGGATAGGACACTTCGTCAGGATATGAGGAACCGTTTCCTCCACGGCGTCATCGGGCTCTCCTGACACTTGAAGCGGTTCAAGTGTTGGGAGAATTCTCCGTGGCTACTGAATATCTGGATTAACTGTCCAGTTGGTTAGACCTTCCTTATTAACTGATATGCCTCTGCTGCGTTCGGGAGAAGTAACTTGGTGATGGAAGCTGTGCTGCCCTCGCTGTACCAGACGCTCCACCTCGCAACTGAGGCATCTCGCAGCAAACGTTCAACATATGATGCCGGGCACTGGTCATGGTCTGGCTTCCTTCTGCTGTTAAGGGCAGCCGGCTTGGCTAATTCATCAGCACGCTCATTACCAGGAACCCCCGCCTGAGCTTTAACCCAGAACAGAGACATGTCTTTGCTATTGGTAGAAGCCCTCCGCAAATTCTCCCTGGCCACCACGTCAAGAGGATGGAGCCAGCCATGATTGGTAACAGTATCAAGCGCGGCTTTGGAGTCACTGTACAAACTATACCACGCTTCCGTCCTCATGAGGACCGTTTTGGTTGCCTCATATATGGCCAGGAGTGTTCCGGTTTTGGACCTCGACCTCGTCTTTCCATATGGAAAGTGAGGCTCCAACCTTCCGCTCCAGCTTACTGCCGTCGGTATATATGTGCACCGCCTGCAGGTTGTGCTCATGCACAGGATTTTGGTCTACCAAACATATATACTTAAGATTCATTTGCGAAGCGGGGTCAGGAGTCTGCAAAACCTACGACCAGCTCTACTTCCCTCTCGCCTAGAAGTGTCCGGAACAACTCTCTCCTAGACTAGCGGGCACCGAGGGTACAGGACGTGGTCGCAGCGCGCAGACAGCTCACCGCCAACGGGCGGGGTCGAGCGCAGGACCGCCGACTGTCTCCTGAGGCAGAGGAACCTGGCATTGCGACTGACATGGGCCGTCACGCCAGCGCCCCCCTTTAAGAGGGTTCCCGGGGTGTACCTGGCGGCACGTCTCGTGTTCCGACGCGTCGCCACGAAGGGATTATCTGTCGGGAGGGGTGTCTCACATCCCTCCCCGAGGCGGGCCCGTTCGATCCGGCCGCCGGTCGGGGGTTGCGGAGGAACTGCTCGATGTTATCCCGTGACCCTCGTGGATATCTTCGGGAATAATTGGAATGCCGTGTGAAGCTTTTTAGTCGGTTGGAGTCCGACACTACCCCGCTACCGGCCCTTTTTGGTACACACACATAGTTACATTATGCTAATATTAATATTTCAAGTATGTGTTATAAAAGTAATTTTTTTTATTTGACGAAGCGATGAGACGAGCGGGACGTTCACTTGAAACTAAGTGATACACTCCCCAATAACAACGTAGCGCTAGTTAGGATGATATACACAACACCGCATTGTGCTCGTCGCCTTGAGACATAAGATGTTAAATCTCCTTACCTCAGTAATTTCATTAGCTACAGCGCCTTTCAAACCGGAACATAGTAATGTTTGCACAGTATTGTCGCCCTACCTAGACGGTCACCAGGAATAGAGACTTTTTTTTGTTATCGGGGGGAAATTTTCTAAAAAGATACCCTGGTTCTGAAAGGAAGACAATGTTATGTGGGATTTTCACCAACTAAAACCTCTTCGGTTGTAATCCTCTATGCGTTGCAGCAGCTCCCGGGATCTGCCACGGAACTACGCCTAGAACACGTCTCAAGGAGGGCTCTAGCCTTCTTCAGCATCCTCGCTTTGGTACGACCACCACTAGACCATCTTCAAAGACCACGAACTCGAAACCTTTCAGTCGCCTTCTACGACATGCGGGGCTTACCTTAGTCTTATTGTTGATAATCCTAGACTAAAAGGCAAAACAACAGAGACCTACCATCAACAATTTTTTAATTATTAAATTAAAATACGTAATAAAATAAAATTTTACTTAGTTCAGCTACCACAGCATGGTGAGCTGATGGAAATCTTACCTCAGCCAGAACGATCAGCTGTGCCATCTTCAATTTACGATATTAATTTCAGTGAGCATCGCACTCGCCAGCCGCCTGCCGCCGATGTTCAACAGGATGAGGTTCGACAGGTACCGGCCGAGAATCAACTTCATCCACACGCCGCTGAGGTTGCAAGACAAAAACCAATATTTCGCTTATTACGAGAATTACCCGCTGAGAAAATATCTCACCGATGACAGCTCGGCGCCATTTTTGCCGCCAAAACCGACCCGTCAAATGGACCCGTTCGGAAATCTGTTCGACGGAAACGGCATGATGTACCTGTCGCTGCCGGAAAATAACGGCGACAGATTAATAAATAAATTAATGACTGATATTATTATTGCTAATGCAGATAAGAATGATAAGATTTTTACTAATAAAAAGTTGCTCAACGATAATAAAAAGTTGCGCAGTGTAAACGTACTGCGCAGTGCCGACTTCGCTTTGGACGAGCGTGACGCTGTAGTCCCTAAAAATGTTTTCGATTTCTATGACGTTGTTGGATAATAGCAAATATAAAAATTTCATATAGCTATTGTTGTTTAATGGATAATTATAATCAATGCAACGTATTAATTATTATAACAAATTTATTACTCGGAGACATGATCAATTAGATTTTTTCTAATTAATGATACTTTCATAGAACTTTTGCATTTGCTGATTGTTTGCTCTGGCTGAGGTAAGATGGAAATCAGCTCACTGTGGTCGCTGAACTGAGTTAAATTTTATTATATTACTTATTTAGTTTAATAAATAAAAATTTACTGATTGTAGGTCTCTATTGCTTTGCCTTGTAGTCTAGGATTATTATGAGTAGGACTAAAGTAAGCCCTGCCTGTCGTAGAAGTTGAAACTGAAAGGATTTTCGGGTTCGTGGGTTTTGAAGGTGGGGCCCTCGTTGTCCACTAAGCGAGCATGGGATAAACGAAAGCCAAGAGATGGTCTAGTTCTTGTCGTACCAAAGTGATGATTTCGCCGAGAATTAGAGCTCTTCCTGGGACGGGCTTTAAGTGTAATGCCGAGCGCTTCCTGGAGCTTTCCGCAATGCCATGACCGCCCAAGGGGGTTAAGGGGATAAAAATCCCAAATCACCTTGTCTTCACCTCAAAACCAGAATATATTTTTTAGATTTATCCCCTCAATAAGAACCGCCGCAGCGCCTGTTGCAGCTGACAGACAGTACTGTACGAACATTACTGCGATTGAAGGCATATGATTAACATCTTTCCTCTGGCGACGAGTGCAATGTGGTGCAGTGTGCACCATCCTAACTAGCGCCACGTTGTTTTGGGCAGGCGTATCACTTACCATCAGGTGAACGTCCCGCCCGTCTAAAAACCATTTTATTTCACCATAGACAGTACTGCATTGGGTATGTGCTTTCTAAGGCTTGAAACTTTTATCAGCTACGAATTCAGATTAGACAGTAACTTGCCATTAAAAGAAGTCATGATGATGACGAAAATGCTGAAGCGTGCTCGTTCTTAATACTCCGACTCTCGTATACTGGATTGAAAAATGAATGGTGGCAAGCCAGATTGGAAAAAAACCACCAATCGTATTATATCGTGGCTCGGAATCGAACCAGTAGCCCCGATGTTATAAGTGTTTAACCTCTGCGACATAGACAGTAATTATACCCAATTTTTTTTTAATTCGTCGAGAGATACATTGACTCATCACGTAATCTCCAAAACTCATACGTGAATACTTGAAATTTGGTACAGATAATGCTTCCTCCATCACCGCCAGCTAAGAATGGATTTTACATAATTCCTCTCCCAAAAGGAGTGGCGTGGGCGGTACATCCAGCAAAGCGGGCACGGAACAGCCAGTATAAGTAACTAGTCCGGCCATAAATACTGTTACATAAAAACTTTTCTTTTTTTTTACTTTTTAATTATTTTAAATTTGGAATACGTATATTATTGTAAAAATTTCTTTCGATTTTGCGCCATTTTGTATATTTATTCGTGTTCATTATCAAATAACAATATGTAGTGTGTGGTGTTAAAGTAAATGTGATTGCAGTGATCGCGCAGTGCGCAGTGCGCAGTGCGCATGGAGCCGGTCCGCTCGCTCGTGTTACGCATACTACTAAAGCTCGCTATCAGCCGTGCGTTCGTGTATCGCACCGTCAACAGATACAACAACACTTCCTCTGTCGAAGACCAGCAGAGATCGGTGCGGCCGCGTGCTGTTAGAGCTACAGAGGCTGTTAATGCTGTTAAAGCCGGAATTCGTCAAAACCCCATTACGAAGCGAGTAAAAAAATCATATCGCTAAAAATGAAGATTTCAGCTAGGACTCCGTCGCGGATCGCATATTATAAAATAAGACCTGAAGCTCGGTGCTTATCAGGTCACGGCCGATACACAGGACATGACCTAAATCAATCTTTACAATTAAAGATGGATGGAGTGGATCCATCAAAACGAACAAGTCTTCTGTCGCGATACAGCAGGCAGGTGGAAGGCACAAAATGTTCACGATTGAAGAACACCACAATAAGCAACATGATAAAGTGTACGATCACAGTTCTAAAGAAGCTGCTCAAGTGGTGTTGGTCGGAAAGGTACAATGTGGTCATCATCATCATCCTGCGTCAGCAATGGTTTGGTAAGGCGTGTCTTATCAAGGAGTCACAAAACTACATTTTTGTGAAAAAGGAGTGAAAACTTCAGCTAAAGTTTATCAAGGTGCAGTCTTGGATCATGTTATGTGTGAAACCTCTCAGCGATGCACTTTTTAAAAATATACCGTTGACTTACCAGCAGGACTCTGCACCTGGTCACAAGGCACGAACTACCCAAGCCTGGCTTGAAACCAACGTTCCAGACTCTATAAGAGCTGAAGACTGGTCTTCATCTAGCCCAGACCTCAACCCTTTAGACTTCAAATTATGGTCAGCTTTAGAGGACGTGGCCTGCTGCTGCTCTAAGCGACACGGCGACATTGAATCTCATAAAAAATCTTTGTAGCAAGCAGTGGCGGTGGCGGTGGCGGAGGTGGAAGTTTCCCTTGGAGACAGTGCGTACATCTATATATTCGTGACACGTGACCAAACATATTAAAGGCCTGTATAAAAGCCAAAGATGATCTCGAATAAAATATATCTTTTTATTTTTTGCCGAGACTAATAAACATGTAGGTATAATTTTTAATAATATTACATTGTTTCTGTAAAAAAAAAATTGCATTTTCATTTGTAACAGAACTCATGGCCGGACTAGGTGTATAGGATAAGATAAATAAAAGAACACATATAATAGAATTATTTATTTCTAATCATATAAAAACTTTAGCCCATTTCATTATTGATTCATACATTCCCATCGGTTGACAAACAAACGGTTACATAAATAAAAAATGTTTTACAAAAAAAACAACTTAAACCCCGCCATATAATTATAACGTAATTACGTTCCAGTACCAACCTACGAACCGCGGGCGATCGAAGCGAACATTTGAATGTTGGCACAAATGTTTGACCAACTTTCCCGCTTACACTTTAACCAACGCACAAAGTTTAGACAAATGTTTGACAACAGTATATAAATTATATTTTATCTGTTTATTGTTTGCGATGTTTTTTTTATAATTTATTTATTTAAATTTAAACTATTTTAGGATTCATTATAAACATTTTATTTCATGACACAAACAAAAAAAAAAAAAAACACCCATCTGACATTTTCTATAGCAAACGATTTAAAAGTAAAATTATATATAAACTTATTTTACAAATAAATTAATTTAACATTATCCATTCTCCGATTACAAGGAATATTGAAAAAAAAAAAACTTCAAACAATAAAATCCAATTGTAAACCGTCACCTTATTAAATATACATTCATCAATGTCAAACGTCATCAATCAGCGCGTTGAGGAATATGGCGGCGTATATTATTTTTAATACAGGCAAAAGCTGTAAACTTTCTGCCAATGTTAAAATACTTTGTCATAGCGTAACGGCCGCGTTAAATATCTATTAACTCTTGTAAAGATTACGTAATTAAAAAATAGCCATCTTTATGTTCCCACTACTGGGATTAGGGTGGTCTAACAAGAACATTTAAGGCGATATATGCACGTCAATGAAAATTGTGAGATTTATGGATTTCGGTTTTGCGATGCTGCTGATCACCGAAAGTTCAAGCTTATTTGGGATCGAACCTTCAACTCCTCGAGACGTATACACCAAACTGTACCATCACGGTTTTTTTTTAATATTTTTTTTATACAAGCGGCGAAACGAGCGGGACGTTCACCCGATGGTAAGTGATGGGCTCGCCCATAACAACGGCACTAGTTCGGATGTTATACACTGCACCACACTGCGCTCGTCGCTTATGACATAAGATGTTCAGTCTCGTTACCCCGGTAATTTCACTTGCTACAACTCTATCACTGATATATACTGTTGTGTAAGCGTTGAACTGTACTAAATGATTTCCCGCCATTTTCACCTGTCACTGTCAAACTATCTATATCGTACATCCGGCGCTTTAATTATTGAATAGGCAGAATATTTGTAACATTAGAATATATAATTTTTTTTAAATTCATTATTTTTTTTTTTAATGAAGCATATAATAAAGGTACAGTCGACAGCGTGCCAAGCGTTATGTAGCAGCTAAAAATAACTGTATACCTTTTTTGCCTCGCGACTGTACATTCTGGAAATACTTACCATTCGTATAATTTATCACGCAATCAGGGGTTGCCAACATTTTTTTAGACGCTCGTCCGATATATATATATATATTTCAACTTTATTTCTAAGTACAGGATAAGTATAACAGTAAAAAAAAAGACTAATAGTAATAAATTAATAATAACAAAATATATATATATATATATATATATATATATATATATATATATATATATATATATATATAAGTAATAAACAATTGTGATCGGTGAAATGTTCCACTTCCGTTCGAAGTCAGCTTCAGTATTGGTAATTACAACTAGTTATATAAAGGTTCTTTATAGTTTTAATTACTTTGATCTAATTCCCTAACTCTTCAGCTGTCGCGACTTGGGCGGCCATTTTGTATATACATGTGTGTAAATGAGAAATATCTAGAAATTACAAATATTGATTTTGTGCTATATTATAAATGTAAGCGATATTATCTAATATAAAACAATTTGCTCATATCCGCCATTTTACTTGCGCTTAGTTTAATTTGTCTAACTACAACCAAAGTTCATTAGGACTGTTTGTCTACAATCCCACTGCTGGGATTTCATGCACTCCCTTACTATATTAAAATCAACGGAAACTTACCACCCACAGTGATAATTGAAAATTAATTAATCGAAAAATCTTAACGTAAATCATAATGTAATACCAAAATATCCGTTTCCGTTTTCTACAAGTGCACTGCGCTCCGTCGTGTCTATTAAATAAACTGTGGATTTATTAATAAAATTAATTAACAACCTCTTAAAATTCCCACTGTTGGGATTCGGTGCTTCCTCTCGCAATAAATAACATATCCACTAAACACGTCAACGGAAGCCGTTAGATGAACATGATTAGTTCCTCACGTTGTACTACTGTTCCGGAAGTTAGGACTTGTTGGGTATAGAACCTAGGTACGCTAGTACCTCCACTGAGCTATCACGGCTTCAAGTATATAATTATAATTGTGCGAGGTGTAGTGTATAGAAGTTATATTGTCTGATATATTTATTGTGTGGACTATTGAACAATTTCGTGCATCAGTATACTGCTGTGCCGTCATCATCATCATCAGACGATGGACATCCACCGTTGGACATAGGCCTCCCTCAAAATTGATCGATTCTGCGGTGTCCGCATCCAGCGGCTTTCCGCGACGTGACAGTCCAGCACGGCCTCCGGTCGGGCAATAAAGGCCGACGTTTCCCACCACACTTGCGCAGTACAGGTTAGGTTAGGTTAGGTTACCGCCCCTCCAACGGGTTGTCGCCTTGTCGTGGCGGAGGGGCTTAGTAACCGTGGGACGGAACACGTTGAAGCTAAGTGGAACCCACCCGCCCGGCCCGCGGCGAAGGGCCGGCCTGAGGCGGCCGCTCCAGGTTCGAGCTCCGGAGGCCCACCGAGAGCTCACTCGAGCGGCCGGGGGCCGCAGGGGCGGCTTTATGCTGCCCTAGTGGCCAGGCAGCAGGGGCGGTTTCATACCACCCCTCGCAGCCGAGGGAGGGTTGCGGAGGGAGTACCCTCTGCGGCCAACCGGGGTCGCACCGGCGATGCGGCAGCGGTCGGGCCGCGGGGAAAGAGGACTGTTGGTATTGAGATGCGCCGTTCTCCCTATCCTCTGCGGCCGTTGTCAGGTAGCGGCGGGCCTAACATCTCTCCGCTGCGGGGAGCCGGGAGAGGTTTTCTCCAGTGGCTCCCATGGCTTCTGGGCGACGGGTTCGGGGGATTCCGTCGCCTGCGCGACTGCAGAAGGCCGAGGAGGGGGCGCGCTGTATTTTCCGGTCCGCCCTGGAAAGGGAGGGTTCATCCCTTTCTCCCGAGGTGGGGTCGCGCAAGCGGCCAGCGCCAGTAGGGTCGCGGTTGAGTGCGCACCCGCATTCCCGTGACCCTGCCATCAAGGCGATGAGGTGGAACATCGTGGGGGTTTTAGTGGGTGCAATTCCGACATAACTCGTCCTCGCCCTCGCGAGGACTAGTATGCGTAGGCATTTCCCCCCATGTTAAAAAATAAAAAAAGGTGAGGTTGCCGGGGGCAGACATGTACTGCTCTTTGCAGCCGAGGTGGAGTCGCGGAGGGAGAGGAGTGTCGGTATTGCGATGGGCGGCTTTCCCTACCCTCCGCGGCCGTATAACCGGTTGGCGGCGGAACCCAAGACCAGATCCGCCACAGGGAGTCGGGAGAGTTCTCTCTCTTGGCTCCCATCGCCTCTAGGTGACGGATTCAAGGGGTTCCGTTGCCCAGGTGACTATAAGAGACCGAGAGGAGGTTGCGCTTTATGTATCGGCGCGCCGTTACAGAGGTGGAAAAGGTAAGGATCTTTCCCCTGAGGTGGAGCTGCATGGTGCAGCTGGCGCTAGCGTGGTCGCGGATTTGGGCCCAAGCATTTCCGTGGGCCAGCCGTAAACAACGAAGGAGGATTATCGTGAGGGTTTTAATCGGTGTTAATCCGACATAACCTATCTTTGCCCCCGCGAAGGCAGGTATGTGAAGACATTTCCCCCACGTAAAGCAAAATAAAAGGTTAGGTTAGGTTGGGAACGACGACTACGATACATAACAGCCAATTTACGTTCCCACAGCTGGGGCACATGCCCACCCTCAATTTGAAGGCGATGGGCTGCAGTCACCACGCGGGCCCAACGCGGACTGGTGACTCCACACATATCTAAGAATAAATTCCAATTCAAGTGCTGGTACCCTCGCGATGGTCTCCATCACCGTCTGTATGTCGCTGTTGTGACTAAAGTTCGCAATTGTACACAACTTAAATATCAGTCATCAGTGCGTGATGGGATCCGAACCTGCGACCTTCGGAGTGAAGGCAGCACGCTCTAACCACTGGACCAGCGAGCTACACGACGACATGATGACGTAACACGCGATCTACCGTGTAATATCCTACCGTGACTACAATAGAGTTCAAATCGCTTCCAAATTTAAAATTCAAAAATTTCCCGCCATTAAGTATTTGAAAAAAAAAAAATTCTTAAATAAATTGAATATGCTTTTGACCTTTGGTCTCCAATACACAAAATAATTCTAAGTTCATTAACCCCCGTTCATTAATCCACTTCCCTGTCCCCTATCTTCTTTACTCCTCCATCCATCCTTAGTTGGTATTTATACTTGGTGATATTATTAAACATCTGTAGAGAGGTATAAACAAGATACGGTCGCTTCATGTGCTCTGTTACCGGTAACAGATGGTAACATAGTAAAAACATGGCTTAGACTCACAATAGAAGCCGGAATATTATCATTTGGCATTGTGGGATACGTCATCTTATATAATTACCGGTAACAGACGGTAATACAGCGAAAAGATCACGTTGATTCACAAAAGAAGCGCAATATTATCGAATGGTATTACAGAATCCCTTGTTGTATATAATTACAGGTAACAGACGGTAACAAAACGAAAAGATGGCTTAGATTTATAATAGAAGCCCAATATAATTGGTGTTATATAATCCATTGTCGTATATAATTACCGGTAACACGGTTTCTGTTACCTTCGAAGGTACAGTTGTATAGTGGCGGTTGGGGGCGGCGTCATCGCGACGGAAGCCAGGCCAGCGCTGGCTGTTGGCGCTGGAGCAAGTTCACCTGTCCGCCTGCCCGCTCTCGCTGACCGGAGTGCCGTGGGTGTTCTCTCTCCTGTGATTGATGTCCAGGTGCAGCAGGCAGCCGACGGCGCCGAAATATCTAGAAAGAGATTTTTTTTTTATTCTACGAAGACTCCAGCTGTACGTTCACCTGATAGCAAGTGACACGCATGCGCATAACGATGTTGCGCCATCTAGCATGATATACACTGCAACACATTAACTTAGTAATTTGACATCAGTAACAGTCTACATTCAGCTACAATGAGCTCATAGATGGTGAGTCGTGATAATAGGCGTATGTCCAGCAGTGGGCTATCGGCTGATAATGATGATGATGACGCTACTAACTCACCCTTCGTGCTCCAGGAACAGCGCCTTCAAAGCCCCGTGCGACCAGTAGCTCATCGCGTACGACAGCAGCTTCATGGACAGCGGGTTCACTCTCAGGAAATTACCGCAAAACACAACCTGCGGAAATTGACATGGTATAGTGTCGCGTAAGTACAGGAGCTAGCTGCTGTGAAAAGCTACTAACATCCGGACGTGAGGTCTTCGGAATCAAACCACGGACCTCAGCGTGGTAAGGTAACTAGATAACTGATTTGTCTGTCTTAGCGATGGGCGTTAATGTATAACCAACGTACCGACGCGAGTGGCGGATTACACGGCTAAATTAAACGGCAGCAGCGTTAGTGCCTACTGGCGGCGCGACGGCGACACTTACACTTGGCCGGGTAATACAGTACCATTTGTTCAATCAAACAAATCTGAACTGTGTCCCCTACAACATAGAGTCTGACGACGTTGAATTGAGGCCCACATTAGTGTGCCCACGGCAGCGATACCAGCTTCCGCTTCCGTAGCTACTCCTGACGTCCATGAGATGCCAGAGCTGCTTCGCCACAAGATTAGTGACACTTGTTCACGTCATCAAAACTAGTGTAAAGATAATCTTTTGGTATTGGACGCCATTTTAAATTTTTATTTTATATAAAATTCAGATACGTCGTGCCGTTGCCATGCCAACTGTTGGTCGAATAAGTAGGCTGTGATTCATACGTATGTTATTCTGTGGGAAGCTCCGCCAGTGTGGTGTTGCCACCGCGAAGCATACCATTCCGTTCAGACTTGTGTCTATGGTATGGCGTCTTAATGCGGTCACAATTTCTTTTTTATCCAACGCAGCGACCAGATGAGCGGGACGTTCATCATCATCACCCGACAGACGTCCACTGCTGGACATAGGCTTCTCCCAAAGATTCTCACATCGATCGAGTAAGTATTCATATGGGAGGATTTGGGCCGTTTCCCACCACGCTGGCGCAATGCGTGTTGATGGGAGCCAGAGCTTCATTTCTTGATTGGCAGGGTGCACCGCGAGCTGGTGAGGATGGCTTGGATCCCGTGAGTTGTTGTGCGGGACCCCTTACACGGCGGGAAGATCACCTGATAGTAAATTATTCGTCTATTCAATTATGCCCACATATTGCTCGTCGTGGAGCCGCATTACTCGATTAATAACTACCTGCAACACCCTTCGAACCGGAACACAGTAATGTTTGCACACTGCTGTATGTTAGCTGCAGTACGCTGCGGACCTACCGCCGGTGGTAATAGTAATAATTACCCTTTCCAAGTTTTCATTGGAGGCGCAAAGCCTCGCGATGGAGCCGATGTTGTTGGTGATGGTGACGAGGGTCGCGCGCGCCAGGTCTTCCCTGGACACCTTCGCACGCCGCTCCGCCGAGTACATTTGGCCAAAGCTGAGGATCGGGACATAGTTGTAAATTAGCCAGATGCAAGTGAGACCAGCTGCCTTGCTCTTAGTATGTAGGGGGTGTCATCATCTTCATCAGCACCTTCAGCTTCCACCGCAAGGTGAGCAGGCGGCGGCATCGAGAACTTGTCGAGCAGTGGCGTTTCGATACTTTATTGAGTCACTTAACTGGTAGGTCTCTACACCCGGAGACCACGCGGCTAGACATTACCAACATTACTGCGGTCCGGTTTGAAGGGCGCTGCGGCTAATGAAGTTTGGGTATTTGTGGCGGAGTTAAGGGGTCCCGTACAACTCACGGCACCCAAGCCAAACCAGCTCCTGGTGCAGCCTGCTAATCAACAAATGAGGCTCTGGTCTCCCACCAACTCCTCCCATATGAACCCTTACAAACCACGGCCCCTAGTGCCTGGCGGCGCTGGAGGCCATGCTGACTCCAGCGCCCGACCGATCGATGTGGAGATCTTTTGGGAATGCCTATGTCCAGCAGTGGATGTCTATGAAATTACCGCGGTAATGAAACTTTTACGTCATAAACCGATGTGAGCAATTTTATGTTGTGTTAACATCCTAACAAATATATTATTTTTTACAAATACCCACAATCGATGTGGTGTGGAAGAAGTAGTTGGTGTTACCTGCTCGCGACCAGGTCCCCAGGTAGACCGAACCTCGCGTAATCACCGCCGTATATATCGCGGACCAGTTTGTCGACGGTGGTGTTGTCGCCGGCGGCCGCCAGGGCGATCGCCTCCTCGAAGCTGCTGCAGCCGGTGAGCAGGCAGCACAGCCCCAAGAACGTACCACCGCCGAGACTAATCAGGGAAAGAAGCTTCATTAGTCTAAATAAAGATTTAGAAGATGTAAAGCTTTTAATTTTGGAATTAACTGAGAACGGAAAAAGTCGACTAAAACTGCATCGCTGCCAAGGTCAATCTTTAAGTATATAATGCAAGCAGAATAAGCTCAAACATCACCACCGTGTTCGAACTGACCTGGTGCCGCTGACTCTGAAGTAGTCGTTGGGGCCGTTCACAACCAGCATTGAGACTCCACTGCCGATGTTGACGAGCAGGAACGGGTACGGCGACGAGAAGTCGTACGGCTTCCGGACGTACACGCTGAGGGCTTCCGCCGAATATGGCGGCTGGGGATTTGATAAAAAAAAATGTAGTATTAGTCACTCGTCTAGATAGGTAGTGTACAAACACTACTACGTTCCGGTTCGAGGGGCCTGTTGGTAGTGAATTTAATTGAGTAAAGACTCTCAACATCTGGTCTCAAAAAAAATTACGCTAGTTATGATGTTATATATAAAATGTTAAGTCCTGTTACTGGGGTAATTTTAACAACTACAAGTCCTTCGAGCCGGATCACAGTAAATTTTGCACACTTGTGGTACCTAGGTAGATAGTCTCCGACAAAAGAAACTTATCGATGGTAACAGCGACTTAAAGATGGCAGACATTAGAGAAAATTAAAAAAAAAATAGCAAATAGACCACCATCATACTATAATTCCACCATCACAAGATCATTAATGTGTTTGTGCTGTCAGACAAACGTTGCGGAGCCAGGGTGTTCTCTGGTGGTCCTGTGCCACTCACCGTATCGCTCGGATGCTGGTGCACCGGCTCCTCGTTGGGCGGAGCCCAGTAGTAGCACTCCTGTGCGTTCATCGAGTCGACGAACAGCACGCCGGCGATCAGCGCGTCCAGCTCGTCCAGCTTCGACAGTCTCATGTTCACTTCCTGGAGAGGAGTAAGATTATTTAAGGAGACGAAGAAGTGAAAATCGAAGAGGTTTGGGTTCAATCCTCACACAGCTTGGGATTCTGGTGACGGCGTCATTCGTACCCGTACTTGGACAACGTAACATATAGGTTTGACTTTTTCCTTGTTAAAACTGGTCCCGAGTCCCAACAGTGGGAACGTTAGGGTTGATGTTTCAGGTCTCATAGCAATGAACACAATATAGTGCAGAGTATATTATCTTACCTGCTGATCTATATTCGCGTAAGGGTCTGCCAGTGTACCATTCAGACTGTCGAGGATCGTAACACCAGCGTCTATTCTTACCGCCAAACAGTAATATGTGAATATTACTATGTACTGAAGGGCGCTAAAGCTAGTAAAATTACTGCGGTAATGAGACAACACATTGCATCTAAAGTCTACAAGCAATGTGCTGTAGTGTATATTATATTATCTAGCGCCACGTTATGAACGGGGTTGGATTTGAAAAAGTGGGCGTTGCCTTTTTAAAGTCCTCCTCAAACTTGTAAGCCCCGCCTCCTGTTGCGTATATAGTGTTGACCAGGTCGGCCATGCCTTTGGAGCGTGCCAGCTGGAGGAAGGCGCCGACTTCGCTCGTCGGGAACCTGATGAAGTGCAGGCAGCCCCTGCGACCCCTGATAGAGACGTTTTCCATCTATAAATATAATTTTATTGATTTAAACTTACGAATGGAGATAGAGAAAGAGATCACAAATCAGAGTGGACGGTGAAGTTATTTTTATTTGGAACGATAGTTAAGGTAAATGTCAAAGATAAAAAAAAAACGAATGGGCTCGTTGGGCTTTCGTTTTTAATTTTGTATTTTTTTTTTCTATTCAGTTCGTCGGCAAAGGCATCAGAGAGATCCAACTTTAATATTCTACGGTTATGCGATAAAAACAAAATCAATATTTTTTTTTGTCTATGACATGTAGTACAACTTTATCCGCCAAATGACTTCTTTAACCTGACAGACGATCTAACCTGTAAATTACCTGAAATTTTATTTACTAGCTAAACCTATTTGAAGACTGAAACGTGAACGATGACTTTATTCGCCAGATAAGTTCCAAATAGCTTATCTAGTATTCTAGTCTTATGCACTATTGTTGAAGCGCGGGGCGTGTTGATCGGGACCATAAAAAAAATGGAAGCCGTAGAGGTGTGTGTTATATATTAACGACACAGAAATATAGACAAATTTTGGATTCATCCCTTACTGGAATCACCTCACAAATGTTGCCAGTTCGCAATTTATTTTCGAGAATACATCCATGCGTACTGATCGGCGCCTCACCGCTAATTTAGCCGCCATTGCGTGTAAACAAGATGGCCGCCAGCCGTTGCGTTCCTTTCAACCGCAGCGGTTAATATTTAGTGTGCGTTAAATACCAACCCTTAAAAACAAATCTTTAATTACAATCGAAAAGCGGCTGAGAATTATAGAGCTTATTCTTGTTACCGTAATTTCATCAGCTAGCACAAGTTGCACTCTGATTACTGATTATGTATACCGTACCTGAAGATGAACGTCCCGCCTGCCGGTCTTCCCGTAAGCCGAGTTCCTGGTGAGGTACCGCCTGATGTTCTTCAGCACCTCCGTTTCCTTGTCGATCTCGCGGCGGTTCGTCTCCCTCGGCTCGAAGTACACGAGCTTCGTCAGCGTACCGCCGATGTCCATGCCGAACCACGGCATCGCTGGATGAATAGAAATAACTATTTACACTGCACCATATTGTGCTCGGCGCGTTGAGACAGGATGTTAATCCTCGTTACCGCAGTAATTTCAACAGCTGCAACACCCTTCATCGCACATTAATATTTGCACGCCTGCCTAGACAGTCTCAGGCAACAGAGACTTACCAACAGTGAAATAAATGCTGGAGTTGGATTGGTGATTGGGTCTCTCTGAACCCACATGGTAAGCTACCATATTTTGTAAATCCACCAGCATTTCTGTGCCGTCCACATGTGAGAGCCGGAGTATATTGAAGGGGCTTCACCATCCAAGGCCTTATTTTTGAGAGTTTTGAAACTGTACCCAGAAAACCCGACTGTGTAGATTTGATTCGTGACTACTTACGCGGTGCGTTATTGTCTGGTGGCGTGGGTGGCGTGGACTCGGCCATGCTGGTGATGCGGTTGGGCTTCAGCACTGCTGATTTGTAATTGGTACGGCGGGCGCGCTTCAACTGATTGCACCTGGTAAATAAAGTCACATAAAAAACTTTTGGTGCTTAGAGGAAAATATTTTAATAGATATCCTATCTTCTGAGGAAGGGTTTTTTTTGTTTTACGTGGGGGAAATGCCTGTTGATACCTGCGCTCGCGGGGGCAAAGACAGGTTATGTCGGACTTGCACCGACTAAAACCCCCACGATGTTATACCTCGTCGCCTTATAGCGGGGTTACGGGAATGCTTTCGCATACATCCGCGACCCCACCAGCGCCGGCTGCTTCATACAGCCCCACCTCGGGAGAGAGGGAATAACCCTCCCTTTCCACCTGTATAAAGGCACGCCGAAATAAACAGCGCGCCTCCTCTTGCAGTCACCTGGGCCACGGATTCTCCTGAATCCGTCATCCAGAGGCCATAGGAGCCAAGAGAGAAAACTCTCTCGACTCCCTGCGGCGGATCCGATCATAGTTTCCGCCGATACCCGTTATACGGCCGCGGAGGATAGGGACAGCGGCGAAACGCAATACCGACACTGTTCTTTCCCCCGCGGCCCTACCGCCGCCGCACCAGCTGGTGCTGCACTGCTTAGTCATAGAGGTTAGGGAGAGCTGCGCATCGCAATACCGACACTCCTCTCCCTCCACGACTCCACCTCGGCTGCAAAGAGCAGTACAAACCGGCCCCTGCAGCCCACCGGCACGCATCCGAGGTGAGCTCACTTTAATAGGAGCTCTAACCTGGAGCTGCCGCCTCGAGACGCTTGGGTAGGTTCCTGTTCGTTTCACCGTGGGTGGCCAAGTCACGACCACTGAGTCCCACCGCCACGACAAGGCGGGAACCTGTTTGGGTGCTGAGGTAGGGGTTAGGTTAGGTTTGTTTCGATGGCGGAGCGCGAGAGGGAGGCTACCAGCCAGCTTCCCTCCCGCCGCAGGCGCACAGCACGACGACGAGCGCACCCGCGCGATGACCTCCGACCACCGTGAGGTTAGGCCTGCGAGCGGCGGGGAGGGCAACCCGTCGTCCGACTAGTGACAGGCCGTGGCGGTGAGCACCCAATGTCCGGGGTGCTCACATTAGGAGGATAGGGGCAAGGCCCCTCAAGGAAGGGACCCGAAGAGGGTCAAGGCCGGCCGGGAAGGTGGCGAATGCATCGATCGATCCCACCAACCCGACACTCAGGCCGTGAAGGACACCGAGCGGTTGTTTTAGTGGGTGAGAGCCCCACATAACCATTCGTCGTGCCCTAGGCGAATGTGTATGCCGCAGGACATTTTTTCCCCTCGAAAAAAAAAAAAAATAAAAAATAAAAAAAGGTTTGTTTCGATGCTTCGAGCTTCGAAGCAAGAACGCGTGGAGTGCTCACGCTGCCTTATTGAAAAAAATGACGTCGCAAAAGGAGGCTGCGAAGAGGGAGAGAGAAAGCAACTGTCTTCTCCCTATTTGTATCCAGAGAGAGATATGGGCGTCGAAGGAAGGTGCAAAGTAGTCCTCAATCCCATAGTAGTGGTGAAATATCAAAGTCATCGATGTGACGCGCAGAAACCAATTTTTTGGGTGGTTACCTGTGTAAAATTGGACTTGAGCGTCGGCCAATCGGAATGACGGATCCTAATAAACCGGATTAGATGGAACTTCTTCTTGCCGGAAGTCGTGTCGGCGGTGCTGGGAGGAGTTTAACCGTGGTGAGCCATACTAGGTAGTTTTAATACCTACAGCGCCCTTCAAATCGTAACGCCGTAACTTTGGCACACGGCGGACACAGACAGTGCTGTGTCCTACCTAGACGTATGTAGTTGTATGAGGACTATTTGGGGGGGTGGGCGTTTCTTACTTTGAGAGGGATAGTGGGAGCTCGTAGGGCGGCGTTGCTCGGCGCTCAGGCCGGCAGGCCGCGAGGCAGCCCTCACAGCGGTGCAGGCGCATCTGGAACGATCACAAATTCGTCATCACACTTTTATAATCTGTGGGATTGGCGATTGCGAATGGGCGGCGCAGGGACCGATTTTTTAAATTTTTCGAATTACTTAATTTCCAGATTATACAAAAAAAAAAAAACATCCAAAGGACTTGTTTTATGGCAGCGGCTCCCAACCTTTCTCTATTCCCGTACCACAATACAAATGCATCTATCCATCATTACCCTTGCAAAGGTATCTCATTACCCTTAAGCTCTATTAAATATTTTGTGTATGTGTACATACGCACGTGTTGCGTGTGCTCGTGTACACGTCGCTCGGACGCGAAGTACACCCGATGGTAATCGATACGCCTGCCCATAACAATGTGGTGATGCTAATATAGAATGACGCTCATTGTACCGCACTGTGTATATCTCTTCGATACGTTATATTAGGTCTCGTTACCGCAGTAATTGCACCAGCTACTTCGATAAATATACACAGTAATATTTGCACACCGCTGTCTGTCGACTACAACAGTAACTGGACAGTCTGCAGCAACGAATACAAAATCTAATATCCGTGACTCTGCTTGTGGGAATACCCCGAGTCCCAATAGTGGGACCATTAAGTGTACTGCCCACCACTTACGTACTCCAGTAGGTACAATGTTGAACAATATAATAAATTCATGGGCGGGTTCGTGCGCAGTACATTCATAAATATGCATACGGAATGCTTTGACCTTTTCACTCGCGGTGACGTCACTGCCTGTACCTCCCCCACCTCCACCCACCCAAATCCTCAGTTGCAAGAGTAAGACGTCCGCCAAGGTATTGTTCAGTTCCAAATGTTAAAAAAAAAAAAACAAACAGAAATGTATATCTGAAAGACCTGAAGTAGTTCTCGTCTCTATGTTTATATATACGTTACTGTATTGAGATGTATGATACTCCCGAGCAACTCTCCTGCTGGTGATTACCAGCTCGCGGTGACAGGAACCATAATTCAATGTGCCGGTGGGTAGGTCTCCCTTGACGGAGGCCGTCTAGGTAGGTGTAAATGTTGCCGTGCTCCGGTTTGAAAGGCGCAGTAGCTAGTCAAATCACTCGGGTAACGAGACTGAATATCTTGTCTCAGGGTCACGAGCGTAATATGGTGCAGTGTGTATCTGTTTCTGGTCGCTCCATGAATAAAAAAAAATTAAAATTACGTTATGATGAAAATGAAGCATCATCATCAGCCCGCAGTAATCCAAATATTAAAATGATAAACCTCAAAATTCACGCACGAGAACATATCCTCACCAGATAGAAGTCAGGGTTATGGATCTCGATAACCCTGACTTCATAATGAAATCGTCCTGATAAACAATCACCAGGAGAGGTTGCGGGATGTCCACTGCGAACACCACCGCGACCTTCTCAACCCTGACCGAAGAGACGAGCGAGACAGTCACTTGATGGTAAGTGATACTACATCACACCACCACAGTAATTTCAATAGGAACAGCTGCCTTCAATACACACAGTAATGTATGCATACTACTGTTTGAAGCTGAGGTGGTACCTAGAAGGTCACCAGCAACAGAGGTCTTTCGTTTTTTTTTGGGATAGGAAAGGGGGGGGGAATATTCTTAAAAGATCCCTTTCTTCTAGGGGAAATTATGTGGGATTTTTAGCCACTAAAATCTCCTGGTGGTCTCCATTAGGGAGAGGCTTCTGGAACACCTAAGGAATGCACCGATGCTCCTCAGCACTCTGGCTGGAACATCCCACGGAAGGGCAAAGCCTTCCTCAGCACCCATGCTGTGCTACGGCAAATGCAAGACCACCATGCATTTGACTTCCTCCTTAGGCTCCCTCATCGAGGTCTGACGGTCCCCACCCTTACGGTTCACAAACTGAAGAACCCATTTAGTCGCCTTCAACAGTCAAGGAATACCTTAGTCCTATTACTGGCTGAGCAATGGAGACCTACCAGTATGCAGCAAACCCGAGGATCATTATCATCAGCCGACAGACGTCCACTGCTGGACATAGACCTCCCCCAAAGATATCTCGCATAGATCGATGGTGCGCTTCCCGCATCCAGCGACTTCCCACGACTCTCATCAGATCCTCGGTCTACCTTCTGGTTACTATATCCTATCGTTCCCCTCAAATGACCTTAAGGATGATAAATAAAAATTCGTCTATCATCATCATGGATGTACGTCTTCCCCAATGTCTTCCAAGTGCGATCCTCGGCATTTCACATCCAGTTACTACCGACCGCCGTGATGATGTCGTCGGTCCATCTGGAGAGACGGCGTCCTAGACTTCTGCGACCTGCATGCAGTCTCTACTCCAAGAGTTTCCTCCACCATCGGCCGTCATACAGCAGACATACCCGGCCCACTGCCGCCCCAGCTTGCAGGTGTTGAGAGCTAAGTCCACAGCATCAGCTCTGCGTCGAATTTCTTCACAGCTTTCTCTCTCGCTGTGCTACTTTCAATCGGTGGACCAGCCCGATGGTCAGGAGCCATGGTCTCTGCGCCGGAAGTAAAGATGAGGAGGATGCACTAGTTCTCGAATTTTCTTCGAATTCATCTATATCCTTATCAAATATATAACACAGATGAAGACTACTGCGCTCAGAATTATTTCGTCTAGCACTACCACCACCAGTACCAGTACCCCCAGTTCTGATCAAATTGACCCACTGACCCAGAATACGGTCAAGCTTTTCGAATTGCGTAAAGTAAAAGTGGTTCAACCGCTTTGCGCGTCCTCACTGACGAGTTGTTTTTTTTTTATACCCACTATTAAGCGAGGAGACGAGCTGGACGATCACCTGATAGTAAGTGACACGCCCGCCCATAACATAGTTCTAGTTAGGATAGTATACACTGCACCAGATTGCGCTCGTCGCTTGAGACAGATGCTGATCCTCGATACCTCAGTAATTACTACCAGCTACAACGCCCTTCAAACCGGAACACAGCAATGCTGAACCTAGACGGTCTTCGGAAACAGAGTCCTACTCCACCTTTTTTAATGAACCATTTTAATGGCGTGTCCAACAGTGGACTAAAATGTATTTATATATATATTAGCTAGGGGTGTAATGGGTCCCACAAGACTCATGGGGCTCAAGCGACCCTCAAATATTCGTGTCGCAAAGTGGTGAGAAATAACCCAAATCTCCCCCCATACGAAGTCGTATAAACGAAGCCGCCGGATGAACAGCGCAAGTCCGATCGATGTGGAAATCTTAGGGAGGGGCCTTACTGTCCAACAGTGGGAACGTCTATCGATCAATGATGAAGGCGCGACACTTGGCAGAAAGTTTCGCTGCTGTATAAATAAAATTAAAAAAAAAAAACTGTCCGCTAAATTTCTTAATGCGTCATTAATTACGTTTGACATATTTGTTAATGTTTAAATTAATTAATTTTATTTGATTGATATATTGGGCTTCCAGTTTCACTAGTGGGAACAACACTATATATATATATATATGTATATATATATGGCATTAATATACTAATGTAAACCCACCACAGATTCTAGAAAGTTCGAGACGTAACGATTGTACACCTAGAAAGTGGTATTTTATCATTAATAACTATTTATATATATTTAGCGTGGCGATAACGTTATCCATGACAAACACACCCATACATATATATATATATAGACACATATATACATATATGTATGTCTATATATATATATATGTATGGGTGTAAAACTTCCCAAACAACAATTCATGAGAACCTATTTTTTTTGTTTTTTTTTTTTTGTGGGTGGGGGGGATTGATGAAAAGATGCTCTGCATTCTTAGAGGGAGGTCAGAGTTATATGGAGATTTTTACACGCTCAAACCCCCTCGGTGTTGACCTTCGGCGTTTGGAGAGGTCACGGGATCTCCTTTCGGAACACAACGGCGGCCTCGCTGACGCTATGCTGGGATAGCCCGTCCCGGAGTCAGCTTCGTGCAGACACTACCAGCCTCGTGAGTACTACAATGACCGGAGACCACGTCCAGCCATTGTCTACCTCAGGCTCGTTTAGAAGGCGATGAGAACCCCCATCCTGACCGCCAACGACCCCATAAACTCCGTTGATGGCGCGATGACACGACAGCTTTATCTCCGCGCGGGATCTGCCCTCCCTCAATCCCGCCCGACAGCCTCCATCTGTACCATAACACTTTCACAAAGGAAGGCCATCGCCCTCCACAACTCACGATTCCCAAGCCAACCTCACCAGCTCGCGGTGCAGCCTAATAATCATCAAACGGGACTCTGGCTCCCACCAACCCGCATTGAACGAACGCGGCTGGAAATGGGCCATATCCTCCCATATTCATCCCTAGCCGGTCCCGTGGGAATCTTTGGGAGAAGCGTCCAGCAGTGGACGTCCATCGGTTGATGATGATACATGTTTCATAGTAAAGCAATTGTAGTACTAGAAGGCCATAGTAATTGTCTATGGGCGTCAGAGACAATGACCTTTACAGTAATGTCCCCACACTACACGCGACCCCCACTAGTGGACTTTGCACCCACTGAACCACACCCGTATCTTTACCACGCCTTCGCAAATATCTTATCGCATACATTATCATCCACTCCATCCTCGTGGAGTTCCTCATTTTATTACTAAGGATTATTAAATAGATTATGTATAATCCTCCACCATTAACCGAACGTACTGGTTGATCTGATGGTAAGCGATACGCCCGCCCGTAACGCGGCGCTGGTAAAGATGGTATGCACAGCACCACATTGCGCCCGTCGCCTTGAAACATAACATGTTACGGCGCCCTTCAAACCGGAACACAGTAATTTTTGCACAATGCTGTTTGGCGGTAGAAATAGGCACCATATTGTGCTCGTCGCCTGATACATAAGATATTGAGTTTCGTTACACCAGTAATTACACTAACTACAGCGCCCTTCAAACCGGAACACAGTAATTTTTGCACAATGCTGTTTGGCGGTAGAAATAGGCACCATATTGTGCTCGTCGCCTGATACATAAGATATTGAGTTTCGTTACACCAGTAATTACACTAGCTACAGCGCCCTTCAAACCGGAACACAGTAATTTTTGCACAATGCTGTTTGGCGGTAGAAATAGGCACCATATTGTGCTCGTCGCCTGATACATAAGATATTGAGTTTCGTTACACCAGTAATTACACTAACTACAACACCCTTCCAACCGGAACACAGTAACGTTTGCACACTGCTGTTTGGCGGCTGCTGTAATCGTTACGGTGGTACCTAGACGATCTGTTGCAATAGACAACTACCACCCTATATAGACATATTTTGTATATATATATATATATATGTATGTGTATAAATATATATATATATAAGTAATAATAATAATTAAATATTATTCTTAATCATTTTCTAATGAATAAGGACCTGATATACTTTTTTTTAATATTCGTATCTTTAAAAGAATACGATACAAACGGCACTACGGCTTCCGAAGAACCGGTTCATTATTACCCTTGCAATCGAAGCGGACGACAGATGTTCTAGATTCAAGGTCCGAAAGTCACCTGCCGCGGTCATGCACCCCCCCACGAGGCCGATGTCTATATAAAAAAAACACGGTGCTCGTGTACACACTCCATAACCTCTAGTTGGCTAGAGTAACTCTAGATATTCTATCTGCTGGTAGGTCTCTGTCGCTGGAGACCATCTAGGTATGCACCACCGCAGCGCATATTTCTGCTCCAAACAGCAGTGTGCAAACGTTACTGTGTTCCGGTTTGAAGGGTGTTGTAGCTAGTGTGATTACTGGGGTAACGAGGATGAACATCTCGTGTCTCAGGCGACGCGTGCAATATGGTGCCTACTTTTTCCGCCAAACAGCATCGCGCAAACGTTACTGTGTTCCGGTTTGAAGGGCGCTGTAGCTAGTGTTATTACTGGGCCAACGAGACTCGACATCTTATGTCTCGGGCGACAAGCACAATATGGTGTGTATACCTGCCGCCAAACAGCAGTGTGCAAACCTTACTGTGTTCAGGTTTGAAGGGCGCTGAAGCTAGTGTTATTACTGGGCCAACGAGACTCGACATCTTATGTCTCGGGCGACGAGCACAATATGGTGTCTATACCGGCCACCAAGCAGCAGTGTGCAAACGTTACTGTGTTCCGGTTTGAAGGGCCCTGTAGCTAGTGTTATTACTGGGCCAATGAGACTCAACATCTCATGTCTCAGGCGACGCGTACAATATGGTGCCTACTTTCTCCGCCAAACAGTATTGCGCAAACGTTACTGTGTTCCGGTTTAAAGGGCGCTGTAGCTAGTGTTATTACTGGGGCAACGAGACTCAACATCTTGTGTCTCAGGCGACGAGCCCAATATGGTGTGTATACCGAGATATGCGATATTGAGACCCCTCAGTAATTACATATACTACAGCGCCCTTCAAACCGGAACACGCTAACATTTGCACATCGTGTCTGGATCTGTGGCGGTACCTAAACGCTATCCGCCAACAGATACCCACCACTAGTAAAGGTGGAAATTAAAAAAAAAACTTTACTACACACAAGTAAATAAATATTACTTGTCAACAGTAAAAAGTCAAGAGACAAACAAAAAAAGATAATCTATGCGCATATTGATAATATAGATTATAACAATCGATTGTCCATGAGGAAGTACGGGTTCGAAGATCATCATCACCACGAAGGTCATCTAAGGACATGACTTTTTTTTTATTCAACGAGACGAGCGGGATTTCACCTGATGGTAAGTGATACGGCCGCCCATAACAATGTGGCGCTAGTCAAGAAGATATGCACTGCAATTTCACAAGCTACAACGCCCTTCAAACCGGAACACAGTAATGTTTACACAGTATTAACTGTTGGCTGCAATAAGCGGTGCAGTAGTACCTTCCTAGACGATCTTCAAGAATAGGGCCATACCACCAGGAGCTGAACACCTTCGTTCGGAAACCAGGCGATGACAACGTAGCTAACAACTATAAGGGCCCGTTCACACAGCAGTCCATTTTATCATATTGAGTTATTATTCGACGATGGCGTATATTATAAGGGCGTGTTCACATATATTTGAAAGTCCAAATACATTCTATTTAATATTGTCTTGTTACCGTAGTAATTTCTGACTATAGCGCCCTTCGAACACACTGCTTTCTAGTAGTAATAGGAGCTGCGGTACTAGCATGGTGGATAATTGGAATCGACTCTCACCCTTTGAGACGAGTCGGAATCCCAGCAGTGGGAAAGTTAATTGGGCTGTGAAATATTTTAATTTTCGAGGATACGTGACATCTGCCAGACCGCGTTGGGACAGCATGGTGGATAATTGGAATCGACTCTCACCTTTTGAGAAGAGTCGGAATCCCAGCAGTGGGAAAGTTAATTGGGCTGTGAAATATTTTAATTTTCGAGGATACGTGACATCTGCCAGACCGCGTTGGGACAGCATGGTGGATAATTGGAATCGACTCTCACCTTTTGAGAAGAGTCGGAATCCCAGCAGTGGGAAAGTTAATTGAGCTGTGAAATATTTTAATTTTCAAGGATACGTGACATCTGCTAGACCACACTTGGACAGCGTGGTGGATAATTGAAATTTTGAGGTTTCGTGAGACCCAGCGGTGGGGATTTATCATTTTTATTTTCTTTCCGTAAAAATATTGCAATATTTACGATATGCGAAGTGTTGAGAACGCCTCCACACCAAGGCAGGTAGAAGGTCTGGTGAAAGCACAATTAGATGTGGGAAGATGCTCCAGGAAGACCTATGATCAGCAGTGGGTGTCATAGATCTCCTCGACCGACTCCTACTGCGATTAACAAGAACTCAACCAAGTCAGTTCACCTGGCGGACGGTAGCCCAACGCTGGACTTATATCACCTCCAACTCCATCAGATATGAATTTTCCTATACCAGTTCCTCGTCCGTCAGACGAGCGAGGCGTTCACCTGATGGTAATTTATACACCACGCATATAACAAGATGGCGCTAGTTAGGGCATACAAAGCACCACATCTCGCTCGTCGCCTCGAAACATAGGATTAGTAATTTCATTAGTCACAGCGCCCTTCAAACCGGAGCACGGTAACGTTTGCACAGTACTGTCTATCGGCTGCAACAGTAGGTGCGATGGTTCCTAGACGGTCTGCAGCAACAGCAACTTATTTATACATGTAGTGGCCGAGCGAGAGGAATACAGCGGCGTCCATTTTGTTATAGTTTCGTAAAATTGGTAGCCATCTTGTCTTCTGATATTTCAAAACCGCGATCCAGGAGTCGAACTCGGGAGCTCAACAGTGAGCGATGTTTCTACTACAACGTATGCTGCGACAAAACTAATCATGCACTATTAACGCATGTTTACACAAATACCAATTAAAGTAATTTTCGCGCCAACCGCCGCGTTAAGGAGCCGCCATTTTGTAATTCGACTGTGACCTTCGTTAGAGGTCGGACTTGTCAACCTTATGTTTTATCTCGATGCTTTGTTGCGTTATACATGTATATATGTAGTCCGGCGCGATAATACTTCTACGGGCCGTGGATGGGTGACCGCTATAGTTTTTTAGACCTTTTCAAACATGATGATGATGATGGCGTTTGTAGGAAGAGGAAAATGTCCCAGCAGTGGAATACCGTGGGAAGGTAATGACGATGATGATGGTGTTCTTTGGTAGTAGCCTGTCTCGAGTAGACATTAATAAATTAAAAAGACTTAACGTGACTAAAACTACCACCCCCCAATAGGTTACCGCCTTGTCGTGGCGGAGGGGCTCAGTAGCTGTGATTTGGTCACCCGCGGTGAAGCGAAGAGAACCTACCCGGCCGGCCCGAAGTGTTGGGACGGCCCGAGGCGGCCGCTCCGGGTCAGAGCTCCGGGGCTCCGTGAGCTCACCTCGGATGCGTGCCGGTGGGCTGCAGGGGCAGCTTTGTACTGCTCTTTGCAGCTGAGGTGGAATCGCGGAGGGAGAGGAGTGTCGGTATTGCGATGCGCCGCTCTCACTACCCTTTGTGACTAAGCGGTGCTGCACCGCTGATGCTGCGGCGGTGGAACCGCGGGGGAGCAGTGTCGGTATTGCGTTCCGCCGCTCTCCTTATTCTCCGCGGCCGTATAACGGGTGGCGGCGAAACCCAAAATCGAATCCGCCGCGGAGAGTCGGAAAACTTTTCTCTCTTAGCTCCCATGGACTCTGGGTGACGGATTCGGGAGCATCCGTTGCCTAGGTGACTGCAAGGGCTACGAAGGGGCGCGCTGTGTATTCCGTCGTGCCCCTACAGAGCTGGAAAGAGGGGGTTCTTCCCTCCCTCCCGAGGCGCGGCTGCGTTGTGCGCCCGGCGCTGGCGGGGTCGCGGATGTGTGCGAGAGCCTTCCCGTGACCCTGCCATAAAGCGACGAGGCGGAACATCGCCACCATACCTATTCACATCAGGCGTTTCCCAAGGATCTGTTCTGGGGCCAGTTTTATTTAATATATACATCAATGACCTCTTAGAATCAATCTGTAACTCGTAATGTTCTATCTTTGCTGACGACTTAAAAATAGCAATGGAAATAAGATCAGTTAGAGATAACAGGACTAATCAAGACCTGGATAGGTTAGCGGAATGGCATTAAACCCAGTAAAATACTAATTAGAAGCTTCACTCGCAATGGTAAGACTATGTGAACAACATACCACATTAATTGCATAGATTACAAACCAGTGCGCGATCTGGTTGTAACGTTTGATAACAAATTAAATTTCAAACATATTGAAAATATTTGCAAATCTGCAAGGAGTATGTTAGGAATTTCAAATAAACTGGAGACCAGAAAAATATGATTCAGTTCATTGGACAGGATCAAGATCCGAGTATTGCTCGGTAGTTTGGAACCCAAATTATCGGGTCCATGAAGACCGCATTGAATCTTTACAGGGGCGATTCACCCATTTTTATTTAACTTAATCAAAAATGGGTGAAGTCCTTATCCAGAGTGACTTAGCGATGAAACTTATGAAGTTGTCCGACAGGAGAATTTTACGAGATATGCTCTTAAATAACTTAATCGACAATTCGGAGTTACTTAGCCAGTTTCCCTTCGATGGTCCACCTCGCTTGTCGCGTCTATTGTGGTATATTCTCACTCAAAGAAATCCAACTTGAGTCATCATCATCCTCATCAGCCGATAAACGTCCACTGCTAGACATAGGCCTCTCCCAAAGATCTCCAGATCGATCGGTCTAGCGTTGCTGGCATCCAGTGGGTTCCCGCGATTCTTACCAGATCGTCGGAACCGCTTCACTTGGTCACTCAGGTCACCATTCGGTAATCCCTAGATTGTGCAATCTATTGAAATATTTCATAAACGAAGCTTTTAGATCTAAACTCGTCAGAGTTGATTCCCACTGTCTAGTCTAATATTCTCTCCGTTAAATATTTAGTCATTATTGTCTAGTTTCATTGTTGTTTTTTTTTTTTTCACCTACCTTATTATTGTGCCTTATAAACTTTTATTTTGAGTTTTTTTTGTTCAGTTAATGTTTTTGCTGCGCTATTCAATGTACGCAGTATGTAATTGTGTTGCCTAATATAAATATTCAAAAATTTTTATGCGAAGAAACAAATATATGTATTTTTGTAGGTAGATCATAATAAGTAAATAAAAAAAAAAAAAAACTGCCACGGACTGATCATGATGAGGGAGAGACTGATACTCCGAGAGGCTGATTATGGTTATAATGATGACGTTGTTTAATAGTGGGCCGGCGGGAACTGCTGAGACTGATGATGATTATGATGATAGCGTTCTTTGGGAAAGGTCTATATCCACAAAGGACTGCCGCGGGCTGATGATTACGATGACGTTTCTTAGGAGAGGCTTATGTCCGGAGAGGACTGCCACGGACTGATGATTATGATGATAGCGTTACTGGGGAGAGGTCTATATCCAGCATTGGTCACGTGTTGGTGATAGTCAATGACGAACTGTTGGAAGTTTTACAACAAATGACGTCGCTTGATTGAGGTGATGATGATGATCCAAATACATGTGACACTTGGAAATGGAGACTGCCTTGTTAGAAAGCAAGGGGTGAACTCTTTCTGTGTACCATGAGGAGAGATCCAAAATATATCCTTTTAGTGCGATATAGAGACCCTAACAGCATAATTAGTACTATGACGGAGATCAGGTTTAACCTTTATCCTCCTCACGGTCATTATGAAGGTCCAAGATTCAAGGAAGCAGATAAATTTTTTTTTTTTACATTTCCTATTTATAATATTATTGTTAGATAATAGATAAAGATATCACTTATTACATAATGTTAAGCTATTATAAATTAATTACGTATATAATTAAGATTTCAAGATGGCGGGCACCTTTTAATTGTTTAACAGCAATTTTTAATGGTGATTATTATTTATTTGTGATGGTTTAAAAAATATGTAATGAGCAGCCTTATGATCCCACTGATGGGATCAAGGCCTTCGCAAGGTGAGAGTCAAGGCCAATAACCCACAACGCTGCAGCGGGCTGGCGTATGTCGCACGTTCACGAAGACTGTTGTTCTCAGAGGGCGACTTTCAATACACACAGCGACCTTTGCTTTGCCGACAGGAGCTGCGGTGGTACCTAGATGGTCTCCGGCAACAAGGACCCACCACCAGTAAAATACTTAATTACTTAATTACTTCCAAACAGCAAAAGCCTTTCAAATATTATCCATATATATCCCAGTCTTACTTTAGTGACAGCGCGAATTAGATTTTATGGAACGGAAAGAAACAACTATATATGTATTTAGCGTGAGAGAGAGTGAGACGGATATAGTTCCACTAGCGCGCGTCTCCTTTCCGCGTTAAACTGATCAGCACACCATTCAGACTAGTTATCATACTATACATCTCTCGCTCTAAATATATGAAGAGAGAGAGAGAGAGAGAGAGAGAGAGAGAGAGAGAGAGAGAGAGAGAGAGAGAGAGAGACAGAACACGTTTCTCTACAATTTGCTATCGCACGTCTCTTTCCCGCGCTTCAGCCCCCAGCGCGGCAACTGCTCGGCGCTGTACCTCTCTCTTGCTCTAAATATATGAAGAGAGAAAGAGAGAAAACCATTGAAATCTGTAGTACACTTAGTCTTCTCTCCCTCGTTCTTTCTTATTTCAATCAACACAAAAATTATGGATCATTGAAAAATCTTTCATCCCTCTCTGTTTACAGCCTCCGCAATATATACATCTCGTTCTCTCACAAATTAATCAGAGTATTAAGAGTATATTGAGACATAAGATTTTTTTTTATATAATTAAGCGAAGAGACGAATGAGACCTTCACATGATAGTAAGTGATACTCCTGCCCATAACAACGTAGCGCTGTTTTTGGGGGGAAGTTTTATGTGAGATTCCTACTCACTAAAACCCCCTCGGTGGTCTACATCAGTGCATTAGGAGAGGCCCCTCCGCACTTTGTGTTAGCACGGCTCTGAGGAGGAGCCGAACCCTAGGCACCATCGCTGAGCCATCGCCGCCCCACGCAGATTCGCTTCTTAAGCGATAAGAGTCCCTACCCTCAATGCCGGCAAAGCTCTTAGACCCTTTTAGTCGCCTTCTACGACAGGCAGGGTTTACCTTAGTCCTACTCCCACTAGCCGGACTATAGAGCTGATACCTACCTACACGGTCTCTGGCAACAGTAAAACTAACAATCTTCTTTTTGCATTTTTAATTTATTTTTTTATGATTTCAAGACAAAGTTGTCTACATGACAATATGAATGCAAATTAAACTGTTTACACAAGCTATTTCAATTAGAAGATAATTTATACTATTACTTAACTTCATTGTACTTGTTTAAGTACTGCAGTGGACGTGTATGAGTTAATAATGATGCTGCTTCGATTACAGTTGAATTTTACTGAGCCCAGCTGTTTAACGACCGCCATTTTGTATATCCGCCGCCATTTTGTAAATCCGTCGCCATGACAGCACCTCTATATTTTTTATTTATACATGCAAGGTATCCTACTAACACATGTCGAAGTCTTCTTATACATGGACCTCATTGGAATCTTTTTTTTTTTCAGTCCGCCAGTGTTGCCAGAGGCGGTCTGAGTTGGTGTGCTCCGGTTTGAAGGGCGCTGAAGCTAGTGTAATTACTGGAGTAACAAGACTCAACATGTAAAGTCTCAAAGCGAACAACCCAACATGTTGCAGTATAACATACTAACCAGCGCCACGTTGTGAGCAAGCGTATCACTTAACATCAGGTGAACGTCCTAATCGTCCCGACGCCGTTTTAAATACAAAAAAATTAGAGACGAATTATCGCAGACGAGATTCACGTCACTTAAGGAAATTACCAAAGTCCAAAGATTAATTACAAAATGGCGTCGTTAGCTTTAATTCTTATTAAATAAAAGAAGTAAATTGAACTCCGCAGTATTTTTACTGGTGGACAAGAGTGATGGGTGGAGGTAGTCACGACCTTCAATCACGAGGAATATGATTTGAGGAGGAGGACAGACGGTCTAGGTACCGTCCTCACGCCTATTTCTATCGCCAAACAGAAGTGTACAAACATTACTGTTCCGGTTTGAAAGGCGCTGTAACTAGTGTAATTACTGGGGTAACGTGACTCAACACAATGTCTAAGGCGACGAGCGCAATATGGTGCCTATTTCTACCGCCAAACAGTAGTGTGCATATATTACTGTGTTCCGGTTTGAAGAGCGCTGTAGCTAGTGTAATTACTGTAGTAACGCCACCCAACATCTTACCTATCAGACGACAAGCGCTATGTGGTCCAGTGTATAATATTCTAACTAGCGGTAAGTTGTTATGGGCGGGCGTATCAATTAACATCAGGCGAACTTCCCGCTCGTCTCGTCAGTTGTATACAAAAACCACCACACAACAATACATTTTGAAGTATATAAGAATAATATTAAAATATATTTTTTTTGTTATTATAGTAATAATTGTAATAATATAATTATTTATTTGGAAAACATGGATCCAATAGTTTAGTACAAAAACTCTAAACTAACGTTAGTAGCACATACAAGTTATTGTTTGGGCCTTCATGACACCCGCAAGTGGACTTATAAATGCCCAATCATCAATTCATTCGCATGCTTGTGTATTTGCGAGTCCGGTTTACGCGCAAACACCTGCAAAATATTGCTGGTGCTGTACCACAGCTTACGCATCAGCGTAAGCAGCTCTTTTGCGCAAGACCGCATGGAATCCGTCAATGCGTGCCGCTACGAGCATTTGCGATACGCTAGAGGCGGGGCAGCCCTAAACACATTATTGTATTGAATACGCAGACCACTAAGCGACTTTTGGGCCGCGCCTAACAAAAGGCTGCTCATATAAAAGCTCGGACAATACGCAGCGAACAATGTAGCCTTTACTTCGTCCGAGCAGCGAGCAAACCAGCCTTTTTTTTTTTTTTTTTTTTAATATCGTTTCCCATGCGTGTTTAGAGTTAGGGCCTATCTATCCAATCACTTATCATCTAATTTCTTATCTTTAAAATTTTTGATTTCCTACATACTACCCCTATTAAACCAGCATATTACCCCTCACCGTCTAGATTGTCGTTAAGGTCATCGCCAAGATAGTGATCCTAGGTATTTAAAATTATATACCCTTTGCAAGGGTGTACCGTTAAGGCTAATTTCTGGTACGTTCTCTGGTATTTTTTCAGGACTTTTACCTTGTAGCTTAGGCCGTGACCAGTCGCATACGATTGACATATTTTTATGAGTTATTTAGTAATTACCGCGGTAGTAGTTATTTAGTTATTACCGCGTAGTATGTTTTTTTTTTAAATTACCATAACGAATTTATTCCTCTATTGCATATTAAAAATGTTTTTGCAGTGTGCATATATTATCGCGTATATTGGAGCTCACGGACTCCGCTGGATGAGCCGCTTGGTAAGGGTGGGAGACGATCAGGTGTCGCTGGATGGATGCCGTACAGCACGAGCTACGCGAGCTCCAAGCAGTGGACTGGCAAGAGGCAGTGCGGGATAACAACCCTGGCGCTCTCTGGAGTCAGAGACGAAGACTCATTTTGGGTCACTGCAGAGAAGTATTGAAGGATGCTGTGGATAGTTAATTTCTTACAAACTTTATCAGCGACCTTCATATTTAAACTGGACGCTAGTTAGGATATTTACACTGTATCACAGTATAAGATTACATGTTATTTATTTTAACACTAAGAAATGATGAGACGTACACCTGATGGTAAGTGATACGCCTGTCTATAACAAGGTGGCGTTAGGAAGATGTACACAACACCACATTGTTCTTGTCGCTTTAAAACAAAGTGTTAAGTCTTGTTATGTTAGTAATTTCATTAGGTACAGCGCCCTTGAAACCGGAATATAGTAATGTTTGGATACTACTACCTATCGGCTGCAATAGGCGTTGCGGGGTACCTAGACAGTCTTCGCAAAAAAGACCTACCATCAGTTTCATAATTTCACTAGCTACAGCGCCCTTCAAACCGGAATATAGAAATAATTGGATATTACTATCTCTCGGCTGCAATAGGCGCTGCGTGGTACCTAGACGATCTTCGCAAAAAAGATCTACCATCAGTTCCATAATTTCACTAGCTACAGCGCCCTTCAAACCAGAATATAGAAATAATTGGATATTACTATCTCTCGGCTGCAATAGGCGCTGCGTGGTACCTAGACGATCTTCGCAAAAAAGATCTACCATCAGTTGCATAACTTCACTAGCTACAGCGCCCTTCAAACCGGAATATATAAATAATTGGATATTACTATCTCTGGGCTGCAATAGGCGCTGCGTGGTACCTAAACGATTTTCGCAAAAAAGATCAACCTTCAGTTCCATAATTTCATTTGCTACAGCGCCCTTCAAATCGGAATATTGCAATAATTGGATACTACTATCTACTGGCTACAATAGGCGCTGCGTGGTCCCCCTGGACAGATTATCACCTTGTCGTGGCGGTAGGGCTCAGTAGCAGTAGCTTGATCACCCACGGTGAACATGGGTAGCGCGGGCCCAACATCTCTCCGCCGCGAGGAGCCGAGAGAGTTTTTCTCCCGTGGTTCCTATGACCTCTGGGCGAAGGGTTCGGGGGAACCCGTCGCCCGTGCGACTGCAGGAGGCCGGGGAGGGGGCGCGCTGCATGTGCAGGCGCGCCCTAGAAAGGGAGGGTTTATCCGTCCCTGGTGGGTGGGGCTACGAAAGAGGCCAGCGCCGGCGAGATCGCGGATGGTACGAAAGCGTTCCCGTGACCCTGCCATCAGGCGATGAGGCGGAACATCGTGGGGGTTTGTCGGTGCAAGTCCGACATATCCTGTCTACCCCCGCGAGGGTAGCTATGCGAAGGCATTTCTCCCACCTTAAAAAAAAAAAAGAAAAAAGGCGTTGCGTGGTACCTAAATGGTCTGTAGTAACAGAGACCTACCATCAGTTCAATAATTCCACTAGCTACAGCGCCTTTCAATCCGGAACACAGTAATTATATACTATTATTCGGAGCTGCGGCAACAGAGACCTATCACTTTACAATACATGTGTTACTTAATTTTTTTTTATGTAACAATTACTCGTGTCACATCTTAATGGATTGTACCCGGAAACAATATTTTAGAGATACACTACTTTTTTTTTTTAATATCCACTAAGGCTAAGGCCCCAATACCGCACATTATTTATTTATTTAACAGAAAGAACAAATGTATGTAAACATATTTTTTATTGTTATTGTACAAATTTTGGATGATATACACAACACCGACCTGGTAATTACTGAGGTAATTAAACAGTCCGTGATATCAAACTCAGTAATATACGCTAGCACATAACAAGGTGGCCCCAGTTAGGATATACAAAGCACCACGTACTCGTTTTGGAGACAAGATGTTAAGTCGCGTTACCGCAGTAATTTCACTAATTACGACCCACTTCAAATTGAACATGGTAATGCATGTCCGCCTAAATCAACATGGCGTTAGTTAGGATACACTACACCGAATTGTGTCCGTCAGTGATAAGATATTAAATTTTGTTACCGCAGTAATTTCACTAACTACAGCCCCCTTCAACCATTGTACTGATACAGGCGGAGGTGTGATGGCAATACATTGCATACAGTGATAACTCACATGGTGTATGGTGATAACTCCACTCTGATGCGACATCGCGAACAAAGTCTAAACTTAATTTGTATCACAGATTGAATAAATAATAATTTAAAAACAAACTACAGAGTATCAATCATCGTCGGAGTCCAAATCGAAGATACGCGACAAGCGATACAGCGTGCACTTTATAATGTATTCTATTATTTTGTAGAATAATATATTGTAATACAGCACGACGAACGATAACGCGATGAGCGCGCGTATGTCGTACGCGTACATGTGCGCTGCGCGTGCGTCCGACCGCCGCGCGCCTCACGCACCGAATGGCGGCCGAGCGCGTTCCAAATTCAAAATCATAAGCGCGCGCGCATTTGATAACATCGGCGGAGTGTTAGGCTTACTACACACAACACCGGCGACGAGAATTGTTAATTGATATTATATAACGTACAAGTAATGCTAATAGGTGTCTGCTTCAGGTTGATTTAGGACATCCGAACAGGTTCCTGACTTGTGGCGGTGGGGCTCTGTAGCCGTGGCTTGGTCACCCACGGTGAAGCTAAGAGGAACCTACCCGGCCTCGCTCCAGGTGAGCTCTGTGAGCTCACCTCGGATATGCCGGTGGGCTGCAGAGGAAGGATGATATTGCCCTTTGCAGCCGAGTTCGAGTCGCGGAGGGAGAGGAGGGTAGGTATTGCGATTCACCGCTCTCCCTACCCTGCGTGGCCGTATAACGGTTGGCGGCGGAACCCAAGACCTTAGTAGAGTCTTTTCTCTTTAGGTTCCCATGGCCTCTGGGTGAAGGAATCGGAGGGATCCGTTGCCCAGGTGACTATAAGAGGCTGAGAGGAGAACACGCTGTATGTTCCGGCGCGCCCTAACAGTGGTGGAAAGGGGGGTTCTTCACTCCCGAAATGGGGCTGCATGGTGCAGGCTGCGCTGGCGGGGTCGCGGAAGTGTGCGAGAGCGTTCCCGTGACCCTGACATAAAGCGAGTAGATGGAACATCGTGGGGGTTTTGATGGTGCAAGTCCTACATAACCGGTCTTTGCCCCCGGAGAGGCAGGTATGCGTAAAAAAAAAAGCTGACTCAGGTATTCACCGGTCACGGGTGTTTTGGTGAGCACCGGAATAGGATCGGACGCGAACTAACAACGCAATGCCACCATTGTGGTGGTGACCTAGGTTCCGCTCAGCAGAAGCTCGCAGAATGCCTTACGTGGGAGTCCCCACGGCGTATCCCAGTCCACGACAACGGGCATGATCTTTCTTTGCCAGTAGCGATATCGGCTGCACTGGCAAAGAAAGATGCGTGGTTAGCGTTGGTCTCCTGTGAAACCTTCGCCGTGCACGAGTCCGTCGAGAGAAGTCGGGAACAGCCCGACTCCGATCATAGACCAGGACGTCGGGGCAATGGCGACGGACGCCCCAGCTCGTCAGCCCTGTAGTCTCGAGCTGTTAAGAATAGGGCTAAGGTATTCCCTGCCTGTCATACAAGGCGACTAAAAGGGTCCTCGAGTTCCTGGGCTTTAAGGGTGAGGACCATGAGAACGCAATAAGCGAGCCTTAGGAGGAACCCAATGGATGGTGGTCTTGTATTCGCCTTAGCACAGCGTGGGTGCTGGGGAGGGCTTTGACCTTCCGTGGGATGTTTTAGCCAGAGTGCAGGGGGGCACCGGTGCGTCCGTAAGAAATCCTGGAGCTCCTCCTAATTCACTAAGGGATACCACCGAGGGGGTTTTAGTGGGTAGAAGCCCCACATAATCTTGTCTTCCCCCCAGAAACAAGGTAACTTTTAAAATTTCTCCCGCAATAAAAAAAATCTATTGCTATAGACCGGGACCTTATGTAATACGTATCAAGTAAAGGAGTATGTGTTGCAGTGTAAACATCCTAACTAGCACTGCTTTTATTTCAGCTGTATCACCTATAATCAGGTGAACGTTCCGACCCATTCGTATTACTGCATTTCTGTTAAAATGTTCGCTGGTGGTAGGTCTCATTTGTCGGAGACCATCAGGACAGAACTGGGCAGACATTACTGTGTTCCGGTTTGAATGGCGCTATAGCTGTGATTACTAGGGTAACGAGACTCGGTAACTTGCGTCACAAGTGACGAGTGTATACGATGCAGTATACCGCACTAACTAGCGCCAAGTTGGGCATGCGTATTACTTACCATCAGGCAAACGTCCCGCTCGTTTAGTTATTTTTTTTTTAAATATCTGTTTAACTCGACTCATTCACCTGATGGTAAGTAATGCCCATCCCAACCCATCCATTACAAGGTTATGGTACTTAAGATATTTAGACTACATAACATGTTCCTACATACACTTCTATATGAAAGGCACGGACGTGTGTGTGGGGGCCGCGTACACGGCGCCGTGTGAATACCGACATATTTTTTTTTTTATTTCCCGAGACGAGACGTTCACTCAAAGATAAGTGATACGCTTGCCTATGACGTGGTGCTAGCTAGGATATATACACTGCCGTTCTCGCCCTGACACATGAGATGTTAAGTCTCTCTGGATCACGTGGAAATAGGTGAACCGAAGACGGCTTTAGTGTGACGTTTGAATGGTGACTTCATGTCATGCTCCCCAAGTTAGGTGGTGGACATGATTGGCAAGCCAGTCAGCTCTGGCTGTCTTGGTAAAGATGCTCCTCTTTTTTCTGGAGACGTTCTCTCATCATTTTTATGACGGATGCTATTGGCACTGGAGGTATTCCAGTCGACTGGTGGTAGATCTCCGTTGCCGGAGACCGTCTAGGTATGTACCAGCACAGCTATTGCAGCAGACAGACAGCAGTGTGCAAACGTTACTGTGTTCCGGTTTGATGGACGCTGTAGCTAGTGTGACTACTATAACGAGACTCGACATCCTATGTCTTAAGGCGACGAGCACAACGTGGTGGTCCATCACAACTAGCGCCACGTTACGAGCGGGCGTATCACTTACCATCAGGTGAAGGTCTCGCCGCTTGAAGAAGGAGAAACGGGGGAGGGGTTTTCGGGAATCTTCGACTAATCTTCCAGAGTAGATAAACGTCGGAGACAATCCCACATGATCCAATGATCACCATCTTTGTGTGACACCCATCCACCAGCGCTTGGTGGGCGTGGAGGAATGTCCTAAACTCTCTCTTCCCTTGGGAAGGTTTAGTCTTTCTCGTGGGAATACTAAATAGCCTGTTTAATTTAATGATGGTACATCTACTAGGGGTTCCCGTAAAACCACCCACGGGACCCGAGCCAACCTCACCAGCTCGCGGTGCAGCCTGATAATCAACAAACGAGGCTCTAACTCCCACCGACCCGCATTGCGCCGGCGCAGTGTGAAATAACCCAAATCTTCATACGAACCCCAACAAACGTGATGATTTTTAAGAGTGGTCTATGACCAGCATTAGACGTCTATCCACTGATGATGATGACATCTACTAGATATATAACAGTCACTGTTACCGACACTTGTTCACCAACAGCTATCACCTTAGACACAGTGACCTATGGAAGACTACACACTCATCACCATTGGGATAGGCGACCTACAGCACTAAGGATCTAAATTTTTTTTTGTTCTACGAAGCCACAAGACGACAACACTTTCACTTGATAATAAGTGACCCGCCTATAACAACAGCAGGAGATAGGATACTCACTCCAACACATTATGCTAGCCGCCTTGAGACGTTAAATCTCTTTACCCCAGTAATTACTACAGCGCCCTTAAAACCGGAGAACAGTACTGTTTGTTTGCGCTGCGGTGGTAACTAAGACCGTCTCCGGCTACAGAAACCTAGATAATAGGTAAATGTTCATGATACTAAAAAAAAAAAATAATTAAAGAGGTCAGTGTGAACGCGCTCTTATGCCGTCGTACGCGTCCGAGCCCGCCAACAATAACGATGTTTTGCAAAGGTGGACGCGTAGCTCCACCCCCGCGCTACCTCGCCCTCACCCTCCCCACTCCATCCCCCAAACGGTAATCTACCGAAATCAAATCAACCCACGACAGACACCATTATATTATTAATCATCGTGTAACGTTGTATCTGTAAATATTTACATTTACAACCATTTCTGTGCGTGTAGATGACGAGCGGAGGGGAGAGGGCGAGGACGGAGGGCGGGGAGGGGCGAGGGGGGGGGCTGACATAGTAACCGGAAGTGACGATTACTCCATTAATATACACGACGGAGAGGCGAGACCTTAAAGGATAAAAAATAGTATTCAGTATCATTAGTCCGGTAATCACTGAGGCAATTAAACAATCCGGTTTGAAGGGAGTTGTAACCTTCACAATGGTATAGAGCAATTTCCGTCTGCCCGCAACATGGTGGCTACAGTTAGGATGATATAGTGCACCGCATCGCAATCCCCTTGAGATATTTTATATCTCGTTACCGCAGTAATTTCACTGGTTACCACACCATTCCATACATACGATAATGTATGCACACTGCTGTTTGGAGCTGCGGTGGTACCTACACGATCACCAGCAACATCAGCTGATAGATGTCCATTGATGGATATACGCCTCCCTCAAAGATCTCCAAGTTTGTAGGGGTTTATATAGGGGGTTATGAACCTTTACCCACCACGCGGGCCCAATGCAAGTTGGTGGGCGCCAGAGCCTCGTTTGTTGATTAGCAGGCTGCACCAGGAGCTGGTTTGGCTTGGGTGCCGTGAGTTGTACGGGACCCCTTAACTCCACCACAAATACCCAAACTTCATTAGCCGCAGCGCCCTTCAAACCGGACCGCAGTAATGTTGATAATGTCTAGCCGCGTGGTCTCCGGGTGTAGAGACCTACCAGTTAAGTGACTCGATAAAGTATCGAAACGCCACTGCTCGACAAGTTCTCGATGCCGCCGCCTGCTCACCTTGCGGTGGAAGCTGAAGGTGCTGATCATGTCGCAGTCTTTCCTCAACCTGCGCCGTGAACTCGATTGTAAAATAATACTACCATTTTATTCTACGATTGGCATTGGCATGAAAGCCAGTGGTCGTCATTAGTGATGAGTAAAATTGGTATTGGTTTTGCTGGTATACAATCGGTTTTAGTCTTGCTCGTGTAAAATCTATTTTGGTCCTGCTCGTGTAAAATCGGTTTTGGTTTTTCTCTTGTAAAATCGGTTTTGGTTTTGCTCTTGTAAAATCGGTTTTGGTTTTGCTCGTGTAAAATCCGTTTTGGTCCCGCTCGTGTAAAATCGGTTTTGGTTTTGCTCGTGTATAATCCGTGTTGCTCGTGCTCGTGTAAAATCGATTTTGGTTTTGCTCATGTAAAATCGGTTTTGGTTTTGCTCGTGTATAATCCGTGTTGGTCGTGCTCGTGTAAAATCGGTTTTGGTTTTACTCGTGTATAATCCGTGTTGGTCGTGCTCGTGTAAAATTGATGTTATTCTTGCTTTTTCGCAAGGTAAATTTTACACGAGCAAGACCAAAACCAAGACTATCCAAGTCCAGTTCATGCTTTGATCTTGGTCCAGGTAAGTACCACCTGCAAGTACGCGGCTCCAAGCACCAACAGCTAGTAACGACACCTAACACCATGTATCTCAATGTGGTTCAGTGTTTGTGCTCTATGTGGTGCAGTGTATGCTCTCCGAAGTACCAATTAATGTGGTGACGAGTAGTGATGAGCAAAGGTAGAACAGTACCAAGAGTTGGATAATATATTGGTTTTGTTCTTGCTCTTGTAAAGTTGGACGTGGTCCTGCAGAAAACCAACACCAATATTTTCTCTCATCAATAGTGAATTGGTTTAATATCTTACGACGACGACCAGCTCAATATGGTCCAGTGTAAATATCCTAACCAGCACCGACCAATAGTAATATGCAAACTGTTTCTATGGTCCCACTTACGAGCTCAACGAAGTTCAGTGTATATATCACGTTTACCAACAGAAAATAAATCTAATGGCTAATGAATAGGGTCTTTAATAGACACCCCTATAGTCTCGAGCTAGTAAGTATAGGAGTATGGTAAGCCCTGCCTGTCGTAGATGGCGACTGTAAGGGGCTAAGAGTTTCGCGGGCCTTGAGGGTGGGGGCCCTTATCGCTCGAAAAGCGAACTTGTGTGGGACAGCGTATGACTCAGCGATGGTGCCTAAGAAATTTGGCCCCTCCTTAAAGACGTTCTAAGGGGGGCACCGGTGCGTTCTGTAAGAGATCCCGGGGCCTCACCGAGGGGGTTTTACCCTCACTTCTCCCCAGAATCAGGGTATCTCATCAAAACAAAAGGACCTTAATAGAAGCAGTAACCTTATATTAAAGTATTAGGATCAAAACAATTGAGGATAAATGTGGTGTACTGTATATTTCCTGATGACTACGACAAAGAGGATAATGGGTTTTTCTTAGTGACGTTAACACGCAATATTACGTGAGCGGGCAAATCCGGTGTTTACATCACGTCACAATACACTTCCGTCGCGAAGATGCCCCGATTCGATTCGGCCAGCATGCAACGTGATGAGTTCACCTGATGGTATAGTAGCTTATGAACGTCGAGGTGATGATGATGAGGATGATATAGACTGCAAGTTATTCGGTTAAGCAAGCACGATGATCACCTGATGGTAAGTGATACGCTCGCCCACAATAACGTGGTCTCCGGTTAAGATACTGCAACATATTGTGCTCAGCGTCTTGAGACATAAAATGTTAAGTCGCGATACCCTAGTAATTTTACTAGCCACACCGCCCTTCAAAGCGGATTACAGTAACGTTTGTGTGCAAACGTTACTGTAATCGTTTGTCGACTACAACAGCCGCTGTGGTGGTACCTAGACGGTCTGCAGCAACAGAAACCTACCACCAGTAATAGCTACAGCGCCCTTCAAACCGGATCACAGTAATGTTTGCACAGTACTGTCTGTCGGCTGCAATAGGCGCTGCAGTGGTATCTACCTAGACGGTCTGCGGCAACAGAGACACTACCACCAGTAATAGCTACAGCGCCCTTCAAACCGGATCACAGTAATGTTTGCACAGTACTGTCTGTCGGCTGCAATAGGCGCTGCAGTGGTATCTACCTAGACGGTCTGCAGCAACAGAGACCTACCACCAATAATAGCTACAGCGCCCTTTAAACCGGATCACAGTAATACTTGCACACTGCTGTTTCTCGGCTGCAATAGGCGCTGCGGTGGTACCTAGACGGTCTGCAGCAACAGAGACCTACCACCAGTAATAGCTACAGAGCCCTTCAAACCGGATCACAGTAATACTTGCACACTGCTGTTTCTCGGCTGCAATAGGCGCTGCGGTGGTACCTAGACGGTCTGCAGCAACAGAGACCTACCACCAGTAATAGCTACAGCGCCCTTCAAACCGGATCACAGTAATACTTGCACACTGCTGTTTCTCGGCTGCAATAGGCGCTGCGGTGGTACCTAGACGGTCTGCAGCAACAGAGACCTACCACCAGTAATAGCTACAGCGCCCTTCAAACCGGATCACAGTAATACTTGCACACTGCTGTTTCTCGGCTGCAATAGGCGCTGCGGTGGTACCTAGACGGTCTGCAGCAACAGAGACCTACCACCAGTAATAGCTACAGCGCCCTTCAAACCGGATCACAGTAATACTTGCACACTGCTGTTTCTCGGCTGCAATAGGCGCTGCGGTGGTACCTAGACGGTCTGCAGCAACAGAGACCTACCACCAGTAATAGCTACAGCGCCCTTCAAACCGGATCACAGTAATACTTGCACACTGCTGTTTCTCGGCTGCAATAGGCGCTGCGGTGGTACCTAGACGGTCTGCAGCAACAGAGACCTACCACCAGTAATAGCTACAGCGCCCTTCAAACCGGATCACAGTAATACTTGCACACTGCTGTTTCTCGGCTGCAATAGGCGCTGCGGTGGTACCTAGACGGTCTGCAGCAACAGAGACCTACCACCAGTAATAGCTACAGCGCCCTTCAAACCGGATCACAGTAATACTTGCACACTGCTGTTTCTCGGCTGCAATAGGCGCTGCGGTGGTACCTAGACGGTCTGCAGCAACAGAGACCTACCACCAGTAATAGCTACAGCGCCCTTCAAACCGGATCACAGTAATACTTGCACACTGCTGTTTCTCGGCTGCAACAGGCGCTGCGGTGGTACCTAGACGGTCTGCAGCAACAGAGACCTACCACCAGTAATAGCTACAGCGCCCTTCAAACCGGATCACAGTAATACTTGCACACTGCTGTTTCTCGGCTGCAATAGGCGCTGCGGTGGTACCTAGACGGTCTGCAGCAACAGAGACCTACCACCAGTAATAGCTACAGCGCCCTTCAAACCGGATCACAGTAATACTTGCACACTGCTGTTTCTCGGCTGCAATAGGCGCTGCGGTGGTACCTAGACGGTCTGCAGCAACAGAGACCTACCACCAGTAATAGCTACAGCGCCCTTCAAACCGGATCACAGTAATACTTGCACACTGCTGTTTCTCGGCTGCAATAGGCGCTGCGGTGGTACCTAGACGGTCTGCAGCAACAGAGACCTACCACCAGTAATAGCTACAGCGCCCTTCAAACCGGATCACAGTAATACTTGCACACTGCTGTTTCTCGGCTGCAATAGGCGCTGCGGTGGTACCTAGACGGTCTGCAGCAACAGAGACCTACCACCAGTAATAGCTACAGCGCCCTTCAAACCGGATCACAGTAATACTTGCACACTGCTGTTTCTCGGCTGCAATAGGCGCTGCGGTGGTACCTAGACGGTCTGCAGCAACAGAGACCTACCACCAGTAATAGCTACAGCGCCCTTCAAACCGGATCACAGTAATACTTGCACACTGCTGTTTCTCGGCTGCAACAGGAGCTGCGGTGGTACCTAGACGGTCTGCAGCAACAGAGACCTACCACCAGTAATAGCTACAGCGCCCTTCAAACCGGATCACAGTAATACTTGCACACTGCTGTTTCTCGGCTGCAACAGGAGCTGCGGTGGTACCTAGACGGTCTGCAGCAACAGAGACCCACCACTAGTTCGATTATACAAGAGATTGGAAAGAGCTCGGAAGATGCTCGGAAAAGTTTTCTCCATCCGACCTCGCAACTTCACCTCGATGATAACACGTTCATGATGATGATCACATAACAACGCGCAACACACGAGTGTCAGTGTACATAGTCTAACAAAGGTTATCATCAAACGCGCGTCAGGTCACCAGGTCACCAGGTCACCAGGTCGTCAGTGTTCATGAGTTGAGGACGCAAACGTCGGTCACAGCCAACGACTTTGACCTTACCGTGCTCGTACACAGTACCACATCTCGGTCATGGATCCCTTCCCCGCCTCAGCTTCCGGTGTGGGATAACATACTGAGAAGACCTTGGAAACTGAGGATGATGTACACTACATATCCTCGGATATCTACACCGCATCATCACCACTGCTGGACATAGCCGTCCAAAGATCTCCACACCGGTCGATCCTGCGCTGCCCCCAACCAGCTTCCCGCAACATTCACCAGACCATCGAACCACCTGGCGGAGGCCCTGGGTGGTTCTCCCATCACCTCCCTCACCACCAGCAAGGACACAGTAAGGAAACGAGGATAGGAACTTACATATCTGACGAAATATCCAATACACAGTTTCCCTTTCAAAGCTCGCGTGTAGGATAGGGAGAGGAGACCTGGATGGACAGAAGAATCTGGTATATACTCTGGGGGTTAGCCTAGTGATGTGTCAAGCTGTACTCACCTAACACCATCCCTGGACGAATCCACGGACCAGAGCTTGTCTTGCGGTTCATGAACATTTAATGATCCGAAGAGTTGCGACGTCACCGTCTCTCCATGCTTCAGCAGCCTGAGAAAGAACCAGACAAGTTAGATCTATTGAAGTAGTCTCCCGTTGACCTAGGTTATTAAAGATAAGTCTGAGGGTTTTAGAATTAGACAATTCTGATTTAGGGTTCAGATTCCGTAGCACGTCGAGGGTGCTAGGGAATGATGAGCATCCCTTATACGAAGGTCATCTCATAGACGGCAACACAGCATGGCAACTGATGCCAGGGGCTTTCTATATAGGCGTCACTGCAGCGCCTATCTCTGTTGCCTAACAGTAGTGTTCCTTCATTACCGTACTCCGGTTTGAAGGGTCGTGTAATATAATATATATAAAAATGGAATAACGAAACGTAACATCTATGTCTCATGGTGACGAACACGATATGCTGCAGTGTATGCCATATACCATATTACCATCGGCTGAACATCCCCACTTGTCCCTTCGTAGAAAAAAAAAATGTGTTCATAGAAAATGGTTAGAGTTTGAAGGGTATTCATAAAAATTCAACTACCCGCGAAAGTTTCAAACAAACGGCTCTTAGAACTAAGGACCTTCACAGTATGATACATGCGAGGGGAGGTCAGTTACTTCGCGGAATGATGGGGAGGGGGGTGGTAATTAAACACGGAACTATTTTTCCTTTTCAATACATCCTCCCTTAACTTTAATTCAATTTTCGAATCTCTCAAATAATTTGTTTATACCGTCGAAAAAAAAAAAAAGGTTTATCTTAGCTATCAAAATTACAAACATCTTCAGTCTTCTTCATCGTCGCCAATTTTTTTCCACTCAGCTCCTTTTCCATTTTTGGGAATAAATAATAGTCACCGAGGGTCAAGTCTGGACTGTAAGGTGGATGGTCTAATTGTTCCAACCAGCATCTGTGGGTGGCAGCCGTCACAACGTGGCACGTGTGGACAGGAGCGTTGTTATATTAAGGACCACACAATTTGACGGGTTTCCTCTTCCTTTTTCCTTGATAGCTTCTTTCAACCTGTACACTAAAGAAGCGTAGTACTGTCCCGTAGGTTCATAGTGGTGAACCCAGGTCTCGTCTCCAATAACAATCCAGGCCATAAGTTCTTCCTTACTCTCTCCACAGAGCTCCAAAAACTGGTGAGAACACTCGACACACTCATTTTGTGAGCTTTCTTAAAACTCATCTTGCACTGACCTTAGACCATGATGATGATGTAGAATATTTGAATTTGCTTCAGATATTCCGACCCTTGCTGCAAGCTGCTTCTTCAGCCGGGTATCTTTCAATACAAGTTTCTCTACTTTTGCAACAATTTCCCGTGTGATGACCTCAATTGGCCGTTCTCAGCGGGGGTCATCTTCGATAGACTCTCTTCCTTGTTTAAAAATACCATACCATTTGTAAAGCATAGTTTTACCAGGGGCAAAGTCCTCGTAAACTGCTAACAGCCCTTGCTTGATGAAGAGCTTGATAATGGTGGTGTTCAATTTTCTCCATACTCGCAGACTTCTTCCCGATTCACTTGCAGGTCGTTAACTCAATAGGTTAACAACCCGATTCAGTTCAAACTTTATATATATACTCTTAATGAGGTGTCTACCTGATCATGTAATCCAACCCTCACCAGCCCCTCCATTCCGCGAACTTTTTGACCTTCCTTCATATGATTATCACACACTGACAGTTGAATATAAGTAATTGTATTTTTAAGTAAGCTGTGAACATACCCGCAGAATGAAAACCTGGGGCCCTCACATACACCGGCATATTATAGCTGTTTATGAAATACGATCTTTATAGAGCAATTTTTTTTTTTGATATAGCGATGAGACAAAGTAGTCACGTACTTGGTCTTAAGTGGTACACTCGCAATTAGTATCATGAACACTTCACAGCATTGTCTCATTGCTCGAGTATGTTCGCTGGCTATGGCGCCCTTTAGTATAGACAGTAATGTTTACGCACTACAGTTCGGCAGCAGCTACAGAAGCTGCGATGGTACTTAAAAGTTCTCCGGCAAGAGACCTATGACCAATTTTTATAACAATAGATCATGTGAAATGCTGAATAAGTATTGTCATGATGAATGATACTACGAAGGTGAATGTTTCTTTGAACTCTATTGATGAACAGTACAAAAGATTTGTTTCCTTTACAATACATTGTAAAATTTTAAAAGAGATAAACTTAGCAAATGAATATATAAATATTTAAAATGTATATTTGTATGCTTTTGTACATTTATTTCAGAGAAGTTAAAACACATTCAAAATGATAATAAGGATAAAGTTAGTATTTTAAGAAGTGAAAGGATTAGTCATACCCAGTAATACTGGTGCCAACCATCTCAATCCTTTTAAATAAGGACTTAAAAATGAGGTGCCAATGTGACTAGACAGACAATTACTTTAAACATGTCGCATATACTTTTACAAAATACTATGTTTGTTATTTAGATCTGCCTAAACATAGATAAATACAATAACGACTATAAAAAAATTAAGAGTATTATTATACCCTAAAACTAACCAAAAAAGAACTTACAAAATTAAAATGAGGCAGCTTAAAGGGATTGCAATATAGCAAAATGGAATTTAAATAGGAATGCTGATTTTCACTTGGTACTTGGATTCAAGACATATATGTAATTTATATATGCATATTACATCATTTGATAATCTAGTAATAAATATTATCAAAATTATTTATTTCCATTCAAATTCATACTATTTTTGTTAGTTTTCAATAGTTTATAAATGAAGTAATTATAAATTAAAACTTCACCATAACTTTGTTTTTCAAAACAGTCGTTTTTGCATAAATATTACGCAAAACTTATCCAATTTCATGACACATTAATGACTTATTGATATTGTTACTCACTATCAACACTGCTGATTAGAATTGCAAAGACAAGTATATTACATGGCAAATAATAAGTACACGGTTCTTTTCATAATCACTTGCAAAAAGTGGGACAAAACGTACATAACAACCCACTTAAAAGGCACAAAAAATTACTTATGAAATATATTTTCCATTTAGTCAAACAAGAATTTTTACCTTTTATAAATTCTTGATTATTCGGTGACACTTAATTTAAAATTGGTATAGGAAAATAAGATAAATAATAAGAAATTTACGATATTTTGTGGCGTGATACCGATTGAACAGTTTCACATTTGTAAAGGTTACATAGACTATATATTTATCAGAATAAATTGACAATTCATATGCGTTCGGAATTTTTATGTAAAGAAAATAAAATGTACGTTATTTCATAACGATTCTTTTAATTATCATAGTATGCATAATGCAATATAAATGATGTATCTGATTTATTTTCAGACTTTTGCTAATAGAAGAATTTTTTAAGAACCATCTTTAAGTCTTAAAAATAAAACAAACGTTAATATTATGCTCTTATACATTGTACTGATATATAACAAAAGTTTGTAATAAAAACGTGCGTGTTTTGTATTTGTTATTGTATTTATTACAATGATATAAATTGTATTTTAAGTGAGATAAATATAACTATTTGCTTCTTATTATCTGTGTCAGCAGTCACGTTCATTTGTTTATTCTATATCGAATTATTTTCGATACGTCAAAAAAAGGATTTAAGTGTCGTGCGTGATTTTTTATTTAGTTTACTTTTAATTTTAAATTGCTAACGAACGATTTTTATTTCGTTAAAAATTTAACATTAATTAATAAAAACCCATTATGGGTTTACCAGACACGGAACTACCTAGCGATAAGCTTCCGCAGTGCTGGACAGACGACATTCGCATGAATGCATTATTTGCGCCGTTTAGGATAAAATCTGTAAACCCAGAATCTTGGGACATGAAGATGAAGTTTTGGTCCGATATGGTGCGCCAATGGTGTCGTTGTAAAACTGACCCAATAGTATCAGCGGCTGATGTTAAAAGTGCTTTTCAAAGGAAAGGACGGACTGCGGCATGTGTTGATATAGTCATAGAAGAAATGTTCAGGTATATCATCCGTTAAAACGTCAATTAATTGCAATACATAGAAGTATTGTTTTATCTAAAAAAACTACCTTACCAATTAAAGACAATATTACTCTTTAACCTTGAAATATCGTGTCGGGTTTTCGGTTTTGAAATCGCGCCAAATTTTTTGATTCTTTGTTTACCGGATTGCAATACAATTATTGATTGCATTGATTTTTATCATTTCATATTAACATGAAAAAAATAAATAAATTTTCATCCTGTTTCTCTGAACAATAGTATAAATATTGAGGCATTGCAGTATATATTATATAATAGCATATAACTAGTTTACTTTCATTGTAACTTATTAAGTACATAGTTATGTACCATTGAAGAAGAATTTAAATTATATGATTATTCCCTATTGGCTTTTACAGGAATGGTGATTTGTCACCAATCTCAAAATATCTGCAAATACTTCACAAAGGTCCTGAGAGTTGGGTCCACTGGAGCGCAAGAATGGCGTTTAGGCCTGCAGTTTTTGCAGTTTCTACAATGCTGTCGTTCCTCCCTGCGAGGCAGCAACTTGATAATGATGGATTACCAAAAGCAAACATTGATTCTACTCAGAGATTTGTTCTTGAGGATGCTGTGAAGGTAACTGATAAGTAGTTTCTCTTGTAGTCTCTTAAGATTTTTTTTTTACCAAACCTTTATAAATAAGTTTTTGACAATTATATTTAATTATTATACTTTTATATCTCTTTATTGAGATAAGTGTAAGTATCCTTGCCGTCAGGGTGACAATCAAAGATCCTTAAAGAATCACTCCAAGAAATGATTATGTTATTGGTTGTTACTTCTAGGATCAGGCTACAGAATTCTTGGAGAATTTTCCTCTAGAAGGTCAGCGCATCGGCACAATTGATGAGCTTATCAAATGTAGCCAGTGGAAGGGAAGCCGGGAGACATTTGAGATTGTCCTTGGATTTCTAGTATCGCAGGGATCAGCTGTTAAAAAGGGAGATGTAGTCAAACTGGGTAAGGACTTTTAATTTCTTCTAATAAACGAATGCTTGCATTTAATGTTAAGTTAGTCTCGACTCTTTACTCATCTTGCAGACCAGATTACTTAGTCATTGTTAACAAGTGCGAAGTATAATGCAAGTGGTGTCTGACTTTCCAAGAAGAGTGTTGCCGTCATCCAAAACAAACATGATAGTTATGATGTTAATAGTGTAACTCGTTGCATTAACCGTTATTAGAGAGATGCGGAAGAGAAGTACATACTGTACCGACCCCACGTAGAATGGGAAAAGGGCAGGAGGAAGAGGAACAAGAAGTTGCATTAACCACCCGTAACCACCCCGTTCAATCAAATTACCCAGTGATCTTATTAGTGATATCAATTTTCTGGTTAACAGTCGCCAAAGACTGTCCAGCCAAAGGTCCTTATAGTTTGGCATATGCTGTCACCATGTATAATAGTATAACCTAAATGAACAGTTAAATAAAACTTGTTCTAGCGGAGCCCAACAAAAAGGCTACAGCAGTGACAGAATCTGATGAAGCCCTCGTGAAGCTAATTTCAGCTGAAGCTAAGCTCGAGGCTGACATGGAGCGATTAGGTAAAGAGCTAAATGCAGCCGACACAGACGCAAGAGCTGCCATGAAACTCGGCAACAAACTAGCTGTGAGTATTCTACCTGGAATTTAAGACCAGCGATAGATACAAGTGAGGTTGGCTACAGCATCCTTCTATTCTTAGAAGGATGCTGTGTTCTTCTGAACATAGTTTTTGCAAATCCCTATTCGGTGGTACCTACAATCTCTGGTAGAGACCTACCACAGGAAAGACCTCGGTGCCAGATGTGTGATGGATCTGTTTTGTTTTCACCGCAGGCCAAAAACCACTTACGTCGCAAGCACAAGATAGCAACGCGTGCGCAGCGCTGCGAAGCTGCCCTGGAGAACGTCCGCCTCCTGCTTCATCAGATGAAGGAAGTCGACACCAACACTGTCATTGTTGATACATACAGGTGTGATCATGTTTTTAAACATCTGTGCTCCTCATTCCGCTTCTCTCCTGCTGTTATGGTGACAGATTAATAATATAAAGGTGGCTGCTGACCAGACAGGTTCGAGAAGCTCACAAATTAACCATGTGCATCTGGAATGTGATAACTGCATATTAGTACAGTACTGCAACAGAGGTGGGACGAAGTGATGATAAGAATTCTCATATCAATTTTAGGACCAGCTCCCAAGCGATGAAGCAGACGATGATAGAAGGCAGCTTGGAAGAGGATTCGGTCTTCAATACTATGGATGAGCTGAAAGAGGTAAACTATTTTCTATATATATTAAAAAAAAAAAACTCGCAGACCATATCCAATACACATACAGCCCAATGTCACACCAAATCCTGATGGTAGGTCTCTTGCTGGAGACTGTCCTGTTTAGTGGCGCTGCAGCTGGCAAACATTACTATGTTCCGGTTTGAAGGGCGCTGGAGCTAATTACTGGCGTAACGAGATTTAACACCTCATGCCTCAAGGCGAGGACAATGTGGTGCAGTGTATACCATCCTAATTATTGCCATGTTCTTATGGGCGTATGCTTACGATTTTAAAGACGCTGTTTTTTTTTTTTAAATGGTGAAACCTTCACCTGATGGTTAGTGATACGCGTCCATAACATCACTAGGATGATATACACTTCACCACATTGCGCTCATCAAACAGCATGTTAAGTTTAATCACTCAAAGCGACAATTACATTGTTCCGGTTTGAAGGGCGCTGTAGCTAATAAAATTACTGCTTAAATTACTTAGTGGTGCAGTGTATACCATCCTAACTAGTGTTATTGGCGGCAGGTGTTAGAAACTTACAACGAGGTTGAGAGGGCACTCGGAGCGACCATCGATGACGTGGACGTGTCGGAGCTGGAGCAGGAGCTGAAGGACCTACTCAACACCCCCGCAGCGCCTGGCGGTGGTACACCTGGGAGAGAGGAGAGGAATTCAAGTGTCAAAGGTGAGAATATCCTTCGTTTCGTAAGTACCGCGCCCTTCAAACCGGAACACGGTAACAATTGTGACCATGCATGCACTACATGGTGAATTACTCGTTTTTTTTTTTTTTTACTTATCGAAGTAACGAGATGGTCAAGAACCTGCCCTGATGGTAAAATATTCGTATAACAAGGCGGCGGCCGTTGGGATATTTACACTGCGTCACATTGTGCTCGTATTGAGGCGTACTGGTGGTAGGTCTCTACAACAGACAGTTTACGCCCCCACTGCTGGGGGACATGCCCACCCTCAATTTGAAGGCGATGGGCTGCAGTCACCACGCGGGCCCAACGCGGACTGGTGACTCCACACATATCTAAGAATAAATTCCAATTCAAGTGCTGGTACCCTCGCGATGGTCTCCATCACCGTCTGTATGTCGCTGTTGTGACTAAAGTTCGCAATTGTACACAACTTAAATATCAGTCATCAGTGCGTGATGGGATCCGAACCTGCGACCTTCGGAGTGAAGGCAGCACGCTCTAACCACTGGACCAGCGAGCTTGCCGCAGACCGTCTAGGTAGGTACCACCGCAGCGCCTATTGCAGCCGACACACAGTACTGTGCAGACATTACCGTGATCCGGTTTGAAGGACCAATAGCTATTACTGGTGGTAGTGTCTCTGTTGCCGCAGACCGTCTAGGTAGGTACCACCGCAGCGCCTATTGCAGCCGACACACAGTACTGTGCAGACATTACCGTGATCCGGTTTGAAGGACCAATAGCTATTACTGGTGGTAGTGTCTCTGTTGCCGCAGACCGTCTAGGTAGGTACCACCGCAGCGCCTATTGCAGCCGACACACAGTACTGTGCAGACATTACCGTGATCCGGTTTGAAGGACCAATAGCTATTACTGGTGGTAGTGTCTCTGTTGCCGCAGACCGTCTAGGTAGGTACCACCGCAGCGCCTATTGCAGCCGACACACAGTACTGTGCAGACATTACCGTGATCCGGTTTGAAGGACCAATAGCTATTACTGGTGGTAGTGTCTCTGTTGCCGCAGACCGTCTAGGTAGGTACCACCGCAGCGCCTATTGCAGCCGACACACAGTACTGTGCAGACATTACCGTGATCCGGTTTGAAGGACCAATAGCTATTACTGGTGGTAGTGTCTCTGTTGCTGCAGACCGTCTAGGTAGGTACCACCGCAGCGCCTATTGCAGCCGACACACAGTACTGTGCAGACATTACCGTGATCCGGTTTGAAGGACCAATAGCTATTACTGGTGGTAGTGTCTCTGTTGCCGCAGACCGTCTAGGTAGGTACCACCGCAGCGCCTATTGCAGCCGACACACAGTACTGTGCAGACATTACCGTGATCCGGTTTGAAGGACCAATAGCTATTACTGGTGGTAGTGTCTCTGTTGCCGCAGACCGTCTAGGTAGGTACCACCGCAGCGCCTATTGCAGCCGACACACAGTACTGTGCAGACATTACCGTGATCCGGTTTGAAGGACCAATAGCTATTACTGGTGGTAGTGTCTCTGTTGCCGCAGACCGTCTAGGTAGGTACCACCGCAGCGCCTATTGCAGCCGACACACAGTACTGTGCAGACATTACCGTGATCCGGTTTGAAGGACCAATAGCTATTACTGGTGGTAGTGTCTCTGTTGCCGCAGACCGTCTAGGTAGGTACCACCGCAGCGCCTATTGCAGCCGACACACAGTACTGTGCAGACATTACCGTGATCCGGTTTGAAGGACCAATAGCTATTACTGGTGGTAGTGTCTCTGTTGCTGCAGACCGTCTAGGTAGGTACCACCGCAGCGCCTATTGCAGCCGACACACAGTACTGTGCAGACATTACCGTGATCCGGTTTGAAGGACCAATAGCTATTACTGGTGGTAGTGTCTCTGTTGCCGCAGACCGTCTAGGTAGGTACCACCGCAGCGCCTATTGCAGCCGACACACAGTACTGTGCAGACATTACCGTGATCCGGTTTGAAGGACCAATAGCTATTACTGGTGGTAGTGTCTCTGTTGCTGCAGACCGTCTAGGTAGGTACCACCGCAGCGCCTATTGCAGCCGACACACAGTACTGTGCAGACATTACCGTGATCCGGTTTGAAGGACCAATAGCTATTACTGGTGGTAGTGTCTCTGTTGCCGCAGACCGTCTAGGTAGGTACCACCGCAGCGCCTATTGCAGCCGACACACAGTACTGTGCAGACATTACCGTGATCCGGTTTGAAGGACCAATAGCTATTACTGGTGGTAGTGTCTCTGTTGCCGCAGACCGTCTAGGTAGGTACCACCGCAGCGCCTATTGCAGCCGACACACAGTACTGTGCAGACATTACCGTGATCCGGTTTGAAGGACCAATACCTATTACTGGTGGTAGTGTCTCTGTTGCCGCAGACCGTCTAGGTAGGTACCACCGCAGCGCCTATTGCAGCCGACACACAGTACTGTGCAGACATTACCGTGATCCGGTTTGAAGGACCAATAGCTATTACTGGTGGTAGTGTCTCTGTTGCTGCAGACCGTCTAGGTAGGTACCACCGCAGCGCCTATTGCAGCCGACACACAGTACTGTGCAGACATTACCGTGATCCGGTTTGAAGGACCAATAGCTATTACTGGTGGTAGTGTCTCTGTTGCTGCAGACCGTCTAGGTAGGTACCACCGCAGCGCCTATTGCAGCCGACACACAGTACTGTGCAGACATTACCGTGATCCGGTTTGAAGGACCAATAGCTATTACTGGTGGTAGTGTCTCTGTTGCCGCAGACCGTCTAGGTAGGTACCACCGCAGCGCCTATTGCAGCCGGCACACAGTACTGTGCAGACATTACCGTGATCCGGTTTCAAGGACCAATAGCTATTACTGGTGGTAGTGTCTCTGTTGCCGCAGACCGTCTAGGTAGGTACCACCGCAGCGCCTATTGCAGCCGACACACAGTACTGTGCAGACATTACCGTGATCCGGTTTGAAGGACCAATAGCTATTACTGGTGGTAGTGTCTCTGTTGCCGCAGACCGTCTAGGTAGGTACCACCGCAGCGCCTATTGCAGCCGACACACAGTACTGTGCAGACATTACCGTGATCCGGTTTGAAGGACCAATAGCTATTACTGGTGGTAGTGTCTCTGTTGCCGCAGACCGTCTAGGTAGGTACCACCGCAGCGCCTATTGCAGCCGACACACAGTACTGTGCAGACATTACCGTGATCCGGTTTGAAGGACCAATAGCTATTACTGGTGGTAGTGTCTCTGTTGCCGCAGACCGTCTAGGTAGGTACCACCGCAGCGCCTATTGCAGCCGACACACAGTACTGTGCAGACATTACCGTGATCCGGTTTGAAGGACCAATAGCTATTACTGGTGGTAGTGTCTCTGTTGCTGCAGACCGTCTAGGTAGGTACCACCGCAGCGCCTATTGCAGCCGACACACAGTACTGTGCAGACATTACCGTGATCCGGTTTGAAGGACCAATAGCTATTACTGGTGGTAGTGTCTCTGTTGCCGCAGACCGTCTAGGTAGGTACCACCGCAGCGCCTATTGCAGCCGGCACACAGTACTGTGCAGACATTACCGTGATCCGGTTTGAAGGACCAACAGCTATTACTGGTGGTAGTGTCTCTGTTGCTGCAGACCGTCTAGGTAGGTACCACCGCAGCGCCTATTGCAGCCGACACACAGTACTGTGCAGACATTACCGTGATCCGGTTTGAAGGACCAATAGCTATTACTGGTGGTAGTGTCTCTGTTGCTGTAGACCGTCTAGGTAGGTACCACCGCAGCGCCTATTGCAGCCGACACACAGTACTGTGCAGACATTACCGTGATCCGGTTTGAAGGACCAATAGCTATTACTGGTGGTAGTGTCTCTGTTGCCGCAGACCGTCTAGGTAGGTACCACCGCAGCGCCTATTGCAGCCGACACACAGTACTGTGCAGACATTACCGTGATCCGGTTTGAAGGACCAATAGCTATTACTGGTGGTAGTGTCTCTGTTGCCGCAGACCGTCTAGGTAGGTACCACCGCTGCGCCTATTGCAGCCGATGGACAGTACTGTGCAGACATTACCGTGATCCGGTTTGAAGGACCAATAGCTATTACTGGTGGCAGTGTCTCTGTTGCTGCAGACCGTCTAGGTAGGTACCACCGCAGCGCCTATTGCAGCCGATGGACAGTACTGTGCAGACATTACCGTGATCCGGTTTGAAGGACCAATAGCTATTACTGGTGGTAGTGTCTCTGTTGCTGCAGACCGTCTAGGTAGGTACCACCGCTGCGCCTATTGCAGCCGATGGACAGTACTGTGCAGACATTACCGTGATCCGGTTTGAAGGACCAATAGCTATTACTGGTGGTAGTGTCTCTGTTGCCGCAGACCGTCTAGGTAGGTACCACCGCAGCGCCTATTGCAGCCGACACACAGTACTGTGCAGACATTACCGTGATCCGGTTTGAAGGACCAATAGCTATTACTGGTGGTAGTGTCTCTGTTGCCGCAGACCGTCTAGGTAGGTACCACCGCAGCGCCTATTGCAGCCGGCACACAGTACTGTGCAGACATTACCGTGATCCGGTTTGAAGGACCAATAGCTATTACTGGTGGTAGTGTCTCTGTTGCTGCAGACCGTCTAGGTAGGTACCACCGCAGCGCCTATTGCAGCCGACACACAGTACTGTGCAGACATTACCGTGATCCGGTTTGAAGGACCAATAGCTATTACTGGTGGTAGTGTCTCTGTTGCCGCAGACCGTCTAGGTAGGTACCACCGCAGCGCCTATTGCAGCCGACACACAGTACTGTGCAGACATTACCGTGATCCGGTTTGAAGGACCAATAGCTATTACTGGTGGTAGTGTCTCTGTTGCCGCAGACCGTCTAGGTAGGTACCACCGCAGCGCCTATTGCAGCCGGCACACAGTACTGTGCAGACATTACCGTGATCCGGTTTGAAGGACCAATAGCTATTACTGGTGGTAGTGTCTCTGTTGCCGCAGACCGTCTAGGTAGGTACCACCGCAGCGCCTATTGCAGCCGGCACACAGTACTGTGCAGACATTACCGTGATCCGGTTTGAAGGACCAATAGCTATTACTGGTGGTAGTGTCTCTGTTGCCGCAGACCGTCTAGGTAGGTACCACCGCAGCGCCTATTGCAGCCGGCACACAGTACTGTGCAGACATTACCGTGATCCGGTTTGAAGGACCAATAGCTATTACTGGTGGTAGTGTCTCTGTTGCCGCAGACCGTCTAGGTAGGTACCACCGCAGCGCCTATTGCAGCCGACACACAGTACTGTGCAGACATTACCGTGATCCGGTTTGAAGGACCAATAGCTATTACTGGTGGTAGTGTCTCTGTTGCCGCAGACCGTCTAGGTAGATACCACCGCAGCGCCTATTGCAGCCGACACACAGTACTGTGCAGACATTACCGTGATCCGGTTTGAAGGACCAATAGCTATTACTGGTGGTAGTGTCTCTGTTGCCGCAGACCGTCTAGGTAGGTACCACCGCAGCGCCTATTGCAGCCGACACACAGTACTGTGCAGACATTACCGTGATCCGGTTTGAAGGACCAATAGCTATTACTGGTGGTAGTGTCTCTGTTGCTGCAGACCGTCTAGGTAGGTACCACCGCAGCGCCTATTGCAGCCGACACACAGTACTGTGCAGACATTACCGTGATCCGGTTTGAAGGACCAATAGCTATTACTGGTGGTAGTGTCTCTGTTGCCGCAGACCGTCTAGGTAGGTACCACCGCAGCGCCTATTGCAGCCGACACACAGTACTGTGCAGACATTACCGTGATCCGGTTTGAAGGACCAATAGCTATTACTGGTGGTAGTGTCTCTGTTGCCGCAGACCGTCTAGGTAGGTACCACCGCAGCGCCTATTGCAGCCGACACACAGTACTGTGCAGACATTACCGTGATCCGGTTTGAAGGACCAATAGCTATTACTGGTGGTAGTGTCTCTGTTGCCGCAGACCGTCTAGGTAGGTACCACCGCAGCGCCTATTGCAGCCGACACACAGTACTGTGCAGACATTACCGTGATCCGGTTTGAAGGACCAATAGCTATTACTGGTGGTAGTGTCTCTGTTGCTGCAGACCGTCTAGGTAGGTACCACCGCAGCGCCTATTGCAGCCGACACACAGTACTGTGCAGACATTACCGTGATCCGGTTTGAAGGACCAATAGCTATTACTGGTGGTAGTGTCTCTGTTGCTGCAGACCGTCTAGGTAGGTACCACCGCAGCGCCTATTGCAGCCGACACACAGTACTGTGCAGACATTACCGTGATCCGGTTTGAAGGACCAATAGCTATTACTGGTGGTAGTGTCTCTGTTGCTGCAGACCGTCTAGGTAGGTACCACCGCAGCGCCTATTGCAGCCGATACACAGTACTGTGCAGACATTACCGTGATCCGGTTTGAAGGACCAATAGCTATTACTGGTGGTAGTGTCTCTGTTGCTGCAGACCGTCTAGGTAGGTACCACCGCAGCGCCTATTGCAGCCGACACACAGTACTGTGCAGACATTACCGTGATCCGGTTTGAAGGACCAATAGCTATTACTGGTGGTAGTGTCTCTGTTGCCGCAGACCGTCTAGGTAGGTACCACCGCAGCGCCTATTGCAGCCGACATACAGTACTGTGCAGACATTACCGTGATCCGGTTTGAAGGACCAATAGCTATTACTGGTGGTAGTGTCTCTGTTGCCGCAGACCGTCTAGGTAGGTACCACCGCAGCGCCTATTGCAGCCGATGGACAGTACTGTGCAGACATTGCTGTGTTCCGGTTTGAAGGGCGCTGTAGCTATTACTGGTGGTAGTGTCTCTGTTGCTGCAGACCGTCTAGGTAGGTACCACCGCAGCGCCTATTGCAGCCGACACACAGTACTGTGCAGACATTACCGTGATCCGGTTTGAAGGACCAATAGCTATTACTGGTGGTAGTGTCTCTGTTGCCGCAGACCGTCTAGGTAGGTACCACCGCAGCGCCTATTGCAGCCGACACACAGTACTGTGCAGACATTACCGTGATCCGGTTTGAAGGACCAATAGCTATTACTGGTGGTAGTGTCTCTGTTGCCGCAGACCGTCTAGGTAGGTACCACCGCAGCGCCTATTGCAGCCGGCACACAGTACTGTGCAGACATTACCGTGATCCGGTTTGAAGGACCAATAGCTATTACTGGTGGTAGTGTCTCTGTTGCTGCAGACCGTCTAGGTAGGTACCACCGCAGCGCCTATTGCAGCCGGCACACAGTACTGTGCAGACATTACCGTGATCCGGTTTGAAGGACCAATAGCTATTACTGGTGGTAGTGTCTCTGTTGCCGCAGACCGTCTAGGTAGGTACCACCGCAGCGCCTATTGCAGCCGACACACAGTACTGTGCAGACATTACCGTGATCCGGTTTGAAGGACCAATAGCTATTACTGGTGGTAGTGTCTCTGTTGCTGCAGACCGTCTAGGTAGGTACCACCGCAGCGCCTATTGCAGCCGGCACACAGTACTGTGCAGACATTACCGTGATCCGGTTTGAAGGACCAATAGCTATTACTGGTGGTAGTGTCTCTGTTGCTGCAGACCGTCTAGGTAGGTACCACCGCAGCGCCTATTGCAGCCGGCACACAGTACTGTGCAGACATTACCGTGATCCGGTTTGAAGGACCAATAGCTATTACTGGTGGTAGTGTCTCTGTTGCTGCAGACCGTCTAGGTAGGTACCACCGCAGCGCCTATTGCAGCCGGCACACAGTACTGTGCAGACATTACCGTGATCCGGTTTGAAGGACCAATAGCTATTACTGGTGGTAGTGTCTCTGTTGCCGCAGACCGTCTAGGTAGGTACCACCGCAGCGCCTATTGCAGCCGGCACACAGTACTGTGCAGACATTACCGTGATCCGGTTTGAAGGACCAATAGCTATTACTGGTGGTAGTGTCTCTGTTGCTGCAGACCGTCTAGGTAGGTACCACCGCAGCGCCTATTGCAGCCGGCACACAGTACTGTGCAGACATTACCGTGATCCGGTTTGAAGGACCAATAGCTATTACTGGTGGTAGTGTCTCTGTTGCTGCAGACCGTCTAGGTAGGTACCACCGCAGCGCCTATTGCAGCCGGCACACAGTACTGTGCAGACATTACCGTGATCCGGTTTGAAGGACCAATAGCTATTACTGGTGGTAGTGTCTCTGTTGCCGCAGACCGTCTAGGTAGGTACCACCGCAGCGCCTATTGCAGCCGACACACAGTACTGTGCAGACATTACCGTGATCCGGTTTGAAGGACCAATAGCTATTACTGGTGGTAGTGTCTCTGTTGCCGCAGACCGTCTAGGTAGGTACCACCGCAGCGCCTATTGCAGCCGACACACAGTACTGTGCAGACATTACCGTGATCCGGTTTGAAGGACCAATAGCTATTACTGGTGGTAGTGTCTCTGTTGCTGCAGACCGTCTAGGTAGGTACCACCGCAGCGCCTATTGCAGCCGACACACAGTACTGTGCAGACATTACCGTGATCCGGTTTGAAGGACCAATAGCTATTACTGGTGGTAGTGTCTCTGTTGCCGCAGACCGTCTAGGTAGGTACCACCGCAGCGCCTATTGCAGCCGACACACAGTACTGTGCAGACATTACCGTGATCCGGTTTGAAGGACCAATAGCTATTACTGGTGGTAGTGTCTCTGTTGCCGCAGACCGTCTAGGTAGGTACCACCGCAGCGCCTATTGCAGCCGACACACAGTACTGTGCAGACATTACCGTGATCCGGTTTGAAGGACCAATAGCTATTACTGGTGGTAGTGTCTCTGTTGCTGCAGACCGTCTAGGTAGGTACCACCGCAGCGCCTATTGCAGCCGGCACACAGTACTGTGCAGACATTACCGTGATCCGGTTTGAAGGACCAATAGCTATTACTGGTGGTAGTGTCTCTGTTGCCGCAGACCGTCTAGGTAGGTACCACCGCAGCGCCTATTGCAGCCGACACAGTACTGTGCAGACATTACCGTGATCCGGTTTGAAGGACCAATAGCTATTACTGGTGGTAGTGTCTCTGTTGCCGCAGACCGTCTAGGTAGGTACCACCGCAGCGCCTATTGCAGCCGGCACACAGTACTGTGCAGACATTACCGTGATCCGGTTTGAAGGACCAATAGCTATTACTGGTGGTAGTGTCTCTGTTGCCGCAGACCGTCTAGGTAGGTACCACCGCAGCGCCTATTGCAGCCGACACACAGTACTGTGCAGACATTACCGTGATCCGGTTTGAAGGACCAATAGCTATTACTGGTGGTAGTGTCTCTGTTGCCGCAGACCGTCTAGGTAGGTACCACCGCAGCGCCTATTGCAGCCGATACACATTACCGTGTTCCGGTTCGATGGGCGCTGTAGTTACCGTTATTACTGTGGTAACAACACTTCCTATGTGTGAAGGCGATCACAGAAATGTGCTGCAGTATAAACCACCCTAACTTATGCCACGTTATTGGTAGTATCACTTATCATTAGGTGAACGTCTCGTTGGTATATATATAGTCCCGTTACCATGGTAATTTTATTACATACAAAGTAATGTCTGTCAGCTACAATAGGAGCTACGGTGGTACAGATACATATCATTTACAATTAACGTTAACAGCCCACGTAATCTTCCCACTGCTGGACTAACACAGACCAAGTGTGAGAGGGCGGATGTCGGAAATGAGTTGGAATCGAATCCGCGCCTCTAGGGTTGTCCGATGAGGGCATCTTCGGGTAACCATCATTGTAGAAAGTGTCAAGGCCCATGTCCACCCGTGGGCCTCCTATAGGGCGAAGGTACTCTTACCGATTCAGAGCCGTACACTTATTTGTGTCCTCCGTCAGTTCCAGTAAAGGTTGCACCGTCGCCGCCAGCAGAGCAGCCGTCTAAGAGGAAGGAGTCCGAGCGGGACTTCGTGTTCGATGGCGAGGAACGGATGCTCGCGGAACTGAACAAGCTCAGTCTGGATGACACCACGTCGAAGAAGTCAGACCAACCCTCGGGGCCAGTTCCAGTTGCCAAGATGTGTTCGGAGACTAACGGTGAGACATTAGGCATAGTTTACTCCCTGTCCTCTCTTCTATCTCTCTCTCTCTCCCCTATCTCCATCTCCCTCTCTTCCTATCTATCTCTCGCTCTCTTCTTATCTATCTCTTCCTCTCTCTCCCTATCTCTATCTCTTCCTCTCTCTATCCCTCCCTATCTCTTCCTCTCTATCCCTCCCTCTCTCCCTATCTCTATCTCTTCCTCTCTATCCCTCTCTCTCCCGTCTCTTATTTTCCTCTTTTCTCGCTTTTTATCCGTTTCTCTTTCTCTTTTCCTCTCTTATTATCTATCGTTCATTCTCTTCCTTTCTCTTTTTCCCATCTTTTTTCTCTTTCTCATAATATCTTGCTCTTCCTTTCACTATATCTATTTCTCTCGGTCTCTTGCTCTATTTATCTTGCTCTCTTACTCCATCTACTCTCGGTTTCCTTTTTCCCTTCGAACGGACCACTCTCGAACCCCCTCATGTCTTGCCATGTATCTCCTAGTCTATTGAACCCATGTGGATCTGTTTGTTACCATCTCAATGATGAATCCAGCTCCGGATGTGTCCCAGCGGTGGGAACGCAGTGTGGGCAGTCTATGAATATCCAAATTGATTCCTATATAAACAAAAAAAAAATTAATATCGCTTTCAGATACATCGAAATCTCTGCAAGCGGAGAAGCCCTCGAAGCCGTGGTACCCACCGCACGGCAGCTGCTTGCGCCCCGACGAGACCTGGTCGGAGGTCAGCGTGGACGCTAGCCTGAAGAGGCTCAGCGAGGGCTTCGGCGAAATAAGAATGGATGACAGGTTGCATCCAGGTGAATTGCAGTATTTAAATACATCTTAATCTAACAGCTCCAAATTTACTGGCAGTCGCTGTCCAGGTGTACGCAGTGTGCAAACATTACTAGAAGATGCTGCAGCTGGTAATCAACTACTCGAGCTCATGTCCTGAGTATACTGCGGCTCTCATTAAACTGGTTGGTAGTTGTATGGAAAATATCACCAAACACATTTGATAATACCTAACTCCGGAACAGAACTAGGTGTGAGCTCTCCAAGGCTAACACTAGACAGTTGATCTACTCAGTAAAGATTACTCATGAGGCAGTAAACATTCTAACTGTAGTAAGATTATAGTAAGATTCTTAATTTGTTAATTAGTAAGACTTATTACATGTACAGACGAGTGCAGTGTAAACATCTTAAGCAACTTGATTTTTTCAACAAACGAAGAAACGTTCACCTGATTGTAAGTGATACTGCCTATAACAACGTGGCGCTAGTTAGGATAGTATACACTGCAAAATTTCACCGAGCGTTCTTCAAACCGGAATACAGTAATGTTCGCACTGTACCGTTTTCCGGCTGCAATAGGCGCTGCGGTGGTACCTAGACGGTCTGTAGCAACAGAGACACTACCACCAGTATTAGCTACAGCGCCCTTCAAACCGGAACACAGCAATGTCTGCACAGTACTGTCCATCGGCTGCAATAGGCGCTGCGGTGGTACCTAGACGGTCTGCGGCAACAGAGACACTACCACCAGTAATAGCTACAGCGCCCTTCAAACCGGAACACAGCAATGTCTGCACAGTACTGTCCATCGGCTGCAATAGGCGCTGCGGTGGTACCTACCTAGACGGTCTGTAGCAACAGAGACACTACCACCAGTAATAGCTACAGCGCCCTTCAAACCGGAACACAGCAATGTCTGCACAGTACTGTCCATCGGCTGCAATAGGCGCTGCGGTGGTACCTACCTAGACGGTCTGTAGCAACAGAGACACTACCACCAGTAATAGCTACAGCGCCCTTCAAACCGGAACACAGCAATGTCTGCACAGTACTGTCCATCGGCTGCAATAGGCGCTGCGGTGATACCTAGACGGTCTGTAGCAACAGAGACACTACCACAAGTAATAGCTACAGCGCCCTTCAAACCGGAACACAGCAATGTCTGCACAGTACTGTCCATCGGCTGCAATAGGCGCTGCGGTGGTACCTAGACAGTCTACGGCAACAGAGACACTACCACCAGTAATAGCTACAGCGCCCTTCAAACCGGAACACAGCAATGTCTGCACAGTACTGTCCATCGGCTGCAATAGGCGCTGCGGTGATACCTAGACGGTCTGTAGTAACAGTTACTTACCACTAGTAATAGCTACAGCGCCCTTCAAACCGGAACACATTTTTTTAACTAGCGACTTGTTGAGAACTACACAAGCATCTTAATATACTGATCTCGTTAATAGAAGTACTGACATTTAGGTTTTTTAAAAAAAAAAAATCTCCAGGTCAACCGCTGCAAGTGGACTTCACGAGCCCGCCGCGTCTCTACAGCACAGACTTCCAAGTCCGCGACCACAAGATGGCAGTCCAAGGTGTCTGGCTGTACAACAACCGGGACGGGTGCAGCGCGGACCTTGCCGCCAGTACGGAGTACATAAGGTCTGATATCAAACCTCATCATCAGCCGGTAGACGTGTCCACTGCTGGACATGGGCCTCTCCCAAAGATCCCCACATTCTTAAAAGTTCATATGGGTGGACTCGGGCCATTCCCCACCACGCTGTCCCAAAGCGGCCTGGTGAAGCTGGCTTGGGTTCTATCAGTTGTGTGGAACCCCTGACATCCCACCAGTAACAGATACAACGGTCCAAACTTCATTAGCTGCAACACCCTTCCAACCGGATCACGACACCCTTATAGTAACTGAATGTAGTACTGGAAGTCATCATCATCATTATCAGCCGACAGACGTCCACTGCTGGACATGCCCCAAAGATCACATCGCTGCCCGCATGCAGCTGCTACCCGCAACCTTCACCAGGTCTTCGTACCAGCTGGTAACGAGCCCGCCAACACCGCGGTCGCCACTCGAGGACCTTACTGCCCCATCAGCTGTCAGTTCTTCGAGCCATGTGTCATGCTGATTGCTACTCCAAGCTACCAATCCTTTAGACCATGGCGATGACCTTAGTACTCCTGCGGACACACACTGCACCACATTACCCACCTCACATCAGTTCAGTCTTGTAATACCAGTAGTTATACTAGCTACAGCACAATTCAAACCGGATCACTGTAATGTTTGTGCACTACGATTTGGCAGCAGATATAGGCGGGTCTCCTGCTATAGAGATGCTGCTCTGCTGCAGCGACCCTCGCTGCTCATGGTATATACCGACCTCTGCAAATAGTAAAGAGAGCCACCAGCCAGTAGTATGCTAACATTGTGTTCGGGTTTGAAGGGCGCTAATAAATGAAAACTGAAAAAGCAAAATGTGTTACGACGATTCGGAGTTACTGCTAGCGTCTCCTGGTGGTAGGTCTTTTGCGAGAGAAGACCTAGGTAGGTACCACTGCAGTGCCTGTTGCTGATAACCTGCAAATATTGCTGTGGAGCAGGAGAGAGGTGAGCGAAGACGGTTTGAAGGGCTCTGTAGCTAGAGAAGTTGCTGGAGGAACCTGACTTTAGATCTTATGTCGCAAGCCGATGAGCGCAATGCGGTGCAGTGTATACCATCCTAACTGGCTCCACGTTGTCATGAACGGGCGTATCACTTAATATCAGGTAACCGTCCCGCTCGGCTAATCACTTTAATAAAAGAAAGTCTAATTTAAATATTTAAGCTAGAATGTTTACATAACGCCGTATTATGTTTGTCATATTTAAAAAATTCTAAGTTTCGCTAGTTACTAGCCACAACGCCCTTCAAACCGTCTTCAAACTTTTATCTTACGCTCACCTCTCTTCTCTCTCTCTCTCGCCTGTCTCCTCTCTCTCTCTCTCTCTCTCTCTCTCTCGCCTGTCTCCTCTCTCTCTCTCGCCTGTCTCCTCTCTCGCCTCTCTCCTCTCTCGCCTCTCTCCTCTCTCCCCTCTCTCCTCCCTCTTTCCTCTATCCTTCTCCTCTCTCTCTCTTTCCTCTCTTTTTCTCTCGCTTCTCTTTCCTCTCTCTTTTCTCTCTCTTTCCTCTCTCTTTTTCTCTCGCTTCTCTTTCCTCTTTCTCTCCTGTCTATGCTTCTCTCTCTTTTCTCTCTTCTATCTTCTCTCTCTCGTCTCACCTGTCTTCAACTCCCCATTTCCATCTCCCTGTCTTTCAGTCTCCCTTCTCCTCTCTTCCCCCCTTTTACTCACCGTTTACCACCCCAAAAGGGTAACCATCTAATCACCTCGCAAATTAATCAGAACACAATGTTCCACTACCGCGCCGCGCATGCGTGCGACGTGCGACGTGCGACGTGTTCAACGTTAAACATTTGTCCTCGTGTCGTTTCGATCGTGAGGCTCCGGCTGATGTTTGTTTATACCTCGCTGTTCTCGCAGTACGGAGAGCCCGGGCAAGACCGGCGGCAACTTCCAGATGGCGCCCGGCGGCGAGAGGAAGAAGCCCGAGCCGTGGCCGACGAAGCACGAGGAGACCGACGTGGACGACCTGGAGAGGAGGCTGAACAAGCTGCGCGGGTTCAGACTGTAACACAGTACGTGATACCATAAGTAGTAGAGCGCAGATTGAGGTATACGGCGCGGGAAAGCTAGTTTTAACCGACTCATAAAAAAGCGGGTTCTTACAATTAACCAGTACATCCACGCGGTTGTAATATTTAATCTACTAAGCTACTGAGCGAACCTGACGATCACCATGCAGCATTAGCTAGGACGACATACACTGCACCACATTACGCTCACCGTTTCGAGATATAGTTTCATCCATAACGCTCTTGAAAACGATCAATGATCAAACGATCAGATGGTCTTTTTCGCGTATCACCACCAAAAAGAAGGTTCTAGAGTGGAACGTTCAGCTGATGGTAAACGTCACACTTGCCCAAAAAATGTAGCGCTAGTTAGAATCATAAACACTGCACCATATAGTGCTCGTCGCCTTGAGTTAAGGAGTCACGGTTCCTCACCCCAGTAATGATATAAATATATATATAGCCTCGAGGCAATGCACAGGACTCATAGCTCCAATGCACCAAGGTCCTCGAATAGCGATCGCGTAGTGTTGGCAGACCCTCCACCAGATGGTCCAACGACCTGGTGAAGGTTGCGACAAGCGTAGGGTCGATCGATGTGGAGACCTTTGGTGAAGGCCTACATCCAGCATTAGACAGTGATCTACACCAACAATATTGGAACAATCCATGCCGTAACTATATCATTATTTAATTATAATTAATAAAGGCAGAACGTCGGTTCGTTCCATCGCTGTTGAATTAAAAAAAAAAAAAACATGTTTATACTAATTTAAAATCGAACACATCAGATTCATTTCTGAATATATTTTTCATATGTACATACGATCATAAATGTAGTAAGTATCATTCTTTATTCAAATGTTCGCATTTCTTTATTGAGGAAGGCAAAGGATTAAAGTCCGTACTGCCAAGTTATAAGCGATTCGTGTTTTCATATATCGAGACCTCTAATACCTTTTGTGCAGTACAGCAAATAAACGTTTTAAAAATTATTAAAATAAATATTGGAGGAATTTATGAATTCTATCGAGTTTTCACACGTTATTGTTAAAAAAAGAAAATATATATTGTTATTTGCGAATTTCACAACTTTAAATATAATAATCGATAGAACTGTTAACGTGCAACTAACAGCGACGCGGCTGGCGGGATTGTTACACGGTTAAATTAAACAGTCGTAACGTTCATGTACTGACGGCGCGACGGCGACATGCACTTAGTCGGGTAATTGTAACATTTTTTAAATCAAACAAATTTGAACTGTATCTCCTACAACATAGAGTCCATTTAAATAAGCGCTTTATACGGACGAGTGTACCGCGGCGCGACCCGTGCACTTGGCCGGGTAATACAATCCATTTGTTCAATCAAACAAATCTGAACTGTGTCTCCTACAACATAGAGTCCATTTAAATAAGCGCTTTATACGGACGAGCGTACCGCGGCGCGACGCGTGCTCTATATACAGATTGACTGCGAATTTGAGCTTTAACACTAAAAGGTATAGAGTTGAGTTTGCAATAGATGTATATATGGACGTTGTATTGTGCGTCGTATGCGGGGTGACGATGACGTCACGCCGTCACGCCGTCACTCGGCCGACCAGTCGACGAATCATCCCAAATTTAAATGTTATTTACGCCATAATGGCGCTCACGCCGTTTAAACCAAGTGTCGATACGTTACCAAAAGTATTCCCGCCATTTTTATTTCAAGCACACCACTGCGTACAGCTCACATTAGAATAGTCGTAAACATTTTATAGTTTTGTAATATACATATTTAATCTGTAGTATTAACACGAAAATGAATTTAATAGAGACGTTGATGATATTCAAATAATTTATAGTTATTAATAATTTCATACAATTGTGTATAATTTTAACCCGTTCGAGTTCTACTTAGATTATCGCAAGTCTTTCTCCAAATATGGAAGAAAGAAGGAGAGAAAACATTTCAAGATTGTAATGACACGCAAATAATAAAGATGTGTATCAGCTCATTAACGCCCCGTCTGTAATCAGTGGCGGTTGTCTCCGGTTACATCCCCATGCAAGAGCGAGATAGATATAGTAGGTCTCTGGATGATCAGCTCGTGACATGAAGAATGTTTTCACAGCACGCGGTGGTACCTCGAACGGGTTAACGCTTTGTGTAAATAAATAAAAAAAAAAACTTTTGGAAAAACGCAAAAAAAAAATGGTGACGTAGTAATTATGTGCTTATTTTTATAAATAGATGAAAATGATAAAAAATAAAATTATGGAGCGGCCGAGCCTCAGTGGCATGGCGGTGGAAGTGCCTGCTTGCTGATGTCGACGGATGTAGTGTATATATATTAGGTATGATATAAGACATTATATAGAATAGTGTTTTTATTGGTGAACTAACAGACATATTGGATGTTGATATTAATAATCACAATTGTAATCCAGGGATGGCAAACCTTTTAATTAAACTCTTAGGTTATCTGTCAACAAGCTTCCTAACGCGGAGGTGCTCGGTTCGATTCCGGAGCCACATGCGAAAGTTTATACACTGCGCGGATAAATATTAACTTATTAAAAAAAAAAATCTTTAAAAATATTTTTTATTGCAATTAAACGACGAGACGAGCGGGATGGTTCACCTGATGGTAAGTGATACTTCCGCCTATAACAAGGCGTTAGTCAAGATAATATACACTACACTACATTGCGCTCGTCGTGTGAGACAAGATGTTGTCTCGTCACCCTCAGTAATGTAACTAGCTACAGCGCCTCTCAAACCGGAATACAGTGATATTTGCAGTCCTGTTTGTCGGCTATAACAGGCGTTGCGGTGGTACTTACCTAGACTTTCTTTAGCAACAGACACCTAGCACCAGTAATATCTATTGGTCTTTCAAACCGGAACACAGTGATTTTTTTGTTTTTTTGTTTGCACACTTATATTTCAGTTAAGCCTATACACTACTATAACTTGGTAAGTTTATCACAAAATATAGATTTTTTTTTTTTATTTCATTATTGTGTAACAAACGTTTGCCATCTCTGTCCTCATATGATTAAGAGCTTTAAAACCGAGTAATGTGCCATTACAAACATTTGATCAAATGTTGGACAAATTAATGGTAGATTTATTGCGTAGTGAAAGATTTCTCGTTAATAACCGAATATGGTATTCATAGTGGATTACATAGTTGTTTTTATTATTAAATAGTTCACTGCTGAAATCGCAGCTGGTGGTAAGTGGTGATGTGATGGTGAAATATATTAAGCCTAATATTATCATTAACCCAATAGATTTTTTGTATAGAGATTTCATTTATGATAAAAGGCTTTGTGATGGAATCAGCTGGTCTACTTTTTAATTGCTCCATTAATTGTTAGACAAAAGCGTTTTTGTTATACGACACTTGATTATTCTTTAGTTTTTTTTATCTGTGTGATTGTTAAAAAATAATATTTTTGATATTAATAAAAAAAACATATTTTGCTTTATTAATAGCATATAATCTGTAATAATTTTTATCGACTGATACAGACTAGGACAGACAGGTAGGCAAATGTTGAATTGCGTATATATATATTTATATATATAATCTGTGGCCTATGAAATATGTTTAGTAACAAAGATTATTTTCGAAAATAAATTTTAATTGCATGGAAATACAAATAAATTTTTATATTACACATTTTTTTTAAAACTGTCATTAAAATTTTATCTCGCGACTAAAAAAATTATTGCTTGATGTAAACATACATAATGCGTTTTATTCTCAAACTAAAATTAATTATTTAAGAAACATATGTAAATAAATGTATTCGAGTTTTTTTTTTAATATATACAATTATGTTTATGCTGTTAGTGTTTTTGCCGACTAACAGCTTCATTCATATTGGAGTATTTTGAAAAGTAAACGTCCGCCATTTTGATGTACCCGTGACGTAATAGAGTAGTATACGTCACTTGCGCTCCATTACTGCCTTTTCAAATATACTTCGTGGTTTTTTTTTTAATATGTTAGAAATTATAACAAACTATTAAGGGATATATCTATAGTAAGAGTTTATGAGAAAATTTTTTATTTGTATCATATATATATATATGTTGATGACAATATCTGGTTCCTAACATATCGAAGGGTTGGTTGTTTTGTGTTTTTTGTATATATATATATATGTATAATAAATATTCAATGTACAGTTTGTAAAAAGGAACGTGTAAATAATTTTGTAAATATTAAATATACTTGACATGCCAAAATTGTTTTTTTTTTGTGATGTATAGTTTTCAGTTTAGTTTCGCACTTTTGTATTGTTTTTTTTTTTTGTTTAATTAAATTTTACTATAAACACCTGAACCGGCTTTTTTTATTTCAACGATTTAGTCATTGACGCTCACTGCTGAATGTTGGCGTCGGCAAAGTATCTATTTTTCTTTATTAGACGAATCTGATGATAAGTGGGGGTGTAAGGGGTCCCAGAGAACAACTCACGGGATCCACGTAAACCTCTCCTGCTTGTGGTACAGTCTGTTAATCAACAAACGAAGAGCTGGCTCGTACCAACCTGCACTTGGCCAGAGTGGTGGGAAATGGCCCACCACAGGAACCTCTACAAACGAAGGTTGCGGAAAGCCACTAAATGCGATAGCCTATCGGCTGATGATGATGATGGTAAGTGATACGCCTGCCCATAACAATGTGTCGCTAATTAGAATGTTTACACTACAACTATTGTTCTTGTCCTTACCTTTCACTAGCTACAGCGCCGTTCAATACACACGGTAATGTTTGCACACCACAGCCTGAAGCTGAGGTGGTACATAGACGGTCACCAGCAAGAGTATATCACCAATGAATAAAGCAGATTAAAAAGGTTTTACATACTTTCCAATAAATAAAAAGATTTTTTTTTTTAAGTATTATTATAAAAAAAAACAAATAACAAAAATAAATTCTTATTGACTATTAATGACTGAATGTATGGTGGAGAAGCCAGCTTGTATTTCTGATGAATCTATCTCTCTGATATACCATCAGCTGATTAATGCCCACTACTGGATGTAGGTCTTTCCTAAATATCTCCACGCCCTTCACCATGCCGTCGTTCCATCTTGTGGCCTCTCAGCAGTCCGTCATGAGCAGTATTTGTACTGATGGTAGGTCCTTTGCAGACCTAGGTACCACTGCAGCTCCTATCGCAATCGACAAACAGTAGTGTGTAAATTACTGTGTTCCGGTTTGTTGTGCGTTGTAGCTAATGTAATTACTGGAGTAACGAAACTTAACGTCTTAAGGCTATGAGGGCAATATGCTATGTATGCTATTCTAACTAGCGCTACTTTATTATTGGCGGAGGTTATCACTTACTATCGAGTGAACGTCCCGGTTATAAAAAAGATTCTATCGACAATAAAACTTCAGCGTTGCAGTGTATACGATTCTAAGTGGAGCTAATATGCTCGTTATGCTTTCATATCTAACGTAGAGACGAGACGAGTGGAACGTTCACCTGATGGTAAGTGATACTGTGAACACACTGCACCTCGTTACCACAGTAATTACACGGTAATGTTAGCACAGTGCTGCGGCGGTGCCTAGACGGTCTGCGGCAACAGACACCGTCATGCGAAGTCGTGTGGTATTGAAGTGACTTTGCGGCGCCATCTGTGGTATAACGTGTGGTGGTGAGCTACTGGTGGTTACGCGGCGGTGTGGCCAGGTAGTCCAGCGCGCGGCGCGTCGCGGGCGGCGGGGTGGGGATGTGCCCGCCCTCCGCGCGGAAGCCGTTCGCGTCCGCCTTGTACAGCACGTTGATTACCTGGAACACGATATGAAGTGCTGGCTGACAGCTGATATTGGTCTGGTACCATTTTTCCTCTATCTCTATCTCTCTAAGGAGATATAGTAGAGATAGATATGTCTCCTAAAAGTGAGATACTTTATGCTTATCTCTCCCACTCTTATTTATTTCTGTTAGTATATTTTACTCTGTCTTTCTCTTTGTCAATATTTCTCTCTGTTAATCTGTCTCTCTGTCAATCTCTCTCTGTCAACCTCTCTCTGTTAATCTCTCTCTGTGTCAATCTCTCTCACTCTGCTAATCTTTTCCTACGTATCCATCTCTATATATCTACTCTACTTTTATCTCTCTCTCTCCATCTACCTTTCCCTCTATCTCTCGTCCCGCTATCTCTATATACCAAATGTTTGCCATCTCGTCCCATCCTCGTCTAAGGCTCATCAGTTAACGGCTTGCTTTGCAACTTGCAACCATCAGATCATGCTCTGCGTAAGGCATACGTAACACTACGTCGCCGGAACTACACTGCGGCGCACCTGTCCGTCGGGCGCCGTGTACTGGTACTGGCCCTCCACCACCAGGCTGGGCGTCTCGGCGGCCGTCTGCTGCAGTGACCCTCGCTGCTCATGGTATATACCGCCCTCTGCAAATACAATTTTAAAGAGAGCAATTCCTCCGTTTCCGCCACCAACCAGTAGTGTGCAAACATCACTGTATTCAGGTTTGAAAGACGCTGCAGCTAATGTACGAAAACTCAACAAGCTAAATATGTGGTAATGTATATGATCCTAATTACCATTACTGCTGGTGTCTCCTGCTGCTAGGTCTCTTGGTACAGAGCGTCAAGGTAGGTATCACCGTAATACTTATTGCCGATTAACTGTGCAAATATTGCTGTGTTCCGGTTTGAAGGGCGCTGTAACTAATGAAATTACTTGAGTAACGAGACTATACATCTTATGTCTCAAGGCGACGAGCACAATGTGGTGCAGTGTATACCATCCTAATTAGAGGTATGTTATGGGCAGGCGTATCACTTACCATCAGGTGACCGTCCCGCTCGTCTCGTCACTTTAATAGAAGAAAGTAATTTGTTAGGATGTTTACACAGCGTCGCGTTACGTTGGTCGCATTTATAAAATTCCAAGTTTCGCTATTTATTAGCCACAGCGCCCTTCAAGCCGTGATCATTAAACGCACCGGTTTGTATCGCCCATCGGTAGGAGCCGTCGGCGTGGGGCCCGTCGAAGTCGTTCCTGATGATCCTGTCCACATCCAGTCCCACCGCCGCCGCAGCCGATAACATCTGCACACGAATATAAATTATTTTTCCTCATTAAAAAAACACTATTCCATATATCCAAGCCAAACTCACCAGCTCGTGGTGCAGCCTGCTCATCAACAGACGAGGATCTGGCTCCCACCAACCAGCATTGGGATAGCGTGGTGAGAAATCGCCCAAATCTCTACTCCAGGGAATCTTTGGTATAGGCCTTGTCCAGCAGTGGACATCCATCGGCTGATGGTGATGATTTAAGAAGAAACAAACAATTGAAATACGTATATTTATTTCATATTATTAAAAGATGCTTCATATATCTTCCAAGACAGTCTTCGGCTGCAATGACCTACCATCAGTAGAGGTGATCGTGGTGAAGATTTGCAATACGGTGATATCTATACAGGTAGTTTTGGAACTTACCATCATCTATGATATAACAACTGCTACATAACTAGTCTGGCCATAAATATTGTTACATAAAAACTTTTTTCAAATCTTTAATCTATTTTGAATTTGGAACACGTATATTATTTTGAAAACTTGCATCGATTTTGCGCCATTTTGTATATTTATTCGTGTAAGTAAATTAGAAATAAAACTATGACGGATCTATGGAATTGAAAAAATAAATATCGTATAACCATCTACAGATCATTCCGCTTGGAATGCTCGTGTTCCCGTGTCGATACGTTCACTAGTTTTCACGTGATTAGTGAACAAATTAAACCTGTTTTCATTATTTATATATATATAGAAGATAAATTGGGTTAGAATGACATGCGCGCCAAATTCGAGTTCCATTTTAAAATTTCGCGCACAAACAAAAGATGGCGCTGGTTAGGTTAGGTTAGGTTAGGTTACGATAATAAGATATATATATATCCTTTATTACAGTAATAGTCTTATTGATATTACTAGTATTAGACTATCCTCTAGTAAGAAAGATATTACTCACAACTTGCGGTAGACATGAGACACAGCGAGATGAACGGGAGGTTCACCTGATGTTAAGTGACAGCCGCCCATAACGTGGCGGGAGTTAGGATAGTATACACTGCATTACATTTTACTCGCTTTGAGACATGTCAAGTCTAATTACCGCAGTAATTAAACTAGCTGCAGCGCCATTAAAATTGAAACGATGTGAAGTACTTAGGATGATATACACTACAACATATTGTGCTTGTATTAAGACATAAGATCATCTCGATTCCGTAGTAATTACACTAGTTATAGCGCCCTTCAAACCGGAACACAGTAATGTTTGAACAATACTATTTGGCGGCAGAAATACGAGCTGAATTATGCTGTGCAACGGTTGGAAGGACGTTGTAGCTACAATTGCAACTAAGCTTGTGGCTTAAAGCGACGAGTAGTTCCGCATGGTCATCATCGTCATCATCATCAGCCGACAGAAGTCCACTGCTGGACGTAGCCCTCAAAAAAAAATAAAAAACTAATTCATACATTATCTACTACAATATTGTAAAACCTCTTCCTTGTATATACAGTATCCATTTAAAATTCCGTAACCTTTAACCTTTCTGCCGTTAACCTCTGACCCATTGCGGTTAAGATGTCACGTATAGTTATACAGAATAAGTTGTTATTTTTTTAAACACGCAATATTAAGTGTTTCGTTTTTATTAGGATTATTAACTTGTTAAATATATTTCGTAATTTAAAATGGCTGTATAATGTTTGTTAGTTAAGGAAGCGAGGAAACTGGTGGTACGTCTCCGTTGTTCCCCTCAACAGGTGTTCCCGCCTTATCGTGGCGGAAGAGGAGCTTACCCGGCCGGCCCAAGGGTAGGCCGGCTCGATGCGGCCGTTTCAGGTTAGAGCTTGGGGCGCCGTCAGCTCAGCTCGAATGCGTGCTGGTGGGCTGCAGGGGCAGCTTTATGCTGCCCTTTGCAGCCAGGTGGAGACGCGGAGGGTGTACCCTCTGCGACTAAGCAGTGTGACAACGCTGATGCGGTAGCGGTGGGGCCTCGAGGAAAGAGGAGTGTCGGTATTGCGTTCCGCCGCTCTCCCTATCCTCCGCGGCCGTATAAGGGGTGGCGGCGGGCCCAAGATCAGATGCAGGGAGTTGGAAGAGTTTTCTCTCCTGGCTCCCATGGCCTCTGGTTAATGGATTCGGTGGAATCCGTTGCCCGCGCGACTATAACAGGCTGAAAAGGCGGCGCGCTGTTTGTTCCGGCATGCCCCCACAGAGGTGGAAAGGGAGGGTTCTTCCCTCCCTCCCGAGGTGAGGCTGCGTTATGCAGCCAGCGCTGGCGTGGTCGCGGATGTGTGCGACAGCGTTCCCGTGACCCTGCCATAATGCGACGAGACGGAACATCGTGGGGGTTTTAGTCGGTGCAAGTCCGACATAACCCGTTGTTGCCCTCGCGAGGACGGGTATGCGCACGCATTTCCCTCACGTTAAACAAAAAAGGTCTCCGTTGTTACAACCCATGTGTGTTCCGGTTTGAAGGGCGCTGTAGCTATTGTAATTACCGGGATAACGAGTCTCAACATGTTGTTTAAAGGCGAGTACAATGTGGTGCACTATATACCATTTCAACTAACCCTACGTTGTTATGGACAGACATATCACTTAATATCAGGTGATCATCACACTCGTCTCTTCGATTCGTTTAATAAAAAAAAAAAAAATTTTATCGGACAGTCTACAAAAATATTAATTACATGGTAACACTAAAAGGTCATGAAGGTCAACAGTGTACTAATGGTGGCGCATACTTCAATGTCTCATTAAAATTAATAATATTTAACATATATATATATATATATATATATGTTATTTATTATTATATATATATATATCTGTGTTAAGAAACCGACTAAGAGAAAAACGATCCGATCCCAAACATGGCGAACATTGGCAATGAATACCGGATATCCGATTAGCCTCATGGAATGTGCGGAGTCTACATACGCCAGGGACGCGATACAAGATCCTGCGAGAGCTGGAGACCTGTGGTATAAGGATAGCGGCGTTACAGGAAGTTAGATGGTGACAGTGCGAATGTAACATCGACAACAGCTACTCTTCTCCACAGCGGCTCCGACACCGGGCACCATGTGGACGGAACTGGCTTCCTCATCCCGAACAGCCTGCTAGGAAGCGTTACCTGCTTCGATGCTGTCTCGAGTCTGTCAATCGATCATTATTGGGTAAGCACCAACAGAAACATCTAGTGACGCAGGATAAGACAGTCTCTACGAAGACCTAGAAACAGTACATGACAGTTTGGGTAGTTCCGACGTTACGTTACTCCTCGGTGACGTAAATGCGCAAATTGGGAAGGAAGAGGCTTCCGTACCCACAATCGGATGACAATGGCTGAAGATTGATCACCTTCGCATCGCTGATGTCACTCATAATTAAAAGGACCAGGACAAGGATATCTATGAGGAAACGTAGAGGTCCCCCAACGGTTGGATTGTGAACTGGATTGACCATGTCGTAATAGGCGACTGGCACCAGGACACCGTTGAGGATGTTAGAGTGTTTGGGGGGGCCGGATGTGATAGTGATCACTATATACAAAGAATCAAAACGGAAGTCAAAATAAACACCAAGAAGAGGGTGAAAGTAGACAGAGAAGAACAACTTGACGCGGAAATGCTTGAAGACCCAGTAACAAATATCCAGTTCCGATTGGAAATCAAGAACAAATTTAGCAGATTGAAGATAGAGGAAATGGATATGGAAGATCTTTGGGATAGTGTTTAAAGCACATTGAAAGAAGTGGGCTTAAAGAGTACAGGCAGTAAGAAACGGAGAAAGAAAAACAAGTGGTGGACAGACGAGTGGGAGAAAATAGTCGGAGATGTAAAAAGACATTGTCTTCCCGCCGAACGGGATCCTAGGCGGAAATAGAAGTACGATGACCTTGGACGACTGACAAAAAAAAACCATAAGAAAAGGAAACAGCTGGAAAACAGAATAAAAGAAATGGAAACATTGATACGAGCTAATGAGTAGCACAAATTCTACCAAGAGGTCCGTGCTGTTGGGAGGGGACACCAACCTACCGCAGAATTCCTTCTCTACAACGAAGGTAATCTGGTAACTGATGGAGAAGATCTCAGAGATGTGGCGGAATTATTTTCAGGGCATATTAAACTGTCCAGATCTGGTGCAGCTTATTGTTTCTGACTATGATGACATGAATGCTGACACAGAGGTAGCGCCAATATCGTTTGAAGAACTCAAAAAGGCGATAACGAGACTGAGAAATAACTAAGGTCCTGGCATAGACAGATTAAATGCCTAAATCTGGCGATATGGAGGGCATCCGTACAGTGTAAACTGCCGCAAGAGTGGAAAGTGGGAGTCATAAACCATGTCCATAAAAAGGGATGCAATAAAAGGTGATCGGATTACCGAGGAATCACTCTACTCCGGACAGCGTACGGGGTACTCTCCTACGTGCTGCTAGATAGACTGGAACCATACGCGGAACAAATTATTGAGGATTATCAGTGTGGGTTCCGGCGAAATCGGAGTACCATAGGTCAGATTTTCCTCCTAAAGCAGCTCATGGAGAAGAAATGGTTGTTACACGGCGTATCACTTAACATCAGGTGTAAGACCCGCTCGTTTCGTCACTATTTAACACCATATGATATTATATTTTAAATATCATCACAGATAAAAAACAGTGATATTTCAAATTCGAAGCAAAAAGGCGCTAACACATTACATTAATGACAGATAATAAAAACCTTTTTTTTTAATTCAGTTCGGCGATGGCATAAGTTTTTTTTTATTTATTTATTTTCAATTAAACGAAGAGACGAGCGAAATTAGCCTGCTCATAACTACGGCACGGTACTTAGGATTATATACACTGCACAGAATGCGCTTGTCGTTTTGAGGTATAAGATGTCGTCTCTATACCTCAGTAATTACATTAGCTGCAGCATCCTTGAAACCGGATCACAGTAATATTTATACACTGCTGTTTATCGGCTGCAATAGGCGTTGCGGTGGTACCTAGACGGTCTGTAGCAACAGTCACCTACCACCGGTAATATGTTTTAGACATATTCCTATAACTAATATGGGATGAAGATTGACCAGGGGTCGGCAACTAGTTTTAGTAGATCCACTAAAATATAAATATAGAAGTCCTTTAAGTCAGATATATTTTTGTTGTAATTATTGTCGTCATATTACATCTCTAATATTTTTGTCTGCTGCAAACAGATAAAAATAGTAATTCATCATCATCATCAGCGATACACGTCCACTGCTGTACATAGACCTTCGCCGAAAAACCTTACATCGATCGGTTCTACGCTACCCGCATCGCCGGACACCAGGAGCCTTGATTTATAGGACTTCATAGGGGTGGACTCGGGCCATGTCCCACCGCGCTAGCCCAATGCGGGTTGATGAGAGCCAGAGCATCCCCTCGTCGTAGATTGGCTAGGGTCCCGTGAGTTGTGCCGGAGACCTTACCCCTCTCTCTGTCTGACACCGCCCTTCTAATGTTATACTTGTTACAAACCACCATAGACAATACACAAACAACAGAACATTAATTGTAGATTAGTAATAGTCAATACTCACGCCCCTTACACCTCCCGAAAAAAATGTTTGTATAAAATCATTCCATACTTACCAATAATAATCCTGAATAGAATTGCATTATGAAAATATATATATATATAAGAACTATTTCACTAAAAAGTATTTATGGTGTCTTTTATTTAAAAAAATATATTCACTATAGTTTTTTAATGTCAAGAGTATAGATGGTTCCGTTCGCGTTGGAAATTCAAATGTTTGTGTGCGTGCGTGCACGTGTGTGCGTGCACGTGTGTGTGCACGTCGTAGGGACGGGACGGGTGCGGCGCGCGGCGCGTATCGTACTACTGAGCTGTACTGGCCGTTAAAGCTCACGAGCTCGTGACATTTTCCCCTTTCACATGTTACGTAGTGATGGGGCGGGATCGGGTGCGGTAGTGATGTGACGCAATTTGATTAAAGGTCGGCTAATTGTATACGCGTTTGTTTTGCATTCGACGCAACCAGTGGGACGTTCACTTGATGGTTAGTGATACGCCCGCCTATAACTACGTAGCGTTAATTAGTATGTTATACACTACACTGCACCACATTACGGTCGTCACTTTAAGACATAAGATGTTGAATCACGTTACTGCAGTAACTATATTAGCTACAGCGCTCTTCAAATCTCTTCACACAGTCTCTGCACAGTACTATCTATCAGCTGCAAGAGGCGCTGTGATAATGTTCACGTAATAATAATAATATATTGCTAGTTAGAATTATATACGCTACACAAAACTTAGCACGTCGCTGTATTACGTTAGATATTAAATCTCTTTACTTTATTAATTTTACTGGCTACAGCGCACTTCGAACCGGAACATAGTAATTTTTACTAATACTATTGGATAGCAATTATCTACATAGTAAATTCTTCGACAAATCTTCCGTTGCTTTTTTTTAATGTTGTATAGCTTAGTGCATATATATAATCCCACCTGATGGTAAGCGGAGATGTAATGTCCAATGTCCGCAGCTGGACATATACTTCTCACATAGATTCACACATCGATAGGGTAGGGATTCATATGGGGGATTTGGGCCATTTCCCACCACTTTCGCCCGATGCGGATTGGTGAGAACTTGAGTTTCAATTTTTGATTAGCAGGTTGCATCACGAGCTGGTGAGGTTGGCTTGGCTCCCGTGAGTTGTCTCATAACTCTACGACTCTCCTTACTTGTTATAAATCACCATAGACAATACACAAACAACATAAACATAAATCATAGATAATAAATACATACTATTCAAATACGAGTGTTGTCAATGTCAAAAATATTAACATTAATAATCATTATTTTGTTTATAGTCAAAGAGCGTGACGTCACCATTACCATCAAAGCTTCTTTTTATTTATTCAATTAAACTACGCAACGAGTGAGACGTTCACCTGATTGTGAGTGATACGCCTGCCCATAACAATATGATATTACTTAGGATATTCACGCAGCACCACATTGCGCTCGTCGCCTTGAGATATAAGATGTTGAGTCTCGTTACCCCAGTGATTAAATTAGCTACAACGCCCTTCAAACCGGAACAAAGTACTGTTTGTCGGCTGCAATAGGCGCTGCGGCGGTGGCTAAACGGTTTCGGAAAGAAATTCTTCAAAAGATACCCTGTTTTTGGGGGGAAGTCAGGGTTGTGTGATATTCTTACTCACTACAACCCCCTTCGCTGGTCTACATCAGTGCATTCGGAGAGGCTCCGGGATCTCACATAGAACGCACAGGTGCCCCTCTACATTTTGTTAACACGTACCTGAGGAAGGGTCTAACCCTCCCAGGCACCGACGCTGAGCCATACGCTGTCCCGCGGAGGTCAGCTTGTTGGGTAAGAAGGGCCCCCACCACTGCATTGGCAGCGTCGCCAGATACATAAGATGCCGAGTCTCGTTACCAATTATAGCTCATGATAATGTGGCTGCACTGATTTATTTATTCCTTCTATTCCTGAAGTGTAGGTAGGCGCAAAACTGTCTTTGTGTCGTTACAGGGCTTATTAGACACTGTAACGTTTATTTAAATTGCGCCCTTCGCATGATACTTTTCCTAGTCGCACGGTGGGCGAGATACGAGCAAGCTGTTTCAGACCAGGTCCTAAATTTCCTTATAGCACTGCCGGGCACATTAGACCCTGTAACCTTTATTTAAGTTAAGCACTTTGCATAATACTTTGCGGCGTCGTGAACGAGACACATACAAGGTATTTTAAACATGGACCTAAAATTGCATTTGGGGCGATACATGGCTTATTAGACCCTGTAAAGTTTATTTCATTTATGCCTCTCGTCTATAGAAGTATTTGTTTTTTTAGTCGCACTGTGGGCGAGATGCAGACAAGGTGTTTTAGACCTGGTGACGTATTGAACATGTCGAGTCATTCAAACAGCTGTTGGTGATTTACTTGAGATATAAATATCGTAAATCTAACGGCGGTTTTAGTTGCTAGTAACAGTTTAGGTAACACCGCGGTTCCAAACAGTACCGTGTTCCGGTTTGAATGACGCTGCAGCTAGTAAAGTTACCGCAGTATTAGAACTTATCATTTTATGTAATAATGCGAGACAGTGTAAACATATATACAATATCGTATCACTTACTATCAAGTGAACGTGACAGTCTCATCGTTTAGTTACACAACAAAAATTTTATTTATTAATTAACATCGATTCGCCAAAAAGATATCTCCGATTCACAATAACATGGCGCAAAATCGACTTTCACCATTTACTCCATTGTCCGTTTGTTTGTGATGCAGTGTGACGTTTGTTGTTCAAAATGGCGGCTCGGTATCGGTAACGCATGTTTATTTAGTTTATCCACCAGTTAGACAAATAATAATACATTATAATGTATAAAACAATTAAAAATAATAAATTTATAATCAATACACAATGAAATATATTAATACCAACTATCCTCGTTAACCCTCCGACGCTTGCCTGACAGCCCGCCGCCATCTTGTCCGCGCGTCCCTTCCATGTTTTCATTATGTCAATGTTGCCAACTTATAAATAAAAAAGCAATGATACCAATATTAAACGCAATATATTTTATTATTTATTTGACAACGCTACCATGCGTGTGAGATTGTCTAATGCGCAATCATTTAATCTCTGCGTGTGATGAGACTTAACATCTCATCTTTTTTTTTGGAGGGTATTGTTAGAAAAAATACCCTGTCTTCTTGAAGTCGGAGTAGTGTGGAGATTTTTACCCACAAAAGCCCCCCATTGGTCCACCTTCGGCGTTTGGAGAGGTCACACACTACCGCGGCATCGCTAACGCTGTGCTGGGTTTGCCCGTCACGGGGTCTGCTTTATTCAGACCCCACCAGCCTTTTGTGTACCCCAATGACCGGAGACCACGTCCAGCCATTATCCTCCTCAGGGTCATTCAGAAAGCGATGAGAACCCCTCATCCCAATCGCCAAGGAACCCAAAGGCCCTAAAGTTAGGGGAACTTCATTCACCGGTGCGCCGTGATGCTGCGGGTTAGCGCCACAGCGGCTGCAACTCCAAGCGGGTCTATCCTGTCTCGATCCTGCTCAGCAGCCTCCATCTATACCATAACAGTTCACAAAAGGAGGCTCTCCACACAACATCTCCTCCCAGCATCACTGACACGATTGCTGGCAAGGAGAGGTTCAATCCAATCCGGAGACTTAACATCTCATGCCTTAAAGCGACGAACACAATGTGATGTAGTGTATATATCTTAACCAGCGGCACAGTATCAACATACTACTATTATGGCGGAAGGCTTACTATGCGCTGATGGTAGTTACGATGGCGAATTTGGATCAACCTTACCATCAATTAAATTCTCCGATATCTGGTTATCAGTTGGGAGCTGCCCGTTCCTGGACATAGGCTCTCCCCAGGGTTCCCCACGTCGATTGTTACACGCGTCTGCTTGACAAGAAACATCTAGAACTGATCACCACTAAGGAAGCCACTGTCTAGTAGAAAGCTGGTCGTAGGTCTCCGTATTTTTTGTTTTTTTAACTTCATTTCCCCGGGCATTTGTGGGCCCGGGCTTCGTTTCATTTTTAGCAACAATACCTGATTTCTTCCTCATTCTCTTCTTCTATTCCGTTCTAGTCTTCCATTCCTATTTCTACCAACTATACTCCATTCTAATTCCTTCTTTCATCGCACGCACAGAAGGAGACAACATGATTGTTGACGTTGCACCAGGTTAAAAACTCGTAGGAGATCCATTAGACCTCATAACGCACTGAACGTGTCAATTAGTACATGACAAAATGGCGCGTTTACTCACCGCACCCAAATTATCACATACAGTTTCATCAACGATTATACTTACATAAGATACGAAGACCTGTTGATTAGCAGGAAATGTCTCCGTGGTGAATGGCTGCAGCTGTTACGTAAAGTTTAGACAAATAATTATTTTTTTTATACAGTTAACCGAAGAGACAAGCGGGACGTTCACGTATTAATAAATGATGAGCCCGCCCATAACATAGCGCTAGTTAGGACGGGATATATTACGCTTATCGAACAGACAAAATATTGAGTTTCGTTACCCCAGTAATTACATTAGCTACAGCGTCATTCGAATCGGACCACAGTAATGTTTTCACACTGCTGCAATAGGCGTTGCGGTGGTACTTATCTCGACGGTCTCCGACAACAGAGACCTATCATCAGTAGTATTATAATTGTAACCCCTAGTATTATAACTGAAATTTATTTTTATGGAAAATCGTTTTACGACACTAATATATAAACAATAAAAAAAAACAATACCTACTATTGTATTTTTTAACAATTTAAACGTCAATAAATGTCGTACTTTGTGATAATTTATATGATATTTATTTAAATACAACGCTGCGAAGTAATTTGACGTTTGCTTTTTTTTTAATTTCAGATGTAAACGTCGTTAGCGTACGCATCGGAGCTTTTGAGCATACGAATTACATATTAAATAAAATTAAAAACATTAACGTTATTATCCTTGTTGTTTTTTTTTGATTTTAGAACGATAATAAAATAAGTGTCATATGTAAATATTCTAACACAGATAATAACGTGAATATTTAATTGGTATATATTTTTTTTTAATTACAGTTCAAATGATTGCTTTTGTCATATTAAGCCAAGCTTTGGGTAAACATAGGTAACTTTTTTTTTAAATTGATTTTTTAATATGATTTATGACAATACTGGGTTTATTTGGTTTTTAAAAGACAAGTACTAAGTTGCACGGAGGCAGTTGATTGCCACATTTACTGGTGGTAAGTCTCTGTTACGAGACTGTCTAGATGGGTACCACCGCAGCTACTATTACTGCCAACAGACAGTACTGTGATCTGGTTTGAAGGACGTAGTAGCTAGTCTAATTACTAGCATGATTTGACTCAAATTCTGGTTTCAGACGACAAGCGCAATGTGGTTCTGTGTATACTATCCTAACTATTCTAAAAATCCGGTAAAATCTATATTTGAACGTAAACACAAAATGTTAAAAAAAAAAAATATTTCATCTTAAGATTTGCATATCATCGAATGAAGGACAACTTATAATTATCAGTACATTCTGTTTACATTTATTATGTAGTGTATGTCACTCAGCTTCACTCGCATACTTATTCGGAGACCATCTAGGTACTTCCCACCTCAGCTCTTATTCCTGCCGCCAAATATTACTGTGTTCCGGTTTGAAAGGCGTTATAGCTAGTGTAAATACTATCTTACTTAATAAAGCGACTTGGTATCTTATGTCTCAAAGCGACTTGTACAATATGGAGCAGTGTATATCAACCTAGCTAGATCTATATTCCGCTCGGCGCATTGAGATACAAGATGCCTCATTACTCCAGTAATTTACTGTTATAATTAAATATATATATAAATTTAAATCCCACTAACTTCCACCAACCCGCATTGGGCCAGCGTGGTAGGAATTGCCCTCCCCCCTCCATATGAATCTCTACAAACGAAGGTCGCGGGAAGCCGCAGGATGCGAGTAGCGTAGAACCAATCGATGTGAGGGTCGTTGGGGGAGGCGTATGTCCAGCAGTGGGCGTCTATCAGTCGATGATGATGACAGATTTAATTTAGTTTTAAATTCCGAACAAACAAATGGACACACGATGTTTAATATATAATAAAGTGGACGTTTACAATAGTGATGAGTGATATAAGATCACGACCAACGACTTGGACAATCCTGGTCTTGGTCTTGCATATTCGGTAATATAAATTTCAACCCTTAATGAGTTCTATAGATGTCTACTGGTATTTTCTTACCAGCACCCTAGATGACTGTCTACTAAAGGTTCACTAATTTTAACGTGACAATTGTTTCTTTTTCCTCCTTTACCCTCTAGCATCACTACTTAATAATTAACCATTTTCTTTGACTGCTGTCCTCGCCAGTCACAGACAGTAATCCAGAAAGATCTTTCTCTTGGCCTCCTCCTGCATGATATTCACTTTAACCTTGTCTCGCACAACTGACGGCACCTAAGCCAACCTCACCTTCTTGTGGTGCTCCCTGCTGATCAGTAGAAGAGGCTCTGGCTCCCACCGACCCGTATTGGGCCAGCGTGGTGGTTAACGGCCATATAACCGTTACAAACGACGGCCACTACTGCTCAGCAGGTCGCGGGAAGCTGCTGGATGCGGGCAGCGCAGAGTCAATCTATTTTGAAGTCATTGGAGGAGGCCTATGACCAACTGTGGACTTCTATCAGCTGATGATGCTTCTTTGTCACTAATTGTCTTATATGTTTACTGTTGCTAGGTCTCTGTTGCCGCAGACCGTCTAGGTAGGTACCACCGCAGCGCCTATTGCAGCCGACACACAGTACTGTGCAGACATTACTGTGATTCGATTTGAAGGACCAATAGCTATTACTGGTGGTAGTGTCTCTGTTGCCGCAGACCGTCTAGGTAGGTACCACCGCAGCGCCTATTGCAGCCGACACACAGTACTGTGCAGACATTACCGTGATCCGGTTTGAAGGACCAATAGCTATTACTGGTGGTAGTGTCTCTGTTGCTGCAGACCGTCTAGGTAGGTACCACCGCAGCGCCTATTGCAGCCGACACACAGTACTGTGCAGACATTACCGTGATCCGGTTTGAAGGACCAATAGCTATTACTGGTGGTAGTGTCTCTGTTGCCGCAGACCGTCTAGGTAGGTACCACCGCAGCGCCTATTGCAGCCGACACACAGTACTGTGCAGACATTACCGTGATCCGGTTTGAAGGACCAATAGCTATTACTGGTGGTAGTGTCTCTGTTGCTGCAGACCGTCTAGGTAGGTACCACCGCAGCGCCTATTGCAGCCGACACACAGTACTGTGCAGACATTACCGTGATCCGGTTTGAAGGACCAATAGCTATTACTGGTGGTAGTGTCTCTGTTGCCGCAGACCGTCTAGGTAGGTACCACCGCAGCGCCTATTGCAGCCGACACACAGTACTGTGCAGACATTACCGTGATCCGGTTTGAAGGACCAATAGCTATTACTGGTGGTAGTGTCTCTGTTGCCGCAGACCGTCTAGGTAGGTACCACCGCAGCGCCTATTGCAGCCGACACACAGTACTGTGCAGACATTACCGTGATCCGGTTTGAAGGACCAATAGCTATTACTGGTGGTAGTGTCTCTGTTGCCGCAGACCGTCTAGGTAGGTACCACCGCAGCGCCTATTGCAGCCGACACACAGTACTGTGCAGACATTACCGTGATCCGGTTTGAAGGACCAATAGCTATTACTGGTGGTAGTGTCTCTGTTGCCGCAGACCGTCTAGGTAGGTACCACCGCAGCGCCTATTGCAGCCGACACACAGTACTGTGCAGACATTACCGTGATCCGGTTTGAAGGACCAATAGCTATTACTGGTGGTAGTGTCTCTGTTGCCGCAGACCGTCTAGGTAGGTACCACCGCAGCGCCTATTGCAGCCGACACACAGTACTGTGCAGACATTACCGTGATCCGGTTTGAAGGACCAATAGCTATTACTGGTGGTAGTGTCTCTGTTGCCGCAGACCGTCTAGGTAGGTACCACCGCAGCGCCTATTGCAGCCGACACACAGTACTGTGCAGACATTACCGTGATCCGGTTTGAAGGACCAATAGCTATTACTGGTGGTAGTGTCTCTGTTGCCGCAGACCGTCTAGGTAGGTACCACCGCAGCGCCTATTGCAGCCGACACACAGTACTGTGCAGACATTACCGTGATCCGGTTTGAAGGACCAATAGCTATTACTGGTGGTAGTGTCTCTGTTGCCGCAGACCGTCTAGGTAGGTACCACCGCAGCGCCTATTGCAGCCGACAGACAATACTGTGATCCGATTTGAAGGACGCTATAGCTAGTGAAATTACTGGCGTAACGAGATTCAGTATCTCATAATCTTAAGGAATGCGCAGTGGGGTGCAGTGTATATCATTCTATCTAGCGCCACGTTGTTATAGGCGGTCGTATCACTTACCATCAGGTGAACGTCCCGCTCGTCTCGCCGGAATATTTTAACTCATCATTTCAACAGAATTTTTATTTTTTAGTTTCGTCTTGGTCTTGCATAGGTCTGTCTTGGTTTTGATCTTGTTCGTTTTAAATTGGTGTTGGTCTTTGTGTGGCTTTTACACAAGACTAAGACCAAGACTGCAAGACTAAAACCTATTTCACTCATCACTTATTCACAACAATTTACGTATTCTGACAGCGTAGTATACTGCGACGATTTATTACGCGAGTTGCTTGTGGAAATAATTTAACAAGGAATTCTATTTAATAGTCAATAGTCAAAGGTTTCTCAGCGCTCATTATTTAGGTATTCGTGTCAACATATTTTTTTTTTATTCAGTTAAATGACGAGGCGAGCGAGACGTTCACCTGTTAATAAGTGATACACCTGCTCACAACAACATGGCGCCGGCTAGGATCATATACATTGCAATATATTGTACTCGCCTTGAAACATGACATATGAAGTCTCGTTACTCCAGTAATATCACTAGTTATATCGCCTTTCAAATCGGAACACAGTAATGTTTGTCGGCTGCAGTAGACGCTGCGGTGGTATCTACCAAGACGGTCTGCAGCAACAGAGACCTACCATCAATATAGTTTCGTGCTCTCTTTGGCGTTATTGTTATGAAGACTATTAGCAAGCGAAAACTTTTTCCTCTCATAAATTTATATATAAATAATTTTTAAATATTATATGATTTAAATACAATTTAATTAATAAAAAAATTTATTATTTTTTTTTAACATCGATTACTTTTAATATTTTTTTATCGTAACTCAAAAGTTTAGTCACTAGGCTGAATGACAAAGACTCGTCCGCCATCTTGTTTATCATATCATCTATTGTATTTTGTTCATGTGTTATCTGTGCAGAAAGATTTAAATATAATAATTAAATAAAATAAATACATTTCTATACCGGCTCCTGTAGACTATTTAATTTTATTGCTCAATATCTAAAAAGATATCGTTACACAGTAAAGTCAATAGTAATGTTACGTAAAGGAGTAACCGTGTTTGGCAATTGGTCAAGTGGCGGAGACCAGATGCGAGCGGCCTCGACTCACAAGCGCAAACAGACAGACAAAAAAAGCAAGATTTAATTGAACTGTCTCCATTGGACATGAGCAAGAAAAATTTTTGAACTTCACCACTCGGGTGGCAATGGGCAAAACACATCGCCCGAAGGATTGACGGTCGTGCGGCACCAAGGTCCTCAAATGGCGACAGCGTACCGAACGACGCAGTGGTGGTGTGAAAGTTTGCAGGAAGTAGAGGATGCGGGCAGCGCAAGCGCAATCGATGTGGAGATCATTGGAGGAGGCCTATGTCCAGCAGTGGAAGTCTGTCGGCTGATGATGATGATGAATTATTTGATGTAACAACGTAGCAGAACAGTGAGATACTCCTGATGTGGTAGTCATGTCTAGCAATTACATTTGCTGGTAGTAAATTTCCTACGCTGAATTGAAGCCAAACTGTAATATGCTAACATTACTGTGTTCCGGTTTGAAAGGAGTTGTGGCCTGTGTAATTACTAGAGTAATGAGACTTAATATGTTATATCATCTTTACTTGGTGTCATAGCTTCTGTTAACTTGTTATTCTTTAGATCTTCATTGATCATCGTCAGCCAAGTAGTGGAGGGTCTCCCAGGGTCTCTCTTTTCAGTTTCGAGATCCAGCGCTACACAGACCATATGCGTCGTTGGTCGTCGCATGACATGGCTGTACCAGCGCAGGCGTCTCTCTACCGTACTCTCTTGAACTGGTTTTACTTCAAAGGAACCTCTGACATGGATCGGACACATGTATGCCTTCTAGGGTAACTCCTGCTCATCCAAGCACACGTACTTCTGCCACATCCATTCTTTGCTGGGCCTTGGTGGCGGGTCAGCACTCTGAACCATAGAGCATCGTAGGTCTTATAGAGCTTTCTTTTAACCCTAACTGGTATTCGTTTATCGCAGTGTTCCGAAAAGCGGTCGCCATTTTTGATAACGGAACCTAAGCATTTAAATTTATCAGCTCTTGGCAGTTGGTGTTTACCATCAGGAGTGAAGTCAGCTGGTAAGTGCCGATCGCAGGCTTTGAATGTGATGCTATGTATAAAATCCTAACTAGAGCCACGTGCACGTCGCGCTCGTCTCGCCACTCGAATAAAAAAAAGGCGCGGTAATTAGTGAAATTACTGTGGTAACGAGACATAACTACTTCATGTATCAATGCGGTGCAGTGTATATCATCTTAACAGTGCGTTATTACCATCAGGTGAATGTCTAGCTAATATTTTCATTGAAATAAAATTACAAAGACACTACGACTTTATTTGTGTGTGTGCGCGCACGTGCGTGTGTATGTGTGTGTGCGTGTTATAATAAATTAATTTATTTTAGTGACAAGCGTTTATTTTTCTTTCATCGCGATGTTTACATTGCAACATTGCAGTTTGGAGGTTACCTTTCATAAAGCCGCTTACACACTGGAGTTGATTGAGTGATCATTGCGACACAGATACTATTATACTGGTGGTAGTGTCTCTGTTGCTGCAGACCGTCTAGGTAGGTACCACCGCAGCGCCTATTGCAGCCGACACACAGTACTGTGCAGACATTACCGTGATCCGGTTTGAAGGACCAATAGCTATTACTGGTGGTAGTGTCTCTGTTGCCGCAGACCGTCTAGGTAGGTACCACCGCAGCGCCTATTGCAGCCGACACACAGTACTGTGCAGACATTACCGTGATCCGGTTTGAAGGACCAATAGCTATTACTGGTGGTAGTGTCTCTGTTGCCGCAGACCGTCTAGGTAGGTACCACCGCAGCGCCTATTGCAGCCGACACACAGTACTGTGCAGACATTACCGTGATCCGGTTTGAAGGACCAATAGCTATTACTGGTGGTAGTGTCTCTGTTGCTGCAGACCGTCTAGGTAGGTACCACCGCAGCGCCTATTGCAGCCGACACACAGTACTGTGCAGACATTACCGTGATCCGGTTTGAAGGACCAATAGCTATTACTGGTGGTAGTGTCTCTGTTGCTGCAGACCGTCTAGGTAGGTACCACCGCAGCGCCTATTGCAGCCGACACACAGTACTGTGCAGACATTACCGTGATCCGGTTTGAAGGACCAATAGCTATTACTGGTGGTAGTGTCTCTGTTGCCGCAGACCGTCTAGGTAGGTACCACCGCAGCGCCTATTGCAGCCGACACACAGTACTGTGCAGACATTACCGTGATCCGGTTTGAAGGACCAATAGCTATTACTGGTGGTAGTGTCTCTGGTGCTGCAGACCGTCTAGGTAGGTACCACCGCAGCGCCTATTGCAGCCGACACACAGTACTGTGCAGACATTACCGTGATCCGGTTTGAAGGACCAATAGCTATTACTGGTGGTAGTGTCTCTGTTGCCGCAGACCGTCTAGGTAGGTACCACCGCAGCGCCTATTGCAGCCGACACACAGTACTGTGCAGACATTACCGTGATCCGGTTTGAAGGACCAATAGCTATTACTGGTGGTAGTGTCTCTGTTGCCGCAGACCGTCTAGGTAGGTACCACCGCAGCGCCTATTGCAGCCGGCACACAGTACTGTGCAGACATTACCGTGATCCGGTTTGAAGGACCAATAGCTATTACTGGTGGTAGTGTCTCTGTTGCTGCAGACCGTCTAGGTAGGTACCACCGCAGCGCCTATTGCAGCCGGCACACAGTACTGTGCAGACATTACCGTGATCCGGTTTGAAGGACCAATAGCTATTACTGGTGGTAGTGTCTCTGTTGCTGCAGACCGTCTAGGTAGGTACCACCGCAGCGCCTATTGCAGCCGACACACAGTACTGTGCAGACATTACCGTGATCCGGTTTGAAGGACCAATAGCTATTACTGGTGGTAGTGTCTCTGTTGCTGCAGACCGTCTAGGTAGGTACCACCGCAGCGCCTATTGCAGCCGACACACAGTACTGTGCAGACATTACCGTGATCCGGTTTGAAGGACCAATAGCTATTACTGGTGGTAGTGTCTCTGTTGCTGCAGACCGTCTAGGTAGGTACCACCGCAGCGCCTATTGCAGCCGACACACAGTACTGTGCAGACATTACCGTGATCCGGTTTGAAGGACCAATAGCTATTACTGGTGGTAGTGTCTCTGTTGCTGCAGACCGTCTAGGTAGGTACCACCGCAGCGCCTATTGCAGCCGACACACAGTACTGTGCAGACATTACCGTGATCCGGTTTGAAGGACCAATAGCTATTACTGGTGGTAGTGTCTCTGTTGCTGCAGACCGTCTAGGTAGGTACCACCGCAGCGCCTATTGCAGCCGACACACAGTACTGTGCAGACATTACCGCGATCCGGTTTGAAGGACCAATAGCTATTACTGGTGGTAGTGTCTCTGTTGCCGCAGACCGTCTAGGTAGGTACCACCGCAGCGCCTATTGCAGCCGACACACAGTACTGTGCAGACATTACCGCGATCCGGTTTGAAGGACCAATAGCTATTACTGGTGGTAGTGTCTCTGTTGCTGCAGACCGTCTAGGTAGGTACCACCGCAGCGCCTATTGCAGCCGACACACAGTACTGTGCAGACATTACCGCGATCCGGTTTGAAGGACCAATAGCTATTACTGGTGGTAGTGTCTCTGTTGCCGCAGACCGTCTAGGTAGGTACCACCGCAGCGCCTATTGCAGCCGACACACAGTACTGTGCAGACATTACCGTGATCCGGTTTGAAGGACCAATAGCTATTACTGGTGGTAGTGTCTCTGTTGCCGCAGACCGTCTAGGTAGGTACCACCGCAGCGCCTATTGCAGCCGGCACACAGTACTGTGCAGACATTACCGTGATCCGGTTTGAAGGACCAATAGCTATTACTGGTGGTAGTGTCTCTGTTGCCGCAGACCGTCTAGGTAGGTACCACCGCAGCGCCTATTGCAGCCGGCACACAGTACTGTGCAGACATTACCGTGATCCGGTTTGAAGGACCAATAGCTATTACTGGTGGTAGTGTCTCTGTTGCCGCAGACCGTCTAGGTAGGTACCACCGCAGCGCCTATTGCAGCCGACACACAGTACTGTGCAGACATTACCGTGATCCGGTTTGAAGGACCAATAGCTATTACTGGTGGTAGTGTCTCTGTTGCCGCAGACCGTCTAGGTAGGTACCACCGCAGCGCCTATTGCAGCCGGCACACAGTACTGTGCAGACATTACCGTGATCCGGTTTGAAGGACCAATAGCTATTACTGGTGGTAGTGTCTCTGTTGCTGCAGACCGTCTAGGTAGGTACCACCGCAGCGCCTATTGCAGCCGACACACAGTACTGTGCAGACATTACCGTGATCCGGTTTGAAGGACCAATAGCTATTACTGGTGGTAGTGTCTCTGTTGCCGCAGACCGTCTAGGTAGGTACCACCGCAGCGCCTATTGCAGCCGACACACAGTACTGTGCAGACATTACCGTGATCCGGTTTGAAGGACCAATAGCTATTACTGGTGGTAGTGTCTCTGTTGCTGCAGACCGTCTAGGTAGGTACCACCGCAGCGCCTATTGCAGCCGGCACACAGTACTGTGCAGACATTACCGTGATCCGGTTTGAAGGACCAATAGCTATTACTGGTGGTAGTGTCTCTGTTGCTGCAGACCGTCTAGGTAGGTACCACCGCAGCGCCTATTGCAGCCGGCACACAGTACTGTGCAGACATTACCGTGATCCGGTTTGAAGGACCAATAGCTATTACTGGTGGTAGTGTCTCTGTTGCTGCAGACCGTCTAGGTAGGTACCACCGCAGCGCCTATTGCAGCCGACACACAGTACTGTGCAGACATTACCGTGATCCGGTTTGAAGGACCAATAGCTATTACTGGTGGTAGTGTCTCTGTTGCCGCAGACCGTCTAGGTAGGTACCACCGCAGCGCCTATTGCAGCCGACACACAGTACTGTGCAGACATTACCGTGATCCGGTTTGAAGGACCAATAGCTATTACTGGTGGTAGTGTCTCTGTTGCCGCAGACCGTCTAGGTAGGTACCACCGCAGCGCCTATTGCAGCCGACACACAGTACTGTGCAGACATTACCGTGATCCGGTTTGAAGGACCAATAGCTATTACTGGTGGTAGTGTCTCTGTTGCCGCAGGGGGGGGGGGGGGGGGGGGGGGGGGGGGGGGGGGGGGGAGAGAGAGAGAGAGAGAGAGAGAGAGAGAGAGAGAGAGAGAGAGAGAGAGAGAGAGAGAGAGAGAGAGAGAGAGAGAGAGAGAGGGGGGGGGGGGGGGGGGGGGGGGGGGGGGGGGGGGGGGGGGGGGGGGGGGGGGGGGGGGGGGGGGGGGGGGGGGGGGGGGGGGGGGGGGGGGGGGGGGGGGGGGGGGGGGGGGGGGGGGGGGGGGGGGGGGGGGGGGGGGGGGGGGGGGGGGGGGGGGGGGGGGGGGGGGGGGGGGGGGGGGGGGGGGGGGGGGGGGGGGGGGGGGGGGGGGGGGGGGGGGGGGGGGGGGGGGGGGGGGGGGGGGGGGGGGGGGGGGGGGGGGGGGGGGGGGGGGGGGGGGGGGGGGGGGGGGGGGGGGGGGGGGGGGGGGGGGGGGGGGGGGGGGGGGGGGGGGGGGGGGGGGGGGGGGGGGGGGGGGGGGGGGGGGGGGGGGGGGGGGGGGGGGGGGGGGGGGGGGGGGGGGGGGGGGGGGGGGGGGGGGGGGGGGAGGGGGGGGGGGGGGGGGGGGGGGGGGGGGGGGGGGGGGGGGGGGGGGGGGGGGGGGGGGGGGGGGGGGGGGGGGGAGAAAGAGAGACGGGGGGGGGGGGGGGGGGGGGGGGGGGGGGGGGGGGGGGGGGGGGGGGGGGGGGGGGGGGGGGGGGGGGGGGGGGGGGGGGGGGGGGGGGGGGGGGGGGGGGGGGGGGGGGGGGGGGGGGGGGGGGGGGGGGGGGGGGGGGGGGGGGGGGGGGGGGGGGGGGGGGGGGGGGGGGGGGGGGGGGGGGGGGGGGGAGAGACACACACACACACACACACACACACACACACACACACACACACACACAGAGGGGGGGGGGGGGGGGGGGGGGGGGGGGGGGGGGGGGGGGGGGGGGGGGGGGGGGGGGGGGGGGGGGGGGGGGGGGGGGGGGGGGGGGGGGGGGGGGGGGGGGGGGGGGGGGGGGGGGGGGGGGGGGGGGGGGGGGGGGGGGGGGGGGGGGGGGGGGGGGGGGGGGGGGGGGGGGGGGGGGGGGGGGGGGGGGGGGGGGGGGGGGGGGGGGGGGGGGGGGGGGGGGGGGGGGG
>JARDVY010000257.1:0-21844 GCA_029030555.1 Ornithoptera alexandrae | reverse complement strand
CTATCAGATCTAAAATCTATATACTGTTGAACGTAGACCTCTCTTAAGAAACGCTTTGAAGTATATAACTATCTTATTAGCAGCCTCTCTCATCGCTAATTGCTTTAGTAAATGACCAATTGGTGTAGTATATAAGACTAGGATATCTAAAGCAACATCCGAAGACCTATTTAATTTTAAATGGAGTAAAAGAACTACTGCTGAGGGCTTACTGTATTCAAATGGTCAACTTAAAAGGTAGCAGCAACCGAGTAAAACATGACTAATAAAGCAGTCGAACAACTTCAATGTATTTTAATTTGAATTGCAAGGTTTACCTAATTGGGTCCCTCAAAGATGTTTGTAGAGTCATAAAAAAATACTACCGTCTTCTATATAATAATTAGATAGCAGAGGGTAATATTTTCTGCGTTGGAATGGAAGCTACTACGTTTCGAACTGAATCTAAAGAGATCTTTATTTATTTTATTTTACTTTCGTATAGTATTCAAGTCAATTCAGTTACATATACTGTTTGGATTTTATAGGACCACTGAAATTATGCTAATTTTTTTATAATTTTTTTTTTATTTCATTAAGCGACGGGATCAGCAGAACGTTCATCTGATGGTAAGTGATACGCCTGCTAATAACAACGTGGCGCTAGTTAGAATGGTATACACTGCATATTGCGCTCGACGCCTTGAGACAAGATGTTCAGTCTCATTACCCCAGTAATTACACTAGTAACAGCGCCCTTCAAACCGAAACACAATAACGTTTGCACACCACTGTTTGGAGGCAGAAATAGGCGCTGTGGTGGAACCTACCTATATCAATAGATATCATCATCATCAGCCGACAGACGCCCACTGCTAGATATAGGCCTCCCCCAAAGACCTCGTCGTTTTTTGTGGTTCATTGAGGGGAATTGGGCCGTAACCCACCACGCTCGAAAGTATGGAAGATAAGTACGGAAAGCAAGATAAGAGAGAACGAAAGATGAGTATGTAGGAAAAATTAAAATGTAATAAATAATAAGTAGATGCTAAGTGATTGGAACAGATAGGCCCTGACCCAAAATACGCAGGGGGAATGATTAAAAAAAAAACCACCACGCTGGCCCAGTGCGGCTTGGTGAGTGGTCAAAGCCTCGTCTGTTATTCAGCAGGGTGCACCGCGTGCTGGTGAGGTTGACTTAGGCATCGTAAGATGTTGACCGGAACCCCTTAACATAAATATAGTTAAAGTGATGTTACAAGTGGCGGTAGCTAAGTTTGTAAGTGCAGTCGTAGGCGCTTGAAGAGGCTCGTGCTTGACTTTCAATATGCTTGAGCTTACGGTGACGGAGCATCGGAAAGAAATCGACATGCTCCAAGAATAACTATCATGGACATGTTAACCCAAACCTGAATTTGATAAATGTGGTGTTGCGAGTCATCAATTGACCTCTTTCTGGAAGTTCGACTAACATGATGATAAATGGCAACAAAGTAGCGCTTGTTAGGATAATATAGACAATACCACATGGTGCTCGTCGCTTTGAGACATAAGACGATAAGTCTCGTTACCTTTTTAATTTCACTAGCTGCAACACCCTTCAAACCGGAACTAGAAATTAGCGCGGCGCTGATACCTATTTAAACTGTCTGCGGCAATAAAGACCTACCACCTATAAAAAATTATATTCCGACGGAAAAAGAGTTGTATGACATAAATTAGAAGAATCACATCTTCTCTTTCCTGTGCTTCATGACTGAAGGTCGTGCTTGTCCTGAAATGCTTTTTATGGCGCGTCGACCAACTGCCTCCACACCGCTGTGTTCTCGGCACGCCGTAAGACATTCGGAATGTTGGTGCCTAAGATTGTCTGTATCCGGTCGGACCATCGGGTAGACGATCGACCCCGTTATATCTTGCCCTCGATCCTTCCTACTACAACCAGCTCATCCATATTATCTGCTTGTCTCCGGGCAATATGGCCAACTTAGAATTCGTTTGTAGCAAATAATGGACAATCTAGTGGTGATTTTGAGTTGCTCGAGGATGGATTTGTAAGTTCTCTTTGGTCCATGGTATGTGCAGCATTCTTCTCTAACGCCACATATCAAAAGCTTCGATTTTCTTTCGATCGTCTAGGAAGATTGACCATGATTCGCAACCGTATAAGAATATCGAGCAAACCAAGGATCGCACCAGTCTGGTCTTGGTGGTGTTTGATACTTTCATATCTAATTTAGATTAAAAAGATTCATCGTCATCTCAACCGGTGGACGTCAATCGTTGAACATAGGTGTCGGTTATCACATCTCTCGTTATCCCAGTGATTTCATTAACCGCTATTATTTGTGCACAGCAATTAAGAGCTGTGGTGATGCGCACCTTTTTTTTTGTTCCGGGTTGCGGAGAGGAAATCTTTGAAATTTTCTGGGGGTAAGTCAGGATTATGTGAGATTAAAACCCCTTCAGTGGTCTGTATCAGTGCATTCGAAGAGGCCCATGGATTTCTTACAAAACGCATCGGTGCCACTCGACACTTTGTCAACACGTCTCGGAAGAAAGGCCAAAATCTCCTAGGCACCATCGCTGAACCATACGCTGTCCCACGCAGGTTCGCTTTATGAGCGATAAGAGCCCCCACCCTCAAAGCCCGCGAAACTCCTGGACCCTTTTAGTCCCCTTATACAACAGCCTAGGCTTACCTTAGTCCTGTTTTTACTAGCCGGAGGCTACAGGGCCGTTGGTGATGCGCACCTAGATACTCTTAGAGACCTGTCACCAGTAAGTTTTTTATTGTGTTACGATCTGAAGATGGACAAACACGTCGCCTTTATTCCGCAATCCGAACACTGGTGTTAATATATGAAAAACGAATGTATGTAAATAGCGGATCGCAACTGTTGCAGAATAATTCTGTTTTGCCTCGCTTTCAAATTTGAAGCGTTAATTGGAATACAATAGCCGACGTAGCATGTGATGCGACTTTGAATGGTTTTTTTTTTTTACGGAGGGAAATCCTATTACAATTTCGTTATGTATGCGAATTTTTGTGACCTTTGGGAGACGATTTAACATTTTTGTGGTGACATAATCAAGCAAATATTTATATCTTCATAAAAGATATCCGATCGGTGTGGAGATCTTTGGAGGGGCTTATGTTTAGCAGTGGACGTCTATCGGCTGATGGTGATGATCTTCATAAAATATATTGTCATCGACGATGTTATTGCAATAATAAATATCAAAATTGACAATCAATAAATTTAGCGGTTAAGTTATCCGGAAGCAGCGTCTAACTTTTTCCACGGAAACTTCCTGAAGAAAATTTATCAGTTTTATAGTTGATCATTAATACGTTCTACGGATATCTGAGATTATTAGTATTCTCATTAATCATCAGCCGATAGATCTCTACACCGATCGATCCTGCGCTGCTCTGGTTCCAGCGCCATCGACATCCGTTGCAGTCAGCATGACCTCCGGTACCGCCAGGCACCAGGGGTATCGTTTGTATGGATTTGTATGGAGGGATTTGAGCCATTTGCCACCACGCTGGCCCAATGTGAGTTGGTGGCAGCCAGAGCCTCGTTTGTGGATTAGCAAGGTGCACCACGTGCAGGTAAAGTTGGCTCGAGTCCCATGAGTTGTTTTATGCGAGACCCTTTACACCCCTCGATTTTTATATTATTGGGATAATTATGTTAATAAGAACTCTAAGAATTTAGCTTTCGTGATTGCATTTGGTGAAGCGAACCTGCGAATTCCAATGTTGTAAGTGAGGTGTCGTAGATGTAGAGCGTAGTTCCTGTTCGGATGTTGGGGTGGCTAGGTGGTGCCTTGATTTGCGAATACTTTCCACTACCTGCCGCTGTCGCGCGTCGGAAATATCAGTCTCACCACCACAACTTAAATGAGATGTTAAATTATTCAAGTCGAATAGATGTTGAGAACGTGTAATTTAATTTGTATCAATTTACGTACAAAGCAAATATTTTAATTGAAACGCACATTAATTATATATACGTCGTATGGATAACAATGAGTAGTGCTCCTATTGTATCCTAGGCAACAGTGATTGTCACATAACGTTTGTCAAAATTTAATTAGGTCCGAGGCTGCAAAGGCGATCGAGATAATTCAATATTGGATATCACAGGCAGCCTATTATCACTGAAATTGCATTACCGACAAACGTTGTTTAATCATTTAAAATATCTCCACGGCGCAGTGGTTAAATCTGCGTCCGGCGTGACATTAGTTTAATTAATATTAATATCTCATCGAACAAGCCTATCTAGCTCATCTCATGTTGTAAATCTGCCGCCATAACATTGCAGCTGTATTCCCGTTGTCATCATATAAGAGCTAGAGATAGTTACCAACACAACATGAGATCGAGATAAAAACTATTATAATAGTGTTGTTTGGGACATCGAGTGGGCTCAAGGTTGTCAATGAAACAAAAATTAAGCAGCGGTATTATCTGACTTTAGGTGGCCGAAGCCGTATCTCCACTTCAATTTAGACGTGTGAGTACGACGTCAAGGAAGACATTCAAGTGGTCGGACAAGGAGTTTACTGGACCCGAATAAATTAATTATCTCCACGTCTGGGTTTTGATAAATACACTATTACATCAGCTGTCACCTTTTTTGTCATTTAACACTAATATGTTATGAATATCTAACTTTAAAATTAATCGCAGTTCGCGCTTTATTACTTGTTTATTACTTGCTTTATTAGTTACTGAATAAAATATATAATTTAATTTAGCTGATAAAAGACTGAGTAGGTTTAAAGGAAATACTAATTGGTAGTAAATCCTGTTTCTTGGATGCATTTCAGCTTCTATTATCGGCAAGTAATAAGTAGTGTACTAACATAATAATTTCGCTCCATTAGACATTGCATCTATTGAAAGTTAAAATATTAAAACTTAACTTAAATATTTTTACGCTCATGATCCTTATTCAAGTCTGTTCTGGGTCTTATTATTACCTCTGATTAATTCAAACCGTCCCCTTTAAATTCATTTTCAAAATCTTTATAACTGTATAACTCTTCTTCTTCTAATACGCATTACATTAACGACATTGTAACTTTACTTTTTAAATTATTATAATTCTACCTTCGTTATAACGGAAACGATAATTTGAAAGACGGTAACAACATTATAAACAAACCGAATTCCGGCTAAATTGTTTTCTGATTGGCATACGTTCGAAACTGGATTACTGCTGCTGATGATGATGTTAAAACAAACAGCAGCGGAACAACCAGCTAACATTGATGAAATAGCAACAAACTCTGATTAATTTTAGTTAGTAGAGAACTCTGTTTGAGTTAAACTTGCCTGTACTACGCCATACCGTTGTGATCAGTTTTAGTTTTTTTGCTCTATTCCTATCTATATGAAAATCTAGCTTATCCCCAGACGCTCTGCTGGTCGTAATACTCCCGCAACCCCCTTACCGGACGGAATTTTGTAAAATCAGTTCTTAGCTGATCTATTATTGTCCAAAGAAATATTCCTACCAAATTCCAAGTCTCTACTCCTTATAATTTCAGAGATATCGTGATCAGTCTCTACTTAGGTGAAAATCTATTTATAGAAAGCATCAAATAGAAGTACCTGGCGTAACATAATTAAAAACTGCTTATCGATAGAGTCACGACCCTCAGCATTGAGAAACCGACTTAAAAAGAGTGACAGATAATAAATAAGGTCAGTATAATAATTAATAGGAAAGAAAATTAATAATGTTAAATGGTGCTTTATTATAATTCGTTTATAACTGTTCACATCGGTTAGAGGTTTAATTTCCTCTCCGGAGTAGTTGTTAGCGGATGCGTCCGTGAATGGACGTTTAGAGTAATTCCTGGGGCGGGGTAGCTCGGATTCCAGCGCATAGTCCGGCGCAAACCCGTCAGATTTGCTCCACACTAGTCGCTCCTAGACTTCATTATTGGCTTTTGGATCGCATAACACGGTTGACCAATGTATTGCATTGACAGTGAAGTACAATTAACTAATAGAGACTCGTTGGAGATTTACTGGTTATTTTTTCTTTAACTTAACAGCAGTATGCAAGTATTACTGTGTTTCGGTTTTAAGGGCGATATAGCTAGCGAACTGGGGTATCAGTATTTTGAATCCCAAGCCGACGACTATAATCTGGTGCAGTGTAAATCATTCTAACTAGCGTCACACAGTCACAGGCAGAGTTACCATCACATGAACGTTACTCTCGTCTCGTCAGTTGTTACGTAATATAGTCAACACTGTCGTTAATTGTTCCGGTTTGAAGGGCGATACAACTAGCGAACTTCAATAAGGCGACAAGTACAATATGGTGCAATGTAAACCATCCTAACTAGCGTAACATAGTCACGCAATAAATGAAAGTTATGCTAAGTTAATATTGTTTATTTTCCTGTTATATTTTACATCATCACTATCATCATTCCCTGATAGATGTCCACTGCTGGACGTAGTCCAATTTTTTCTATTGGGGAGTATTGTCCATAAGCCAGAAGAAGAAGTGTAGGACGCGCTCCCTCCAGATGGACCGACTACATCATCAGGGCGGTCGGTAGTGGGTGGTAGCGAGAAGCTGAGGATCGCATTTGGTGGAAGACATTGGGGAAGACCTATATCCAGCAGTGGATAAACAAAGGCTAATAACGACGATGATGACGATACTTAAAAAAATAATTACATTTTATATACAAAATATAACTTTACGAGTTTGTTATTAAATAAGTACATCCCGTCATTCATTATGAGGGGTTTTAAGAAGTACAACGGAAACGATGTCATAATACATCATCGTTCATTGTTTGAGAGTTTTTTTTTATTCAACTTTTCGAATTAATGGATTAATATCCCTAACATTAAGATTTAATAAGAATACCCCACAGTTTTTAATTAGTAACCAAACAACACTACTGAGGCTATTCGTATAATGTTCAATTCACAGTTACAGTTGTCATCATCATCAGCCGATAGATGTTCACTGTTGGACATGTTTTTTTCGAATTAATAATAATCTATGATATATATAATGAAAATAGGTTTCCTTACTCGCCAATCACGTGAAAACAAGTGAACGTGTGGACGTGGGAATATGGTCATTCGACGCGGAATGATTTGTAGATGTTGTAGGTTGTTTATTTTTTGAATTTCATAGATCCATCATGGTTTGATTTTTAATCAAATTCTAGAAAAATTTTCTATTTGGTGTCATTTATGCGGTTGCTAACTATAGCAAATACCAACCGTTACTAAACGGTTGGTATTTATACCATGCGGTTGCGGTCGCTCCCGAGGAATGTTTCAGACAGATTTCAAATTTTAATTTTATATTACGGCCAAGCAAAGCGGGCGGGGAACATCTAGTGTTTTTGTTTATTTAACTTCCGGTAAAAATGTTTTCAAAGGGGACAAAAAATGTAACTGAAATAGACGAACATTTTTAATTTACTTTTAAAGTACATTCATTGGTCGAAGGACCAACGGCCTATGGGATAGTAAGGTCCTCGAGTGGCGCCCGCGTACCGGTAGACGTGGCGTTGGAAGGCCTCACACAAGATGGACCGATGATCTGGTGAGAATCGCAGGATCGATCGATGTGGAGATCTTTGGGGGAGGTCTATGCCCACTAGTGGACATCTATCGGCTGATGATGATTTAAAGTGTTAGAGAATTAACCAAAAACGTTTTATACTATAATTATAAATTATCTTTTGTTGTTTATGGATGGTAGATTTTACTTCATACGGGGGTTGCTTTGTTAATTTATTCATTTATCTGGTGTTCACCTGATATTAAGTGATACGTCTGCCCATAACATGGCAATTGTTGATGACATCATCATCGACTTAGTTGAATAAAAAAATCTTTTTTTCTATTGATGTTATTATAGATTTAATAAACAATGTGATTTCCTTTCATTTATACTGAAGCGTGTAGTTGTAGTTGTGGTGGTAGGTCTCTGTGGCTGTAGGTACCACCACAGTGTCTATTTTTACCGTCAAACAGTGGTGTGCAAACATTGCTGTGCTCCGGCTTGAAGGGCGCTGTATCTAGTGTAATCACTGGGGTAACGAGACTCAACATCTTGTCTCAAGGCGACGATCGCAATGTGGTGCAGTGTATATTATTCTAACTGGTGCCACGTTGATATGGGCAGGCGTATCACTTGCCATCAGGTGAACGAAATAAAAAAAAAAGATTTTGTTTTAGGCAATCTCGATAATTATTTAACATCACCGACATTCGCACGGCGATCTCGTTTGATCTGATTGCATTAACCTTGGAAAAGTTCACCTTTCGGAGGTCTCGTTACGACTCGACAGTCCCGAATAATTCAAAACTCGTTCGGCTGCCCCTCTACTCCCCCCATGTGCCACCCGACCGGGCGACGTGAAATGGTACAGCTCTGCACCTCTTAGGGGATTTATTTCCTCGTTATCTTATTCCTGACGTCATTTCGTGCCAAGCTTGGCTCTTGCAATTTCCACACCAGTTTTGCCGTTAGCTATTGAAATGCAAACGTATCGATTTTGCTGACCTTAACCTTTTGCGTGCAGAGTTCCGCACTGTTGGTTTTTTTTTTCACTCGAAAAATTTCATTACTTAGCTCATGTTACTGTCGATTATATTGGTTGTATGTAGTTTTCGATTACTTTATTATATATTACTATCAAATAAGTTTAAGATGTGAGCGTGCTACATCGAAAGACCACCTGTAAGTACATAATTGTGTGTAACTACGTAGTAACTTAATAGGTATATCCCCTTCTTCTTCTTAAAGTGCCTCTCCAATTAGTGAAGGTTGGCCATCAGCGTGGTACAGTCCTTTCTGACTCTGGTTCGGCGGAACATTCGGACGGCCCAGATATGCCAGTCCATTCCCTGATATTTCTCAACCATGACTTTCCTTCTCCCCACCTCTCGTTTTCGAGAAACTTCACCAATTATAATCAGCTGCAGAAGATCAATCTCTTAGAGAATACAAAATATTGAGATTGAATTTTACTGGAGATAGGCCCCTGACCTTCTAGGTACGTACCACCGCAAAAAAATTAAGCTAAATATAATTTTAATTTAACATCTTTGATAATATATATATTAGGGTGTAAAGGGTCCTTCACAATAACTTACGGGACCTAAGCCAACCTCACCTGCTCGTGGTGCACCCTGCTAATTAACAAACGAGGCTCTGGCTCCCGCCAACCCGCATTGAGCAAGCGTGGTGGGAAATAGCCCAAATCCTTCATATGAACCCCTACATACGACCGCCTCTATTGCTCAACGGTAACAGACCCCATGCTGACTGTATGTGGACATCTTTGGGGGAGGCCTGTATCCGGCAGTGGACGTCTATCGACTGATGCTGACGACCTTTGATATTTCGATGAGCAAAGAAGTACAACGGTTATGAACGTAACGGAAACTTGTTCTCTTTGCCGGGAAATCCGCTTTATGTATAATACAACCTTAGTTTAAAGTAAAGGAAAAACATCGTGATATTTATTCCAATCTTTTCTTTCCATGTATAAAACATGATACGGTTTAAGGATAAACTGCATCTTAATTAAATGTAAATTGTTATATGATAGATTCATGATATAATAATCATACAAATAGATGATAAATATAATAGATATTTACTTAATAAATATCATTGATTACAAATATTCTGCATCAACCTGATCTGCATAAATCTGATTTAAAAAGCTTGTATGTTTACGTTGTACTGTCTCCTCCTCTTTGATTTCAACTTATACAATGGCCAGCGTCGGATGCTAAAGGTGTAGTCTATATCGTTTGTGGAGTCACTTGCATTGTACTGCGTGTGACTACGGTTACGAGACACTCGGTATCGATTCATTCTGTTTTACGAGCTCGGTGTGGGGTCCGTTATGATAAACAAACCACTGAATACTATTGCCCGAAGTATCTCTAAGTCTTCAGTCAACAGCGTTAACCCACACCTGATTTATAATATCCTGAATTTTATAATTAACAGCCCTCTTAATATTTCCTTTACTGGCATTCTTGGCCTTCTTTCGCAAGGGTAGAGTCAAGCATATTTAACCCATGTTAATACAAGCGCTAATATTTTTGCTGGTTATACGTTCAAAATGTGGACCTCCGAAGTAAAACTCTCAGAGTCCGTACTCTGCAGTGCGGAATTCATTCGCCCCTGTCCCCTGTTCCGCTTCTTGAGATCAGAGTCGTCGTCTTCTTCCGTTGTCTTGCGGAGAATATATATAGAGTTACGCGATCATGAGTAGACAAACCGTGTGTATATCATTTTTATTAATAAATATTAAAAATAAATACTACGAGTATATTTTTTATTATATAGGAGAATTTTTGTTATATAATTTAACGTATTAGTTGATACATAATTTAATTTAATTTAGTATAAGATGTTAGTTTAAAAAAGGTTTTCCTTTGAAAAAGTGTAGTGCAAGTAGAAAATAAACTGTCTGGTATAATTAAGACGAGTTGGAGAAGCACTTTCAGAATAATAAGCAAAGTGTATAATTAACTTTGCCTCTTCTATTAAGCAATATTCCTAAATTTGTTTCAATTTAACTCAATTTTCCTTGCAAATCTGGTTCACAATTATAATTTTGTATCGTTACAATCTTGGCGAGTCAGTTGGTGTGAGCGAACCAGTTTCCATACATGGTAGGACAACGTTTGGTTTCGATTTCACATAATTTTGGGTAACAGAATACTATGGTTTTTAGCGTTGAATGTTACAACACAGCGAAGTTGGGTTTTTTTTAAAAAAAACTTATCACTATACCAACTTCTGTAACTGTGGCTTTGAATCTGTGTTGCAGGGCGAACGATTAACCCCTGCGTTATAGGAGCAGTTTGCCACTTTGTTTTTAGTCTTCGTATGGTACAAGGTAAACATCGCAATGGGCCATTCGCTGTTTTTATTATACTATTTAATACTCTGAGGGCGTTACGCATAATAAAGATCAACGTAGAAGCGATAAACAGTACTTTGGTCGCTCCACGCCACTGTGTCAGCCTTATCTTTCCTTCAACTCAGTTACCTACATTTCATATCTCGAGTTTAGCTATTTTAATTTGTAAGTTTTTTTTTGGGGGATTTTTGAACGTCAGATTTGTGATAAGATATCGCTACATGATAAAGTACCCGTTACACTAACCTTACGTGAGTGTTATTTAGGAATTTTAAATGCTCGCTTGATTCCGTGCTATTGATATCCAATGCTGAACAGAGGACTTCTGAAGGAATACTAGTCGTTCACGCCGCTTATGTGGATGAAGAGCAAGTACACGTGTTACCCTAAAATTACACCCTCTCGAGTCGCTTCCTGCATACAATACACTGTGAGGAGAATAGTGATAGGATATTCTAAATTGTTAGTTAAATGTTTTTGTTTAACATTGGAGCATAAGTTCAGTTTTTGATCTTCACAATCTACTAGTCAAAGAAATGCCTAGCACCTAAGAAAAAAGGCGCAAGAAATTCAGTGACCTATATATATATAAACATTGTAAACGTAATACATATAATTAACTGGTAGACAGTATAAATGGAATCTTTATGGGCATTTTTAATATGATCCCACAAACTGTCTTAGATTTGTTACTTAGCCAATTTAAAGTTAAACAGTTTTGTAAGACATTTCAGCGCTTTATATATTTAAAATAATTATCTTTATGACTTTGTACTTCTAAATTGGTATCGGTACTGATGATCAAGCGGGCGAAACCATGGTAATAATCTGGTTAAAAATGATCACGGCCATTTATCGCATTTACGTAATGTGACCCATTTGTTCAGTTTCGACGGACAATGTTACTATCATTTTAGTTTTGTGTTAACGTTAAGGTAATTTTCCATGTTTTTACATTTATCAATGGTATTAGATAAATCTGATTTTTTTTTTAATCGTGGTGCCTTTGGGATAATTTGCAACATTTGGCAATAATTACATTGCGCATACAGTGGTCATAAAGTCGTTTTAAATTATATAAAAGGATTTGTTCTCTACTCACTATTTTGGTCGTAATCCTCTTACAACTCTTAGGGGTAACATTTCGTAAAGTCCGTTACTAACTGTCCTCTAAATGGCAGAAGCAATATAACTACCAAATTTTGAGTTTCTACGTCTCTTAGTTTCGGAAGTATCGCGATGAGTATAACGTATAATTCGGTACTAACGGTCAGTACCTCGTAATATATGAACGTACAAACATATAGTCTGCTATCATAAGTAGTTTAGAATATGAATCGTGAATATAACCGACAGGATCGTGGTAGTATGAAAAATTTTCCGATAACACAAAAAACGCTATTTTAACCGGAAACGATTCTTCTTATGCCACAGCGAAAGGTTGTATAAAGTTTATGCGCATTAACAAATAAAAAAAATTTCTGGTAATTATCTATAAGAAAAAGAAAGATTTTCTTTTCTAAAACCTATCAGTTCACAGCTAGGATTTCAGGGAAGTAATACGTTTTTAAGTATTGGCAGAGCTGTGGAGTGGCTTTGAGAGACTTAATCTCTCTAATCGGAAGTCTGGAGTTTACAGTCGACGCATACTATATTTATATTTAGCGCTCGCTCGCTATCTTTATAATGATCGTGTTTTATAATGTATTAGCTGTTCTTTGATTTCTTTGATACCCGTAACATAAAATTAGATTTGAAATTTAAACTTAAAATTTGGCAGAAATATTCCCGTCAGGTGGTAACCTGTCGCACACCGGACCACTGCCAGTTATTTACACCCCCGCAACTACCTTTGATTAAGGAATTTTGTAAAATCCATTCTTACCTGCTCTATACTTGGCAAAAGGAATATTCCTACCAAATTTCAAGTCTCTATGCCTTATTGTTCTAGAAATATCGTGATGAGTCTCTACATTGGTAGAAAACTCTGATATATATATATATTTATATATATAGATAATCTTTTAGATGATCGTAGCAAATGTCAAACTGTCAAGAAGCGGAAGTCCTTTTTATGTTCCCTCTATTAAGACTCGAGTTTTCTGAGTTGAGCCAAGGTTATTCGTCTACCACACTATATGCCAGTTGACGTATGAGAATATATATAATTCATTTTTATACATACATATATCAGTATAGTTAAACTTATCACTTTAACTGATTACTTCTTATCATAGTGATATTAACAATGAAAAGAATCTTGTGTTATAATTTTTTTGTTTTTCTTTGATAATAATGCGTAAATGGAAACGTATTGAGGTAATGAGACGGCAGCTTCGGGAAGTTTGCAAATTTGGTAGTTTGGTGTACGGAATTATTTAGAAATTGCTATCGGTTAACTTTCGAACCAAGACCATTGTTTTGCTCCCGTGCTAATTCGCTTTGAAGAGTAAACTTAGAGAGCAAGAAAAATTAAGTACGATAGGTAAAAAAAATATATTTTTTACAGTTGTTTTAAAATTGAAAGAAGTACGTTTCGAAATTTTCGTGTAAATTCTTACACTTCATCTTTTAATAAAAAAAAAATAACACTACTGTTACGCAGAACCATTTACAATTTTAATTGATTATATTGATTTACATTAAACTAATTTCATTAGAAACAGTGTCCATCCAGTTAAAAACAATTGTCGTTTTATTTTTTTGTCAATCTGTTAACTGGCGCATGAATAATTCAAATTCCATTATGTTTCATACAATTGATATTTGAAAGTTTTAATTAAATCACATTTCATTCATACACTAGTGTATGATGAAGGGAAGTTTATTAAATATCTCCATTGCAATTTTGATCTGATATAGAATGTAAAAAAAACAAAGTATGTCAACCAAATGGGTGTAGTATTACCTTATATTTTATGTTATTGATTTTCTAATATTACAAAAATAGTCTAGTGAAGAATACCTGATAAAAGACGTGAAAAGGTAAAAGCATCTAAGGGTTAGGCGTCAAACGTAACATTTGATATTGTGGGAAAACACCTATCGTTTCTTAGCATACTACCGCCATTGTATTATTACTTTATTTATATCTATATTATTTTTAACACTAAATAAATCCAAAAAATTTCAGGTTTTTTCTAATAAAAAAAATTTTTTTTATTTTCTCTCAATCGTAAGTCGTAACACTGGTCGTGGCACTTTACACCTGTAATTAAATGCCAATGAATATCAATTCAAAACTAGTTCAGCCGTTCCGAAATTTACCAGGATCGTAAACATATAAAATAATTTTATTTCTAACTCGATTCCTGCTACAAACATGTATAATCTACGGAGTAAATAAAAAGCTAATATTGTGATATTACAAACAGACAAATCAACTTTATTTCAACATTGACATGCTCTCCAATAAAGCCTTTGTTCTGGATGTATTAAAATTTCATACTCTCAGATACAAGTGTTAAATATATGATAATCCTTTCTTCACAAATCATAAATCATTATTTATATGTGATAGTTATATATCGTGGCGTCCTTTATCGGTTCATTAAAATTTAGTACTAAACTAAAATAACCTAGATCAAACAGTAATAAAACTTTCGCAGTTAATTATGAATGTTAGCGAATTAACTTTAATTTAAATGAAGTTCAGTAAAAACGATAAAGTATCGGGGTCATGAAGGGTTTCAGGCAGACACGTTGACTACGGCCGGTCTCTTACCAACCGGCATAGGGCCAGCGTGGTGAGAAATAGTCCAAATTCATAGAGAATAGAAACCCTTGCAAACGACAGCTCCTGGTGCCCGGCAATGTGAGCTCCTCAAAACCGATCGATGTGAGGATCTTTGTGGGAGGCCTACGTCCAGCAGTGATTGCCATCTGCTGATGATGATGATACCTACTGCGATAGTTTAAACTAGTTACTCTTTTCACTGTATTATTTCAGGACTCATAAATTCACTGGTTTCTTAACTGAGATTATGATCCAATTAGGATACTGTGTGAACATCCTAACCAGCGGCTCAGTCATGATCTCTACCTGCATTAGTTATGATACTTTGTTTGCAAAAATACTTAGAATATATATATATATATATATATATATATATATATATAATCTACTTCCCCGCCGTGATAATCATAAACAGTAAATATTCAATATCTTCTTCGTTGTTGTATCGAGTTATTTTTTATGATTTTTCAAAGTTAATTAATGCCTTGTTTGTGTTTCATTTTGTTAGCGGTGGATGAAAAAAAAAAATCGAATAAAGCCCTCTCTTTTATTCGTAACGTAATGAAAATGCTCGTGTTGGTGCCAGCCGGTGCTGCAAATCATTATGCTTTGTAAGCAGCTTAATAAGGAAATAACCATCCACAATGGACGTCCCTGGCGAAGTATTATAAAATTTATTCTTGTTTACAACTTTGCGACACTTCAGATATTCTTTTAATAAGCTCATACCAATTTTTCTTTCAAACGAACACTGAATACGAGTTTCAGCGGATGTACATCGATCTGAAATGAATAGTGTTATAACTTAGTTAAACCGTTTTTATAAGCTTTTTTAAAACTATCTTTGTACTATAAAATAAAGTTATGTCTTTAAGGATTATTATCTTCGTCTCTAATCGCATATTATATTATTATGTATGTAGCTATATATGACTTTTATATAATGACTCCGTCACCCAAAGGACAATGGGAAGAACGATACCCAATTACTCTGCGCGATTGAATGAGAAATGTTGAGATCCGCAGATGAACTAAGGTCACCGACGTAGCTGAAAAGATTGCTAGATTTAAGTGGCAATGGGCAGAGCACATTGCTCGAAGGACTGCGAAAGACGGAGCAGCAAGGTCCTCGGTTGGCGGCCGCGTACCGGTAGACGTAGTGTTGGGAGGTCTTCCACAAGGTGGACCGACGATCTCGTGAGAGTCGCAGGAAGGCGCTGGATTAGGGCATCGCAGGACCGATCGATGTGAAAATCTTTGGGGAAGAGCTATGCCCAGCATTGCACTTCTATCGGCTGATCAAAATGAAGAATTATATATATATATATACTCTATATTATCATATATTTTTTTCCTTCTTGCACACTTACACTGGTTTTTATAATTGTTTATTATTTTCCAGGATTTGCAGGATGATAACTCTTTTTAGTATTAAGCTCGCCTATGTTCAATACGTCTCAACGTTTATTTTTAAAATTTTGTAACTTTCAAGGAATACATACATAAATTATACTTATGTAATATATTCATTATAAATCAAGACATAATGATTATATTTCAAATATCTTCTTTTGTTTTCTATTTTAAATATATTACATCTTTATATACACAAATTCTTCATCAGAATCAAATAGTCTAAATAATATACTTAAAAAAAATTATATATATATAGGATAAAATTATTAAAAATAAGGTAATTTATTTGGTTTTCTCAATCGGATCGCCAAACTTCAATTTGAAGAGGGCACCTAGTCATGATGAATTTACTTGGTACTGTCTTGTGTAAGAAGCCAAGGCAAGACTTAAGCTGTAACAATAAACTATTTAATTTTCCTATTAATCATCAATCATCATCGATCGATAACGACATGAAATGCTTAATTATTAATGTACAATTAAACTCTTTAACAGCGTTAATTGCATTAAGCTAACTCCATTGATTGTTTATTTGGATTGACGACGGACGCGTTAAACATTGGTCCATGTGACTTCCACGTTTGGTAGAAATCAATATTGGAGACCACACTTTGTAATATACGGATGTGTGTACAATATAGAGACCGACCAATATTAGTCATATAGGTATATTCACCAAGTGGTCCGACGATCTGCTGAAGGTTGCGGGCGGCGTAGCATCGATCGATGTGGAGATCTTTAGGGAAGGCCCATCTGATAATGATGACGATGACGCATATTTCTGCTGCGTTATTATAAAACTAGCTGTTCCTCGGCGCTTCGCTGTAGTATATAATTAGACTTGAAATTTGTCTGGAATATTCTTTTAGAGCAACCGCAAGATCTAGAGCAACCGCATAAATAATGAAGAATCTTTGAAATTCAAAAAATAAATATCCTATCTCTCTTTAGGATTGTTCCCTGATGTCTGAGTATCGTGGTCAGCACTAGAATTGCTGTGTGGAGCGAACGATCTGCTTCCACCGGTTTCTGTCCAGCGCATCTCTTACGTCTGTGTAAAGCCTTTAACCATTTACAAATCATTCCGCATCGAATGGTCATATTCCCACGGCGATACGTTCACCGGTTTTCACGTGACTGGCAAACAAATAAAACCCACTTCCGTTATATATATCGATAACTACATTCTCGTTACTTCTTCCTCCTGCCCTTTTCCCATTCTATGTGGGGTCGGCACAGTGTGTACTTCTCTTCCACATCTCTCTATCAGCCGCCATACCTAAATTCACACTCTCAACTACATTCTCGTTTGAAGGTAAGAATTAACATCTGAAGACAATAATGTTTTGTGTTGTCTTAAGTTATTTATCGTTAATTATCTGTTTCTCATTAATACACATTTTTACTCGTTACTCTCGTATTACATTAATACAACGATCAAACGAATAATATCTCTGTAAGTGTCAAACGTTTATTTATAAATCGGAGGTTAAAATTTAACCGCCAGTTGTGAGCGATTATAGTGAAATCGAAATGAATATTTTTATACTATTAAATATCGGTACTAAAAATTAATCGTCATACGGCGGGCACATATCAATTGTAAATGTATCGATTGACGACGATAGATGCTTTTACGATGTAAGGGAATTTAAATATATTTATACGAAACATCATCAGCCAATAGACGTCCATTCCTGGACATAGACCTTCTACAAAGATCTCCACGTCGATCGGATCTTACAGTCAGCACGGCATTCGGTACCGCCGGGCATCAGGGACTGTCGTTTGTAAGAGTTCGTTATAGAGGGATTTGGGCCGTTTCCCACTACGCTGGTTCAATACAGGTTGGTGGAAGCCAGAGCCTTGTTTGTTCATTAGCAGAATGCACCACGAGCAGATGAGATTGGTTGGAGTCTCGATAGTTGTTGTGCGGGACTCTTTACTAGATTATAACTAACAATTAACTTTATTGGTGGTAGGTCTCTGTTGCCGAAGAACATCTAGATAGGTACCACCGCAGCGCCTATTGCACCCGACAAACAGTACTGTACAGTTACTATATACCGGTTGGAAAGACGTTGTAGCTAGTGTAATTACTGAGGTAACGAGACTCAACATCTTATGTAATACGCGACGAGCGCAATGCGGTGCAGTGTATATCATCCAAACTAGCGCTATGGTTTTGGTAGGCGTATCATTTACTATCAGGCGAACGTCCGGTACGTATCGTCGCTTAATTGAAAAAAAAAAAAACTATTTTAAATATTTCAAGAACAGGGAGCGTTACATTTACTACATGTTTCAGCGAAACAGACTTGCAGATAGACTTAGGAGTTCTAGTCTTTCGATGTTGTTATTCGTAGATTTATCATGATCAGCCGATTAACGTCCACAGCTGGGCAAGGTCACACCGATCGGCGCTGCGGTAAAATATTTAGTAATAGCTAAACTTTATCGTCGTATCGGGACCGCCGGTATAATCTTAATGAGGCCGCTGTTCTTTCATAAGCGGTTTGATCGTTTCAGAGTCCCGTTTGTTTACATAAACGCAAATAAAACGAGAACCTGAGCGAATAATATAGTTCTCTTTTTTTTTGCAAAGCCATTGAATTGCGCGGCCGGCCGGAACAAAACGAGCGGCCGGATGTACCGGCGTGTTGCAATTTAAACGTTCGCCGTGTATACACACGAATAAATGTTGTCGTCGATAACGGATACGTGTGTGCCAATTAATTGGATAACCGTTTTTCAGCTGTAGCAATCAAATCCTTACACTGCAGCTGAACTGTCGCGCTAAATACAAAGGACGTAGTTTTTTTTTTATTCTACGTAGCAACGCGAACAGCAGGGCGTTCACCACATAATACATACGCCTGTCCTTAACGACGTGGCGCTAGCTAGGATTTTATACACTACACCACATTGCGCTTGTCGCCTTGAGACAAGATGTTAAGTATCGTTATCCCAGTAATTTTACTAGCTACGGCACTCTGCGACCTGGAACGTAGTAATGTTTGTATACTACTGTTTGTACTAGACAGCGTCTGGTAACAGAGACTACCAGTATGTACCATTATAAACTTGTTATGTTTAATACTACTCTTTCTTCTAACAAGCATTACTGTGTTAAACATTACTATGTTTTGGTTTTAAGAATGCACCTAGTGAAATTACTGGGGTAATGAGACTTAACATCATGTGTATCATCAATGCGACGAGCACTGTGTGGTGCTGTGGTACCATCCTAATTCTTATCTAAATTTCTTATGAACAGGCGTATTTCTTATCAGGTGAACGTGAAATAAAAAAATATTACTTAATAGTAAAAGACGAGAAAGTTAGTGGGTAGGAGCTATAATTGTAGGTTCAAGCCATTAATAATGAGATTAAAGTTTAGGGTTAAAACTTAGGGTTCGTGTACGTCATAACTCTCTGAAAGTCAGGGTTTAAGGTCTGTGGTCAGAAAATGTCTCTACTGATACAAAAAAAAGAATGAAGCTACCAAACAATTGTCTTGTCTACTCACTAATTTCTTTTTACTGAAAGATACTTTGATAGTCGCGTTGCCCCGTTCCATGAAAACTTACTGTCAAACTGTTTTAATTTTATCGTAAAAAAGATTACGTACTGAAAATGTAATTTCCCAATTCGAGAAGTATGTGGTAATAGAAAACGCAATAATCATTGAATTCTTCGTGAAACAGTCGAAATCCGTCGGTACTGTTAACTTAATAGATTTACTACGATTGAAGTTAACATAGTCTCAAGCTTCACTATATACTGTCTATTCGATAAAACTGTATATTAAATAAATCTTAATTATTCCAATGAATAAATTTAATGTTATAATGAAGCAGTGACGCGACGACCCCACCACGAAGTACTCTGCTGAAACAAACTCTTTGTGACATCTGACTTCACAGCTTAAGCTCAAGCCGTTACTGGCTTCAGCAATCTTAATATGAAAACAACAATGACTCATCCAACCTTGCTTGACCTTGTTTATACATAATATGGAGAAAATTATTCATGACCGTATGGAGTGGTTCTTTTTTTTTGTTATCAGATGTCTTCAAAGGGAAGAGACGCTAGAACCACGTGGTCGCCCATAATGTGACGCTAACGCCTCCTCATCGATGCCCTCCTGAACTAATATTTCTTAATAAGCCCCAGGAAGAGCTATAACTTTAGTACTTATTGATTATAATTCCTTCACGCTTGTAAAGGGCTGCTCATCTTGTTACGGGTTTACAATATTTATTACTTGCTAAGACCCCGACACAAGTGTTTAAGTTCGCATCCTCACATTTTTTAAAAACAATGTGGGGATGGCATACGGCTCCAGTAAACAGACCCCGCCGTATGCGGTGAGCGCCAACCAAATACTGCGCCCCCCCCCCTCCCCTCCACCCCCGAAACAGGGTGTTTAATTGGCCTCGGACCGCAGTCCATAGCAAGGTTTACTGGCGAACCAGTAGAAGAGCACTGGGCTCATTGTTAGTGCGTAAGCACAAACTGTGATCAAATTGCGCATAGCAATGTGAGTAGGCATCTCACAAGATACAACCGCAACCAGATATACAGTGTATGGTCAGCGCACATTCCAGGGCACATAATAGACATAAAGGGTACTCTGACCCAAAGATTAGTCCTTGTACGAGCCACCACCTTCACCAGCCAGGTGCATTTGCAGACGCATTGTAAACTATCGGAATTGACATCACCACCAACTACGCATCCAGCGCGGATCGCAATTCGCGGAGTGCATTCGAGAGCTCATAGCTCACCTCATAGGATGGCAAAGCGATTACATCGCAGTTTTAAGAGATCGCACTCCCACCAGCAATCACCATACATGAAGCAAATCCATAACTCCACCAACCACTGCAGTGGGTATAGCCAATAAATATCAATTTTATTATGAGCCGTCAGGCATAGTCTTTGTCGTTGAGTAAAATGTTGTTTTGATCAAGTTTGTCTCGCCCACCGACAACTCGCCACATATCTTAAAACATGGGGAGATATTGAGGCCTTCGTTTACAAAATTCATAAAATAGGGAGGGCAGACAGTCTGCAGCCCCGTCGTTAAATTTACCATGTACCACTCTACACGGCTTCGAACCCGTATACTTTATAAATCTCACTTTTTAAAGACCTTCACACTTTTTCTTTATCATATTGTATCACAAAACATTATTATTTTTTTTTTTATTAACGTGTGTAACAAAATGCTAACGGATCGCACACCCCGTACCAATACTGGTGCGGTAGTGGGGTAGTGTCGGACTCCAACCGACTAAAAAGCTTCACACGGTATTCCATCATTTCCGCAAAGAAATTCACGAGGGTCGCGGGATAACACGAAACAGTTCTTCCGCAACCCCCGTTCGGTGCCCGGATCGAACGGGCTCGCCTCGGGGAGGGATGTGAAGCATTCCTCCCAATTGACAAATCCCTATCACTACGCGGCGACGCGTCGGAATACGAGACGCGTCGTTAGATACGCCCCAGGAACCCTTTCCAAGGGGGGGGCGCCGGACCGACGGCCCTTGTCAGTCGCGGCGCCAGGTTCCTCTGCCTAAGGAGGCAAGCGGCGGTCGTGCGCTCGGCTCCGCCCGGTCCGGCCGCGGGCCGACAGGTTCTCCGCCCATATGGGCGCTCCGTATAACGCCATAGAGCGCACCACTCCGGACCACACATCCATTTTAACATTCGCATCTCAGCCACATGTAATCTCCTTTCATCCGAACCTTT
>JARDVY010000254.1:125000-294633 GCA_029030555.1 Ornithoptera alexandrae | reverse complement strand
TATAGAGCGGGTCGATCATGCTAAGGATTCCGTCTAGATGCTGGGGTTCCGCGGCCTTGAGTTTGACCTCGAGACTGCGGCTGGCGATGTTGGGCCCGCCGCCGCCCGTTAAACGGCCGCGGAGGATAGGGAGTACGGCGCATCGCAATACCGACACACCTCTTCCTCCGCGGCCCCACCGCCGCCGCATCAGCGGTGCGACACCGGTTAGTCGCAGAGAGTATTCCCTCCGCGACTCCACCTCGGCTGCAAGGGGCAGTATGAAAGCGCCCCTGCGGCCCCCGGCCCCTCCAGTGAGCTCGTTATCCAACCGGTGCTCGAACCTGGAGCGGCCGCTTCAGCCGGCCCTTCGCCACTTCGGTTGATCGTGTGTCGGTCCACGGTTACTAACGCCCTCCGCCACGACAAGGCGGGAACCCGTTGGGGGGGAGATGAGCTGGGGTTACCTTGTATTACATATAGGTTTGTTTGTTCCACTAATCTATTGACAAAATCCTTTGTAATAAAATAGGTGAAATACTGGTGTGAGGTTTCTAATTGAATTATCTCATCAGGAGAACCTGCATTACACAAGAAAGTAGTTTTGTCCATAACATAAACCATGTTCCTTTTTTTTCATATCAATTTTCTGTTGTCAATGGTATAAATTAGATTGTTGATCATTTATCTCCTCCTGAACAAGAGGAGGATCAGTGTCAAGAGTTTAATCTACTATGTCAGCAACTACAGTTTCCTCAACTTCATTATCTTCGTCATTTTCTTCCTCTAGGTAACTACTTAGTTCATCAGCGTCGTGCATCTCATCATCAGAATCTTTGTCACCAATACTATCTTCTGATGGCCAGCCGTCTTCCAACTGAGTAAATTAAGCTTCGATTTCCTTCTCGTCTAGGGGTTTCTAGAATAATAACAAATAATAAACAACGAGTAAAAATATTTTTTCCCTTACATTAAGAGATAAGTAACAGCATAGTATAGAAAATTCTATCATGTGGAATGTTTTAAATTAAACGTAAACTTTATCAGAAATTGGTCTAAAAATGACAGAAACAAACCGTGTTACAAACCTTTCTTCCACTCATTTTCACTCTTTTAGCGATAGAAATGCAAATACAATAAAACAAAATTAAAAACTGAATGATATGTTTGTTGCAACAGCAGACAACAAAACCGCGGAATGACAACTTCGGGCTCGTCTCAGCGATGCAACACCGACACTTGCTTACTTATACACAGGCACGATCAACTTCAAGTGAACTCGCCATTGTTTATAATTTTTGGGCATTCAATGTTATGATGGAATTTTCCACCATGCAAATAAGGCGTAATTAGTTCGTGTTAACTGTTATTTGGTTGATTAATCTATCTCACTCACTCTCATTGTATATACTGTTGCTAAATCGAGATGCAACCAGTATTATAATCCGAAAAGTATAAATTGTAAAAAATAACACTTATTGTTTAATAACAGACATTGGTACCTGTTATTATTGCGAAGTAAGAGTAGCAGTAACAGTAATAACAGATATTACGTTTGCCCTGTTACAACGCACGTCTAGTCCGAACGTTTAATGAGCGGCGTCGCTCTTCCCTCCCCGTCCCCCATTCCCGCTCACGTCCCCGCCCGCCGCCGCGTGCCGCCGCGTGCCGCCGCGCACCGCCGCGCACCGCCGCGCGTCAGTAGCGAGTCGGCCGCGACGCCAGTAGTGTTTTTGTCTAACTTCGTCTCCGGCTTTATCAAAACTTTCGCGTTCCGATTACGCGGGCAGAAATAGTTATGTTAATATTTTTTTTTTATAATAAACAAACATCTCATCGCCTCGTCTTTAACGTCGCCGTCACCATCAGCCGGGTTTGGCACGTCGAGCGTCAATAACGCGGAAAAATAATTTATCATCATATGACATACGGATTGTGGGGAATAGCGGACGAAAACAAATTCGCGGGAAACTGCGACGCAGCGGACTTGCACGCAAGTAAACGCGCTAAACGCTCAGCACTCTCCTTTCCCGACGGAACTTAAACTATACTTGCAATCACCTTTTTTTTATTCAACAAACCGACAGGACGAGCCGAACGTTTACCTGATGGTAAGTGTTACGCCCGCCCATAACAACGTGCCGCTAGTTAGGGTGTATACACAGCACCGCATTGCTCTCGTCGCTATGAAATATAAGATGTTAGGTCTCGTTGCCGCAGTAATATCACTAGCTACAATGCCTTTCAAACCGAAACTCATTTCCATAACTATTATTAACATTAGCAATAGTTAACTCGACTGGCTGGCCGAGTAAACAGGTGCCTTGTAGCCGGTCGCGTGGTGACCACCATCTACCACCTGCACACCCACTGCATCAGCCAACGAGGTACAGCGACAGCGGCAAACTGTGCGCCTGCTGGTGGTACATACTATGATTATGAAAGTATTTTTTTCTGAAGGAAAAAAAAGGCTTATACGGGATTTGTATCCACCAGAACCAATGGGTTTATTGTTGATCATCATCAGTGCATTGCAAGTGGCTTCAGGATCTACGGAACACACCTGTGATGTAACCCTCTCCAGCAAACTCCCTTAGTTACGACAATGACACCTGCTGCTTGTGCACCTGCTCAAGCTCGTTTAGTGAACTTTAAGGAGTCCTGCCTTCAAAGTCCACATATGCGAAGACCAGCTTTAGTTGCCTTCTACAGGTTAATGAGGGAACCTTCAATCATGCTGGTGGTAGGTCTGTTGCTGATCGTTTAGGTACCGCCGCAGCTCCTATTGCAGCCGACGAACAGCAGTGTGCGCGCTCACATGTTCGGGTTTGAAGGGTGCTGTATGTACTGAAATTATTGGGTTAAAGAGACATCTATAACATCTAACTAACGTCACGTTGGGGGCAGGCGTATCACTTATTATTAGGTGTATATTCCGCACGACTCACGGGACTCAGGCCCACTTCACCAGTTCGCGGTGCACTCTGTTAATCCACAGACGAGGCTCTGGCGCCCACCAGCCCGCATTGGGCCAGCGTGGTGTGAAGTAACTCAAATCCCCTCCACATGAACCCCGTAACACGTAAATGAAAACGTTTAATGTCAGGTTTGTGAGTAAACAATCGATCAGACGCCGTGATGCTGTGTAGAGCTGGTACCGGCGGGGTGTTGCACTGGCAGGGGTATCTCCGGTAGTGATCGATAATATAGTGAGGGAGGGTTGGTGTGCCGCCCTGCCGCCGTGCCGCCCTGCCGCCCTGCCGCCCTGCCTCCGGCCTTACCGATTGTACGGGGTGATATTTATCTAAAACGTCGACGGACTCGTACCCCGAGCCAGGAACCGATGTATAAGCGACGCGACGACTGAGATATTCACTTGATGTTAAGTGATACGCCTGCTTATTACAACGTGGAACTAGTTGCTATGGTAACAGTGCACCGTATTGTGATCAACGCTTTGCGTCATAAGATGTTGTCTCGTTGCCTTAATAATAGCGCCCTTCAAACCGGATCACAGTAATTTTGCGCAGTACTGTCTGTCGGCTGTAATAGCCGATGTGATGGTACCTAGATGGTTTCTGACAATAGAGACGTACCCCACCAGTGATAGCTATAGCGCCCTGCAAACCGGATCACAGTAACGTTTGCACAGTACTGTGTGTCGGCTGCAATAGGCGCTGCGGTGGTAACTACCTAGACGGTCTCCGGCGACAGGTTTGGAAGGTTGTCCAGCAATAGCCACTTTTTTTTCTTTTTTGTTTAACGTGGGGGAAATGGCTGCGCATACCCGTCCGCGCTGGGCATGGACAGGTTATATCGGACTTGCACCGACTAAAAGCCTCACGATGTTTCTCCTCGTCGCCTGATGGCGGGGTTACGGGAACGCTTTCTCACCATATGCGACCCCGCCGGCGCTGGCCGCTTGCGCAGCCCCACCTCCGGAGGAAGAACCTTTACTTTCCAGCTCCGCAGGGGCACGCTGGAACATGCAGCGCGCCCCCTCTTCGGCCTCCTGCTGTCGCGCGGATAACGGATTCTTTCGAACCCGTCGCTTAGAGGCCATGTGAGCCAAACTCTTCCGGCTCCCTGCGGCGGATCCGATGTTGGGCCCGCCGCCGCGCGTTAAGGGCCGCGGAAGATAGGGAGTACGGCCCATCGCAATACCGACACTCCTCTACACCTGCGGCACCACCGCCGGCGTGTCCACGTTGCGACACCGATTAGTCGCAAAGGGTACTCCCTCCGCGACTCCACCTCGGCTGCAAGGGGCAGCGCAAAGCCAGCCTTGCAGCCCGGTCGCAAAGGGCAGCATAAAGCCGCCCCTGCAGCTCAGGGCTCCAGTTATCCAACCGATGCTCGAACCTGGAGCGGTCGCTTCGGCCGGCACTTTGCCGCGGGCGGGTTTCACTTCGCTTCACCGCGTGTCCGTCCACGGTTACAAAGCCCCTCCGCCACAAGGCGGTAACCCGTTGGGGGAATAGCCACTTGTGTTAGGATCAGCTAATCTGTCAGCGTTTGGGTACAAGGGTAGTGTGCACTGCGCGAGATGCTGTAATGTCGCCATATTATCTCTGCATGCAGTGTGCGCATGCGCATGTGGATGCCATGACGTCACGGCACGGCCGCGCCCACTTCACCGTGACCCTCGTAGCCCCGTGACCTCACCGCCGCCGCGATAGTGCCAGGGGTCTGTGCACTTGACCCCCCAATTATCGCAGCGTCACGTCCGACGCCAGCAGAGTCCAAACTTGGCAAGAATCATTACATTGGTTGGTGTCTCTCTGTTCCACCGCCATGTCTCTAGATCTGCAGCCTGCTGCCCGCGCATCGGGAATTTACACCCTGACCCTCATTTCGGTTTAAGGCTGACTTGTATATTTAAACCGTGTCCTCATGTTTCTGTTAGGGTTGAGGGAACCACCTTGCACATCCCGACGTGCCCTCGAATCTATCCCGGTCAACACTCTCACCACTCCGTCTCCTCCTCATACCCCATCTTCCCCCCTTCCACATGCAAACTTAACTAGCTGCCTCTTGTCCGTGTAAGACGCGGAGTCAGCTCGCTGTAGCCCAGCGCTCCGTAACGCCGCGACCAATTGAACTTTGCTCCGGCGATCGTGTGCACTCCGAGCTGGTGGTACCAGATGGTTACTATTTAATGGTCGGTACGTACCACTGGACCGTGATTTGTGAGACACATTAGAGGAGACCTTTGTCTAGCAGTGGACGTCCATCGGTTGGAATGGTGATGATGATGACGTACCACCGGCGGCCACGGTACGTGCATTACCAGTTCAGCAGCGGACGTTATCATCTTCCTTTTTTTGTTCAACGAGACGACCTGAACGCTGATCTGATGGTAAGTGGTACACTTGTCCGCAACGACATAGCCCTGGTTAGGACGATGTACACCGCACCACAATGCGCTCCTCGCTTTAAGGCACAGGATATTAAGTCTTGTTACTCCATTAATTTCTCTAGCTACAGCGCCCTTCAAACCGGAACACAGTGTTTTTTAACAGTACTGTTTGCCGGCTGCATTGGGCAGTGCGGTGGTACCTACTTAGACCTACCACCATTCGTGAGCTGAACATCCGGTTTGCAGCGTCTTGCAGCGCCGGCGACGCTCGCAAGTTAAACTTAATCACATTACACTTGTTACGGGAAATCCGGTGCGGCACGCGGCCAGCCCACGCTAATCTGTCATTAGTACGCGTACGAACAGCAACCGCTGAGGACCTGATCACCGTCGAAGGTCCGCCGGTCACTGCCGATGGGGCGACGGTGTCGTGAAAAGAAGTCACCTCAAAATCAAATCAAACGTTAAATAAATTTTGAGAGCGCAGTGAAGGTGTGGCGTCATTTTATAAAATAATCGGTCCTTCAAACCGGATTACGTTAGCTTCTCATGTAAACCCTGCTTGTGGGTAGACTCCTAAAACCAACAAAGCATACTTTTTAATTTTATTCCTGAACAAGTACACTTAAAAACGAAATGGAAACGCGCGTGAACTGCTCCCACTGGACAATGTGAGTGTAGTGCCGTGGTGCTGGTGCTGGTGAGGGTTGGACCGGACGTGGAGTATGATCAACCGCTTCCGGGAGGCGGCGCGCCAGGCGCGCCTCGGCGACCGCGCCGTCGACGGGCAGAAGCTCGCGCCGGAAGTGACGGAAGACGCGCTCGACGCCTCCGAGTACTTCGTGGAGGACGTTGCAGACCCGTGGGGGGAGTCAGGTGAGGAAGCCGCCGGAGGACCAGTAGTGATGAGGAAAGCAAACACCAGACCAACAATTGGACAATCCGGTCTCGGTTTTATCTGTTCTTTTTTTTTATTTTATTAAGCTATAAGACGAGCAAAACGTTCACTTGATTTTAAGTGATACGCCAGCCCATAACAACGCGGCGCTAGTTAGGATGGTATACACTGCACCACGTTGTGCTAGTCGTTTAGAAACATAAGATATTGGGTCTCATTACCGCAGTAATTTTACTAGCCACAGCACCCTTTAAACCGGAATACAATACTGTCTGTCGGCTGCAATAGGCGCTGCGGTGGAATTATCTAGACGGTTTCTGGTCACAGAGACCACAACAACCAGTGAAGTGTTTGGTCTTGGTCTGGCTTAAGTACTTCCAGTCCTGGTCTTCATCTCGCTTACTATCTCTTGGTCTTTCGTGTTCAGTCTTGCACAATAGGTCTAGGTCTTTGTATTGTTCATTCGGTCTTGATCTTGTAAAATTGCTCCTGGTATGGCTTTTAGGCAAGATCAAGAGCAATCTTACTCATCACTAAGGACTAGCACCAACCGCTGCGGGCTTCCGTCTAGCAGAGTACTTCGGTATCCCGTCACCGAGGCGGTGAGGCAGGATAGGAGAGGAGTTCAGAATTTAAAAAAAAATAAATATATTCTTTTGAAGACACACACACATACGCTCTTGTGTGTGTGTGTGTGTGTGTGTGTGTGTGCGCGTGCGCGTGCGCGTGCGCGTGCGACAGGTTCCGGCGGGTACCTGTTTATCACTCCAACTCCTCATTTACATAAACACTAGCTGGTTGCTCTCGTCCTGTTCCGCCGTCGCCGCGACCTTGGCGCGTCCGCCCGCCCGCTCGCCGCACCACCACGGCGTTCACCCGCGGTGTTCACTTGTTTATTTTTATATTCTGTTAAGCGACAACACTTGATAGTGAGTGATACGCCGGCTGTAACAACGCGACGCCCATTACAATATTATAGACAGACTCGTCGGTACAGACGTGAGGTGATAAGTGACACGCCTGTTACAACGTGACACTAGTTAGATTGGTATACACTACAGCACATTGCGCTTGTCCCCTGAGACATAAGATGTTAAATTTCGTTACCCTAGTTATTAAACTAGCTGCAGCGCCCTTCGAACCGGAACATAGTGATGTTTGCACACTACTGCCTGTGTGTATTAGGCGCTGCGGTGGTACCTAGACGGTCGGCAAGAGACTTACCAGCAGTGGTTATGACTCCACCTATTATTTATTTACTTATTGACATGGACGTCGCTCGCAGGAGATATCGAGCGACGAAGGGGTTGATAACACAATAAATTACTCCAGCGGGCTCCAGCAATGTCTGCAGTTATTCATAGTACACCTGGTGGGGTATGGGGGACGAGGGTTTGCAGTGGATAACGCTAGTACTTATTGCGAATGATATAGTGTCGGTGTGTGGGCGGTGCGTGTGCAGAGGCGGTGGAGCGCGAGCGGCTGGCGCAGCACGCGCGGCTACGCGAGCTGGTGGGGCGCGCGGAGGTGGGCGCGCTGCGGGCGGCGCTGGGCGCCCTCGCTGCGGCCGCGCCCGTGCTCGCCAACCTGACGCCCGGCGGCGCGAACACGCTGCTCTACGTGTGAGTGCGCGGGCCGCGTGTGCGTGTGAGTGCTCGTGCGTGTGAGTGCGCGTGTTACGTGTGTACGTGTGTACGTGTGTGTGCGCAGGGCGTGCGAGAGCGGGTGCGCGGGCGCAGCGGCTGCGCTCGTAGCGGCGGGCGCCGACGGCCGCGCGCACCCGGTGACGAGATACGGGCCTCTCTACATCGCGTGCTACCATGGACACCTCGACATCGCCAAGATGCTGCTCGAGCACTTCCCGGAGGCCGTACAGGTTGCTCTACCCTACTTTCCCTTAAACCATCTTACATAGCCGAATAAAAATAACATCATTGGAAGTAGACAATATTATCAATGCCAGCACAGCACAGCACAGCACGGCACGGCACCAGGGACACTTTATACGAATGGACGTGAGCAGACGAACTTAAATCACCTTAGCTGCAGCAGCGGCGCCGACCGCTGGTCACGCCGCAGCAATTACACGCGCCCGCGTATCGTCCGGATGTGCGCAACGGCGAGCATGCCCGGCGCACTCGAACCGGATTTCACTTCGTATCGCGTGTTACTCGTTCGTGTCCGTCCGCGCATTAAGCAAATCTTGCACCGGCCGCTCGGCCCCGCTTGTTAAGTGCAACTAAATCGATGCTCTTGTAAATACAATAAGATTCTTTCGTAGAGAATCACAAATAAAATGCTAATGTTACACGCAATTCTAAGTGCTGCCTACACAGGAGAACCTTCAACGCATAAATCGCGTTATCATCATCAACAGATGGACTGCTGGATATGGGTTCTTAAAAAAATTCACTGTGTTCTATTGCAGTAACTTAGTTATATTCGGCTTTACTCTCCCCCCGCCGGCAACTTTGTCGTTTTGTTGTTGTTGTTGTTGTTGTTGTTGTTGTTACCAGTTATTTGTAATAGTGTTGCACAACAGCAAGAGACGGTCGAGAAGTGGTTGCCGCTGCACGCGGCCTGCATCGGGGGGCACGCGGCGCTCGTCACGCTGTTGCTGGAGTACTCCTACCCGCAGCACCTGTTCCACTACTACACGTGAGCCGATTGAGTATTTCATACGGAATAACCAACTACCCGCACTACAAAAAGGATGTAAGAGGTCCCGCACAACAACTCACGGGACTCGAGCCAACCTCACCTGCTCCTGGTGTACCCTGCTGATCAACAAACGAGGCTCTGGCTTCCAGCGACTCACATTGGGCCAGCGAGGTGGGAAGACGTCCAAATTTCTCTATATGATCCTCTACATACGACAGCCCCCCCCTAGTGCACAGCGGTACCGGAGACCATGCTGACGGTTTGTGGAGCTCTTTCGGGGAAGGCCTATGTCCAGCAGTGGATGTATATCGGCTGATGATAATGATAATGATGATGAACCAACTAGCCGCTGTGTGACTCACACCACTTCACCTTGCTTTTGGCAAGTCGTTTCGATATTACCAGCTAAAGCATTCGATGAAGCAGACCCTGGCTTTACATCAAAATGATGGTTATGTTTGTGAATTATGACTTATATCAGAGCGCAATGTTCACGTAAAGTCAAGGTGTGCGTAGAGACAGGCGTCGCGGTGGCGTTGCGTTTGATTGTGATTGCTGCTGTACGGAGCGGCGCGTCGCTCAGGGCACTGTACTAGGTCCAACGTGAATGGTCCACAGGGACGCGACGGGCCTGTGGCGCTACCGGTGCGCGTTCGACGTGAACGCGCGCGACGCGAGCGGGCAGAGCGCGCTGTACGTCGCGTGCACGCTCGGCAACGCGGCGGTCGTGGACGCGCTGCTCGCCTTCTCGCTGCCCAGGGAGAGGGCGCCGCGCGACCCGGACCGCGACCCCGACGGCGACTGCAACCGCGACCCCGACGGCGGCCCCGACCGCGACCCCGACCGCGACGGCGACCAGGTCGATACCGCAGCGGCTCGCTTAAATCTATCCGATGGCTGCAACCCTTACGTTATCGAGGAGACCTAGGCTTCTGCAATACTAACAATTAAAGAGAGTGAAAATTTTTCCTGTTAAAAATGGAGTCATATTGAAGTGACTTTATATTCAATACAGCAATTAACAAAACGTTCAACCCCTTGATTATAATATTATTTATGCTTATTGTGCGGTCGTATAACTAATGCTGCTGCGTAGCAGGCGGACGCCGCAGCATCTGCCCCCGCAGCCCCCGTAGCTCCGGCGGAACCCAAGCAGGTGCTGAGCCCGCACCGCGCCGGAATCTCGCTCGGCATCCACGCCATCGTCAGCAAGCTCACCGGTTCCAATAGCAGCAAAGTGAGTCGCGTACTCCGTTGCACTGCGATATAGAAATACCTGGTCCGGTCACATGTTATGTTACAAATGTAAATGCATTTTTTAATGAAGTAATATGATATTATTAAAATGTATACCTACATATACATATTTATCAGTCTCAGCAAAAGGCAATATTCCATTCGCAATGGTCACCTTTGGCTTTTACACAGACCTTTAATCTGTTTCACCACGAATCACGAATCTATGGATTTACGCACTGTCTCCAAGGGAAATTTCCACCACCGCCACCGCCACTGCTTGCTGTTTGCTCCAAAGATTTTTTAAGAGACTCAATGTCGCCGTGTCGTTTAGAGCATCAGCAGGCCATGCCCTCTAAACTGACCGTAATTTGAAGTTTAAAGGGTTGAGGTCTGGGCTAGATGAGAGCCAGTCCGTAACGGTGCTTTCAAGCCAGGCTTGGGTAGTTCGTGCTTTGTGAGCAGTGTGCCAGGTGGAGAGTCCGGCTGGAAAGTCTACGGTATAATTTTAAAAAGTGTATTGCTGTGAGGTTTCACCACATAATCCAAGACTGTATCTTGATACACTTTGGCTGAAGTTTTCACTCCTTTTTCACACAAGTGTACATTTGTGACTCCTTGTTAAGACACGCCCCACCAAACCATCATTGACGCAGGATGATGACCATGATCACGTTGTACTTTTCGGACCACTCGATCAGCTTCTTTAGAGCTGTGAGCGTACATTTTATCATTTTGCTTATTGTAGTGTTCTTCTATCGTGAAAATTTTGTGTCTTTCAGCTGCCTGGTGCATCGCGACAGAAGGTTTGTTCGTTTCGATCGATCCACTCCATCCATCTTTAGTTGTAAAGATTGATTTAGGGCATGTGCATGTCCGGTATATCCACGATAAGCACCGAGCACCGAGCGCCGAGCTTCAGGTCTTGTTTTATAATACGCGTTACGCGACAGACTCCTGGCTAATAGGGCTTCGACGAATTCTGGCTTTAACAGCATTAATAGCCTTTGTAGTTGTAACAGCACGCGGCCGCTCCGATCTTTTCTGGTCTTCTTCTGGACAAAGGAAGTGTTGTTGTATCTGTTCATAGTATGATACACGAACATACGACTGATAGCAAGCTTTAAGTGTTCGGAATATGACCGACCGGACCAGTTGTATACCCACACCCACTTTGTGCAAGGCGATCACTGCAATCCTATTTTCTTTAACACCCCCACCCCTTTCCGTATTGTAATTTGATAATGAACACGAAAAAATATGTGATGTGGCGCAAAATCGAAACAAGTTTTTAAAATGATGTACGTGTTCTAAATTCAAAATAATGAAAAAGTTGAAAAAGTAAGTGTTTATGTAACAGTGTGTTTAGTGTTTATGCGCAGACTAGTTAATTGCGAAAGGCAGCCTCGTTGTGTATAAACACGAGCTCTCGAGCGCGGGCCGGTCGCTGCGGCGTCGCGTGCGTGTGCACGTGCGTTCGCTGGAGCAGCGCCCGTTGCTGCATCTTTTGTTAAGTGCACGGGTGCAGCTCGTCAGGTTGATTACGCGAATGCACAAGTGACGAGCGTGCCGCCAGAGTCCCCCGGAGGCGGAGCGCCGGGTGCGGCCGGTGCGCGCGGACGCGTGCCGCGGCGCCGACAGCTGCGTGGCGGCGGCGGTGCGCGGCGGGCACTTGCGCGTGCTGCGGCGGCTCCTGGCGGCCGGCGCGAGTCCGGACAGCCCCGCGCAGCCTCCGCACGCCGCGGTCAGTACTCTCTCACATTTATTCCCTCTCGCGCTCTTCCAATATCACCTCATTTCTCTATATCTTGCACTAATACAGGAGGATGATGTGCGCGATGCCCGGCGGCGCTCGCGCAGCGCCTCCGCGGCGTACAGTCGCTCTTCCGCCTCGCCCTCGCCGTCACCCGCGCGCGGCTCCTACACCGACGACCGTAAGTACGACTCGCGCTTTACATATTTAAATGTTTTATTTTACGTTAACATAATTCCATTTTGTTCTACTATGGCATGCAGCCCCCTCGCTTGATGCGGCGCTTTATTTGCCACCCCGTCCGATTCAACTTTTCTAAGGAAAAGGTGTCAATAATTTCATAATGTTCGGATTCACCCTAGAAGGATTCGTAACTTTGAAGACATTACCTGCCATTTCTACTGGGTATTTATTGATTAGTGATGGTTTGTAGGTGGCGGTGGCGGTGGTAGCGACGGCGGATGGAGCGCACTAGCCCTGGCCGCGCACGCACGCAACGTGCCCGCGCTGGAGCTGCTGCTGGCGGCCGGCGCCACGGATCCTGGTGGGCGCGCGCTGCCGCTGTGCGCCCGACACTCGCTAGCTGAGCCGCTCGCTGCGCTGCTCGCCACCAAGGTAACACACTCTTTAAATCTAGGTTACATAGTCGCAACTTTGTTGCAACATGAAATAAAAAATTTACGGTTGGCAACTGCGCCATACTTAACGCATTAAAAGATAATGTTTCGATACACCATAATAGATCAGCAGCGGCAGCAGCATGAATGCATCAATTCGGAACATAGTAACGCTGCAAACGGGTCCTGTGTAGCATGCAGTCGGTCTCCAACACGGAGTCTTGCTGCAGTCGCAATCGTAGCGAAATTTAATCTAATCGTTGTGTTATTTACAAGGCACAAGTTGATGCTCTAAGCTAGTGAATGCCATCTGGTTGGAAGTGTATCATGTGGCGCGTGCGCAGGCGTACCCCGACCCGGACTACAAGCTGAACAAGTCGTCGATGAGCGAGAGCGTGCTGAGCGCGCGCGACGCGGACCCCTCGCTGTCGTTCAACGCGCGCTGCCCCGCCACGCCTGTGATGGTCAACTGGCGCGACCTGCATTGCCCGGCCTTGCCCACCATCAAGTGAGTCGTCGTCCTCTCACTATTCCTCACTACTCATTACAAGTTTACGTGCTCATGAATTAAGGAACGCTTCTGAAGTTATCAGTGCTGTGTTAAATTGAACACCCTGACTAAGACCACCTGCCGGGTGCACAGACTAAGAATGGGCAAATTCTCCGGGTCCACACATATTCACGTGTCCTGTGTGGTCTTGTTAAATAACCCAAAAAAAAGGATAAAATACGATTTTCGTAAAAAAAAAAACAATAGTCGCTTTAAAATAGCCCGGTGATGTGCACGAGTTCCGGTGTGGAACATAATTTGTGCTCACTCACGGAGCGACGAGGCTGTGTCCTCTCCTGTGCGAAGTGACCACCTGCATGAGTGCGTCCCGGCAGGATGAGCTGGCTGCGCGCGGCGGCGCTGCGCGTGAACCCAAAGCTGAGCGCGGGCGGCGGCGGCGCGCTGCTCGCGCTCACCCGCCTCGAGCTCGCCAACAACGAGCTGCGCGAACTGCCGCGCGAGCTGTTCTCGCTGCTCAGCCTCAGGTGACCACCACTTCAATACCCACCACATACACTACTCTACCAGGTACTCTTGTATTGTTAATCGAACTTTACTCTAGACAATTAAAACTAGATTTTACTCATTTTATTGCGTTTGTTTTTGTTGTTTCCTTAATCCTGACGTTTCCACGGCTTCGCCAGTGCCGCTTTACACGAGAAGTTTTTTTTATTTGTTTATTTTTTTATCTGATTTACTTCTTTTGATAAGCAATATCGGCATTCTTCTTACTAAAATCAATAATCTTATAGTCTAGTCTCTTTCTTTATCTTCAATTAATTTATTCAGGTTATCTTGTTCTATTCTGTCACCGATCTATATTTCCAGGTTGATTCTTGCAGCTCCAGTCACTGGGCACTATATTATATACTGCAGTAACTAACAACTCGTGTTCATTGTGTTAGGTACCTAAACGCAGCTCACAACAAGCTGGAGCGCATGCCGACAACGGCGGATCCGCTGGAGGAGGAGCTGGACAGGGGGCGGCGCAGCGGCAGAAGGCCGGCGCGCGCACAGGCTACCGTCTACACTGCGCCGGTGCTGCACGAGCTGTACCTGCAGGTATCGTAGCTGCAGCTTTAAGTTTATTAATGGACGTTCTCCCAAGGTCTTGTATAATAGTCGAGTCAATAGATGCTTAGAGGTTCGGTCAGAGTTCTGCTACTTATTAAGGAAAGCCAAGTTAGTCATACAACGGACTGTTTATGGACTGGTTATGGAATGGTAATGATCACAGTTATTCCGATATAACAATTCGACCGTCTGTAGGACAACCGCCTAGAGGAGCTGCCACTTGAGCTATTCGCGCTGCCAGCGCTGAGTAGCCTGGACGTGTCCAACAACAAGCTGCGCGCGCTGCCTCCGCAGATGTGGAGCGCGCCGAGCTTACGCGACCTTAACGCGGCGCTGAATCATCTGCGCGAGCTGCCGGCCTGTTGCGGACATGAGGTCTGTGTGCACATTACGCAGTATGTTCTTCTGGCAGTAAAACGTAAGTAATTACATCACCTGCGGTTATATTGGTAACGCATGCCATCTACGGGCAGGTGGAGGGTGGCTGTACGGCGGCCGCGAATGGCGGTGCGGGCGGGTGCGCGGGCGCAGGCGCGAGTGGCGTACTCTCCCCCAGTGAGCAGTCGCCGCAGCTGAGCTCCTCGCTTTCCGCCCACAGCGGACAGTTCGCCTTTGCGTCGCAGTCCGTAAGTCAACTCTTTGTAACATAGATATGAAGCAGACAGCAACATGTCGTCGTACGTATTGTAATATAGAACTTGCTATCGGCCGCAGTAGTCCCGACTGTTAGTTATTGTGCTCACCGACTGCTGCTGAATTACTGATCGGCGACGACAGGTTGCTGACAAAACAGGTCTATTACCAAAGAATCACTTTAACAATTAGAGGAGACAGAGGAGAGCGTGTATTGAATGTGTCGTGTTGACAGAAGTCGTCATCGTCGCGCAGCCCGTCCATAGAGGGAGCGGACAGCTCGCCGGAGGAGGAGGAAGATGCACCGTTGCCGCTCGGCGACCGCGCCGGGAACGCCGTGTGAGTACCGACCGGTGCGTCGTGGGCGTGGACACTGCCCGGGCTGTTCAAGCTAATTTACATATATGAATCGTGCGATCACAAATGTTTCATATTTTCTGACGTGTCCGCTGACGTCAGCTGGTCGGAGGCGAGGCGCGCGCACGCGTGGCGCGGCACGCTCGCGCCGTCGCCGCCACCCGCGCGCCCCCACCTCGGCGGGCTCGGTGCGTCGGGTGCGCCGGGTGCTCCAGGCGCTGCCTCCGGCTCGCCGCTCAGCTCACTCAACCTATCCCACAACCAGTTCACAAGCGTGCCGCCGCCGCTCGCGTGCCTCGCGCCCGCCCTCACGCGGCTCAACATGGCTTATAACTCGCTCAGGTGAGTGCTGCGCGTGCGCAAAGTCTACGCGGTGTGAACCTGCAAAGCCTTGCTACAGTTACACCTAAACACTTTCCTTTTAGTTTGTGACATTGAAGATTTATACCAAATAAAGTGAAATTTTTGATGCGACGTTATAGGTCGATGTCGTACGTGACGTCATACCCGACCAGCCTCCGGCAGCTGGACCTCAGTCATAACGAGATCACCTGCTGGCCCAGCCTGCCGCAGGTTAGGACTTACGCAAAACAGGTTTTTTGTTTAAATAAAATTATTATTCATGAAGACAACTTGGAAACTCTGGCCATAAAATATATAACCAAGTCATCATTTGTCTTTTGTGTACTCTTCAATCTACCATAATATCGAAATAGTCCAAGGAAATATGGTGATGGTTCAGTACATTTACCAACGACAGGTGGAGAGTTTCGGGCTGTCAGACGGGGATCCGCTCGCCTGCTTCTGCCCCCATCCCTCTGGCGGTGGCGGCGCCAGCGGGGGGGGTGGTGGCAGGGCGCGGCCGCGCTCCGGCGGCTCCGTGCGCTCGCAGCTGCTGAGCGCCGCATGCGTTGCGCGGAGACACCTGCGACTGGAGGGGCTGAGAACTCTGGTGAAGAGGCCGTCTTATTTCTCTTATGTACAACGAACTGTAAAGACCCAGTAGTATATAACTGATAGAGATAAATAAGGACAATGAACCAACCAATCCAATGAACATAAACTTTTGTCAATTAAAGTAATTAACCCTCAGATTCTGGCGAACAACCTGCTCACCAGGATCCAGCTGACAACCGACGACGACGGACTGGTGAACGCCGCGCGCGAGCGCTGCAGCCGCGACGAGGAGGAGGACGAGTGGGTGAGCGCGCCCGCATCCAGAAGCTGAAGCCGAAGCTGAAGCATAACTCATGTATCAGAAAACGGGTGATTGGTGCGAATGTGTATACACCAATTGTCACCGTGACAATTGGTTACCGTTGAAGTTTAGAACATTCAAGGGTCACATCAATATCATCAACTTTACAATGTGGGGGATAAATATATTTAACTAGGTAATAGAGATCATCTAGGTAGAGGGTGGAAGAGGTCTCGCACAACTCATGGGACTTAATCTAACATCACCTGCTCGCCGTGCACCCTACTAATCAAAAAACAAGCCTCTGGCTCTCACCAACCCGTATTGGGCCAGCGTGGTGATAAATGGCCCGAACCACCACATATGAACCCTTACAAACGACGGCGCCAGGTAATGGACGTTGGCAAGGCATCGGAACCATAGCAGCGCAGAATCGATGTTTTGGAGATCTTTTTGGAAAGCCTATGTCCAGCAGTGGATGTCTATCGGCTGACGATGATGATGATGATCTAGGTAAGCAAGACTTGTTCCTGTTGCGTGTGGGGGCATGTGTAGACGTACTACTTGTGTAACGGAGGTGTTTGTAAAGCAGGCGCTGGATGCGCGCGCCGAGAGGCAGGCAGGACAGAGCGCTCCCTGCCTGCGTACACAACAGCCCCTATTTAAATGGTGCTGTAGCAGTGGAATCACCGGGGCGACGACCTCATGTTGAGACATGACGACGACTAAAGTTTGGTGCAGTGTATACTATGCGAACTAAGCTGCATGTCGTCATGGGGTAACGTTTAAGTTATTACAAAGCTGGTCCGTGCCGTAGGGCTGCGGCTGGGGCGTAAAGGAGCGGCTGCTGTTTCCGCTGCTGTCGATGCTGGATGTATCGTGCAATCTGCTGCGCGTCGTCCCGCCAGCCATACATGAGCTCACAAACCTCTCCGTACTTAACATCAGCGGGAACAAGGGTGAGCATTCATACCAGGTTTGGGTTAATGGTCCTAAGAGAAGGTGCAGGTCTTGTGGTGATGCACCTCCTGGCAGCGCTTTTCAAGATTTAACTTAATTAAGTTTTAAATGTATATCCGAAGTGATGTTTAACACTTATTAATGTTGTCGTGCAGACATAACGGAGCTACCGCCGCAGATGGGCCTGCTGACGCGGCTTTGGAACCTGAACACGGCGGGGTGCTCGCTGGGCGAGCCGTTGCGCTCCATGGTGCGGGGCGCGCGCTGCCGCAGCGTCGACGTGGTCGGCTACTTGCGCTCCGTGCTGCAGGAGGCCAAGCCCTATGCCAGGATGAAGCTTATGCTGGTGGGAGTTCAGGTGAGCGGACGCCGCTGATTTTTGAGATAGGAATATCCTAAATCCTGAAGTTTTTTTAATGTGAACTTCTCATTTATTGAAATTATTGGTACATCAAAACTGAACGTGAAAAAGAAAACGCAAATAATCATGGATATATGTCAGAGTTGTAGTTAATGGAGCTGTCGTTGCAGGGCATAGGCAAGACGAGCCTGCTGGAGTGTCTGCGGCAGGAGTCCTCCATCCACCACCGCCGGAAGCCCACGGACGTGAGTTAATTTCAAAGTCAACCAGCCCTGGTAAGAAATTCTGCGCGACTTATTAGAGATATTGAAGACTTGTAAATGGTGAATATGAATTCTCATCCGTTCTCCAGCACTGGGCGCGGCGGATGGGCAACAAGCCGCCGCGGCGCGGTAACGTGTCGACGGTGGGCGTGGACATTGGCAGCTGGCAGTATGAGAAGCAGCGTGCCGCGCGCGGGCCCATCGTGTTCCGCACGTGGGACTTCGGCGGGCAGCAGGAGTGAGTACAACACTGAGCACGCGCATTGTTCAGCCTGTACGGTAGACACTGACATGCCACAGCACAGCACACCATACCACACTACATCACACCTGCTGCAAGAAATTTATATTCCTAATTTAAAAAAAAAACTTTGTTACACAAACCTTCATACTTCCACGCCCGCTGCGGCGGTATACTTCGACCTGAAACCAAAATACATATCAGCACATAGAGCTGGCCCCCAGGGAACTTCAACTTTAAGATGTTCACATATATATATATATGTAAGCACTACCATATAAACACACATTACCGACTTAAGAACACCCCTCTGTTTCTTCAGCCGTGAATAATGTGCTCGCTTGGCCTGGTGTGCAGGTACTACGCCACGCACCAGTACTTCCTGTCGCGGCGCTCGCTGTACCTGGTGGTGTGGCGCGCTACCGACGGGCGGCGCGGGCTCGCTGGCGCGCTCGGCTGGCTGCGGTGAGCGCACCACCTCCAGCTATTGACACGACCTTCGATTGACGAGTTCTGTACTGATAGTTCGGCTATATTACCACTGGCCGAACGCCCGAGCTGATCGCAGCTGTCGTGCGAGATGCGGCGCAGTTCATTTACTGTGCCGTACGACGTGGAGTTGATTGGAACGTCTCTTTGTTTGCCGCAGGTCGATCCAGGCGCGCGCGCCGGGCTCGCCGGTGATAATGGTGGCCACGCACTACGACCAGGTCGCGAACGTGAGTGCACCACATGTCATACTATGCACATATCGCACCGCGTGCGCTCGTGACACCGCTACTGGTTTATGTCAGCTGCCGCACTGCTTGGTGCAGTGGTACATAGTTAGTTCACCAACGGAATTAACTCTTCCGTACTGTATAAGCGTGTTAACGAGCGGATCCATCTTTGAGCATCAGGTGAAGGTTGGGCCCGCCTCGACGCTGTGTCGCCATATTAAATAATGCTAACGCGACGCGCGCCCACAGAGCGGCCTGCCGGAGTGCGAGAGCCCGTCGGCGCTGCAGCGGCTGATCCGCTCGGCGGTGATGGCGGTGCCCGACGCGGACAAGCTGGGCCTGCCGCGGGTCATGGACTCCATAGAGGTAACCTGCTACCATTATTTACCCACATGATCTGTGTTTCTCCCGGCTGTCGACTTCATATCGGGTCGCATTTAAAAAAAAGAGGACAGGTAGCTATGGTTCGTGGTAAGCTCCTTCAACAGCCAACTTACGTTCCCACTGTTGGGGCCTACCCTCAGTATGAGGGTATGATGGACTATAGTCACCACGCGGGCCGAATGCGGATTGGTGACTTCACACACACCTTACAATAAATTCTAATTCATGTGCAGGTTCCCTCGCGATGGTTCCCTTTACCATTTGCATTTCGCTGTTGTTATTTAAGTTCACAAATGTACATAACTTAAATATTAAAGTCATCGGTACATGCCGAGATTGGAACCCGCGACCTTCGGACCATTAGGCCAGCGAGCTACACGAGTGAAGCTCAAGTTTTATCAAAATCGTTACGAAGGTGTTCTCTTAGCCTAACATCGAAGGGCTCGTTGGCAGGTAATAGTCCACTGGAGTCCACCATCCGACATGGTCCTCTCCCGAGGAATGTCGATAAGAAGTAATAGTACTTGGTCTCGTACGGGTACTTACATTTATTTTTGCTGCCAGGTATCAGTTCCAAGAGGTCGTCGTGATCTGCTGCCAACTGGTTGCATACTTCCACCACTACTGGTGATAGTCCCCGTAACACTGTAGTTGGTGTAACGGACCATCGTATAAGCCACATCGTTAAATGTTGATGACGAATAAACACCGTGTACAATGTGCCTGCGCAGGTGTCGTGCAGCACGCGCCACAACGTGCGCCTGCTCGCGGACATCATCTACTCCGTGGCCTTCAGTGTCAAGCCGCCAGGTGAGGAGCGCGCGCTTGTCCTCAGAAATAGAAAGATATTAATAAAACGTACTTTGACAAATTCTCCAGCAGTTTGTGGTGCTTGCTACGTTGGGTCACGGTGCTCTGCTCGCAGGAACAGATATGTTGCATATACTTAGCGAAGATGTAGTTGTAAATATATTAAAAACATGTGTAACGCGAGGGATAGCGTAGCTGTAGTGTAGCGCTTTTATTCGCATTATTTCTATAATGTGGACCTGACCTTCGCTGCAGGTAGCAAGGAGCCACTGCTGGAACAGCGCGTGCCGGCGACGTACCTCGCGCTGGAGGAATGCGTCAGCGCGCTCGCAGCCGAGCTGCGCGAGCCGGTGCTGCGCCACGAGGACTACCGTCGGCTGGTGAATAACGATGTTCTCCTAGCAAGCCCCCCGCGCCACGCCTCTGCTGACCATTGCCTCTTGCCCGCAGGTGACGCAGTACATGCAGCAGCGCAACCTGAGAACGTTCCGCGACGCGGCTGAGTTGCACCAGGCTACCATGTTTCTGCATGAAAACGGTGAGCGATAAGTTGTTAAAACACTTAAACTTTGGTTGGTGAATAAGTTTGTTGCCGGAAACCGTGAGGGCAGGTAGCACTGCAGAGCTTAAACTTAATGTTAAGCAACATTGAAATACAGTGTGGTAAATAAAACCATGGGATATATAAACACGGCAAGATACTCAAGCTTCACGGCAGGTAGTCGCTCTGATGCATAACAAGAGCTTCTTCAAGGTATTCAACGTCTCTGTATGCTGACCCTCGCGTTGCAGGCGTGCTGCTGCACTACGACGACGCGACCCTCAAGGAGTTGTACTTCGTGCGGCCGCAGTGGCTGTGCGACGTGCTCGCGCACGTGGTCACCGTTCGCGAGGTCAACCCGTTTGCCAATAACGGTAACAACAACCTGCCTTACAAGTAGAACCTCACGGACCCGCTTAGGAGTGATCATGCTTTGTTACATGTTAATTGGCGACGTTGCGGCGCAGGCATAATGAAGGTGGAGGACCTGGCGCACGTGTTCAAAGCGTCCCCGCTGCTCGCGCGCAGTGAAGAAGCGCGCTCGCTGGGCGTCTCGCTGCTCAACAAGTTCGAGCTGGCGCTGTGCTGGGACGCGCGCGTGCTGCTCGTGCCGCCGCTGCTGCCCGAGCGCGAGCCGGCCGCCGCGCAGGTCGGTGCTTGCAGCTGTTCACTGTTCACTACTTTGTACTAAAAGCTAACAGACCAATCTTAAAGGATTGAGAGACATTTGTGTAGCGCGCTCAAATTATATTCGTTTTTTTTATAAAATTTTATATTTTGGTTGCAGCAGCTAAAATACAATTGATTTTGGAAGTGTACACGAAAAAAGTCGTGAAGCTCATGTGCACCGTTTGCCCACAGCTGGCGCTGCGGTCGCGTGCTTGGCCGGGCACGCCGCGGCACGCCCGCGCCGCCGCCCTCGCGCCGCTCCTCGCCGGTTCGCCCACGCCCACTCGTACGTCTATGTAGATGTGTCACACAAACGCGCTCCTAGGGTTGGACTTAAATTTTAGTGATTTTGTAATGAGAAGTCGTTACTTTATCACCATTGCAGTCCATCGCGTGCAGGGTAACGCATTGTGTGTGTGTGTGTGTGTTTGTTAGCAGCGGCGGAGTGCACGGGCGCGCAGGTATCCAGCCGGCGCGGTGGCTCCGCGCTGCGCCGGCTGCTGCTGCTCTCGTACGTGCCGTGCGGGTTCTGGGCGCGGCTGTGCGCGCGCGTGTTAGCGGATGCTGCGCTCGCGCACGCCGCGCTCGGCCTCTACCGCCCGCCGCCGGAGGTGACGCACACACCTACATTTACTTTGTTCTCAGGCTGGATGGCACCAATTGTTTTAATGTTAATACATTGCTGGATTTATTTACTATATGTATATAGGTTGGAAATAAACAGCAATGATTTCTTCTCATAATTAAAGAATACGTTGAACTGCTTAGTTTTCTTACTTCCGGTATCTGTTCAACGTATCTGGATCGGAGTTATATTTACAAGTGTTTATTTGAATTGTCTCCTCATACCATTAGGGATTACTTAGTGTCTTTATAATGCTGAAAACAGATGGAGGTAGACGAGGCGGTCTCTAAAGCGCTGGACCTCAACTGGGGCTGGAAACTGTGGAAAACAGGCATGAAACTGGTCTGCGGCGAACTAACTCTTGTGGCGCTGCGGGAACTGCCGCCCAAGTTTGACCCACTGCTGGGAGCCATGGGCGATGAGGAAGACCACGACGAACTGTACCATTACGTACGGTAGGATTAACTTCACCTAATTTTTAAGAGATGCTCAGCGTCGCATTTTTTATAACACGATACATGATTAAAAGTAATGATTCATCAATTTGAGACTTGGTATTATTTGGCATTACCATACGTGATCAACACGATGTACCCACGAATAATAGCGGTAGTCATGGGGGAGGAGATACAGCAAAGTTTGAATGTCTGTTACGTCGCGCAGGTTCCGCGCCCGCCAGGAGGGCGCGTGGTGCGAACTGGACGTGCGCTCGTCCGCGTGCGTGGAGCTGTTGCTGCCCGCGCAGGTCTGCGTGCTGCGCGGCCGCGCCGGCGGCACCCTCGGCGGGTACCAGGTGCGTTGTTCGTACAAGAGCTACGGACTTACGTGATGAAGGGTCAGGCTGCGATATTGTTCTGGTCCATCACATGCCTTACCGCCAAATGAACTACATGTCGGCACACATAAGTTCAGATCAAGATGCTCATAGATTCATGCATCTCCCATCTGATGCTGTTGTTTGTCTCCTCTTTGCTCCTGTTGTGTGTATTTATTGCTCTAAATTATATCGCAGTTAGTATTAGTATTTTTATTAATTACTAATATAATATAATCGATTTGTTTAGAGCATCAGCTTGGAGCCGAACCCTGAGGTGCTGGCTAAAGTATTGGCACTCACATCAGACCACGTAGATCTCCTGCTCGAGGATTGGTATCCATCACTCGGTACGTACCATATACTGGATTACTCAATAACGTTGCAGCTCATTGTGATGAGAATTAATAACAAGGTCCCGCGTTGGAAGTAAAACGTAATTAACATTATATATATAGAAAAACATTTATTAAATGAGTTAACAACATTTACTGGTGGTAAGTCTCTGTTGCTGTAGACCGTCTTGGTACCACCGTAGTGCCTGCTGCAGCCGACAGATAGTACTGTGCAAACATTGCCGTGATCCGGCGTAAAGGGAGCTGTAGCTAGCAAAGTTACTGGGGTAACGAGATTTAACATCACATGCCTCAAGGCGACGAGCGTAATGTCGTGCTGTGTATATTATACTAACTAGCGGCACCTTGTTATGAACAGGCGTATCACTTACCATCAAGTGAACGTCCCGCTCGTTTCGTCGTTTCTAAGAAAACGTAACTCTCATAAGAACTACACCTTAGTGGTCGATTGTAATTTACTACACCTTTACCATAGTAACACACCCCTGTGTTACTATCGTAATAAGTAGACAACATCCTCATGTTATCTACTTCATTTGAGATGAAACAGGTTTATTGATCACCCTCTTTCCCTTTTCCTCCCGGTCCGCTCTCCGTGCCCTCCCCACTGCAGGGACCCGGTTCGTGCACACGTCGGAGGGGCGGTGCCTGATCACGCGCGTGGTGCCGTGCCCCGCGTGCCTGCGCGACGCCGCTTCCCCGCACCACCCGCCGCCTCACCCGCCGCCCACCTGCCACGAGCCCCCGCAGCACGAGCCCCCGCCGCATGAGCTCCCGCAGCACGAGCCGCCGCCGCACGATCCACAGCTGGCGCAGGTGATGCATCCCAGATTCCCTCGAAGTCGGCACTGCTCCTCACGGCCCAAAATAGTTGTGAAATTGTGCTACTTCAGCGGAACATTAGCAGTAAGGGTTAGGCCGGTCCAGGATCTGCAGCGAACTGCCCGCAATACTTCACGCTGCATCACGTCATATATAACACCATGAGTGATAACTGATTAGTTATCGGATTTTCACGCGCAGGTCCCGTTTCACATCATTCACATTTTGTCACTGCATTAGATGCTGCGCCGACTGGAGCTGGAGCAGGCGGAGCCGCGCCCGCAGCGCCTCTCGGAGGAGTCGCGCGCCTCCGACGGAGACAGCGGTGTCGACGCGGAGTCCAACGGTACGTCACAGCAATGAGTTTATCAGAGGAGGCGGCTTGCTGCTGGTGTGTCCTTATTGATCGTTTATCTAGTTACGAGACAGAAATAAGTTTATATCTTTGGCCGGTGAAAAAACGGTTTACATGGAGCTCAGAACTCACAGATCACTGTCATGAGCAGACGAAACGTCTGGTGCTTCTTGATTCTGATGGTCTTGGTCTTGGGATTCGGCGGCGGTTTGTAGTCGGCCGCCTTGGCCACCAGAGGGTTGGGGTGAGATGAAGTCTTGCCGAAGCTTCGAAGCACTCTCTAAAGTGTTCCATTACGGATAGGAGTTCGAGGTAGCTGTGGAGGTCAACATCGCGCTGGTACCATTTGGCACCGGTAACGATTCCGGTGAACCGATTTTGGAGAACCTGCAAGGGTTTGAGGCGTGCTTTGGTCGAGTGTGCGAAGACTACGCTGGCGTATGGCGCTATAGCCTTATGCATACCTTGTAGAGGTGAAGTTGGTGTCGGGGAGAGCTTGTTCTTTTTGCACAGGAGGGGGCCTGGTGCTTACTACAGGGAGCCCTGCACGGTGAGAGACATGCGCTTGCCCACGAAAATGTGATAAAACGCTGAGCACATTCGTGCGTCGTTAAGTCTTGCTACACCAAAATTTTAATACACTAGGACACCTTTCAAACTGGAACGTAGCACCAACTAGCTGCTGTTCCTGTACCTTGAGTAGTTGGAGCTCCAATGTGTTCCATTGCTTCATTTTACTTTACTATTTATTCACTTCGTCGCTCTCACGCTGTAGGGTCGTCGCGCATCGGATCGGTGGAGGGCGTGGCCAGCGCGAGCTTGCCCGCGGCGACATGCTGGACACTGGAAGAGTGCGTGCTGGCCGGTTGCAGTGGGCGGCAGCTGCACTGTGCGCAGCACGGCCGCGTCGAGCTGAGGGACGTGGCTCCGGACACGGTACGCGTACGCTTCGTTAGGTGTATGTTACGTTTTGTTACATGAAGTTTATTGTAACCGTAACGTGCCGTAGCTGCTGCTGGACGTGGAGGAGGAGAAGCGCGCGCGTTGGGAGCACGTGCAGCGCGGTGCGGTGGCGGGGCGCGGCGCGTTCGGCACGGTGCTGGCGGGCAGCTGGCGGCGGCCCGGCCGCGATTCGCTGCCTGTCGCCATCAAGGCGCTGCAGCCGGTGCCGCCGCCCGCGCCGCACCGCCTCAGCGCGCTGCAGGCTTACAAGGTGAGCAAGTGAAAACTATTTGTGTTGCGTTTCATCGCAAGTATATTTTAAATAACTTTTGATCGTATCCCTTGCTCAATGTTGATTTTTGAGACATTCTACTCGATAAATTCTATCGCAGCAACGCCTGCCGATATGTGTTGATAGCTTAATATACTCACATTTTGCGCATGCGCAGGCGGCGATGTCGCGCTGGGAGCGCGATCCGACAGCGGCCGCATGCCGAGCGTACTGCGGGCTGCGCCAGGAGCTGGGCATCGTGGCCCGCCTGCGGCATCCTCACGTGCTGCCACTGCTTGCTGTGTGCCACGCGCCGCTCGCGTTACTCCTCGCGCTGGCTCCGCAGGTGACCGCGCGCCACGCCCTTTAACTTATGTTCCAGAACCTCCAACATAATTAGGACGATTGTATTTGAGCACCGACTCATGTTCATGCTCAAGCGGTGGTTCAATGTAAGTTGCGACTTACCAGGGCGCGCTGGACGCGGCGCTGCGCGCGTACCGCGGCTGCGGCACTCGCGTCGGACCACGCGTGGTGCGCGCGCTCGCGCTGCAGCTCGCGCGCGCTCTCGAGTACCTGCACGCGCACCGCGTGCTCTACCGGGACCTCAAGGTATACCGCATGCTCGCGCGTATATTAATCCATCATCTAGCAGAAGCTCTTATCATATTTGGCAATGACAAGAGCAAATTGTTTGGTGAGGCTCGCTCACTGCGATTTACCTCAACTCGGTCTTTTTATCAACAAATTTTGTTTGGATGAATACAACAACAGTAGTGATATTATAAACAATTTTAAAAATAAAATCTATTATAACATGTGCACGTTTAAGAAATGGTGTACTTTATATGATGTGAGATGCGCGTGCGCGTGCGTGTTGCAGTCGGAGAACGTGCTGGTGTGGGAGCTGCCGCGCGCGCACGAGGCCGCCTCAGCGGAGCGCGCGCCCGCGCCCGTGCCCGTACACGTGAAGCTCGGCGACTACGGTCAGTGCGCACCCCCGCCTACACACCCCATTATACGTCTCTGCGAGTGGTGTTATGAACACACAGCATCGCATTGTTACCACCTTCAGACTTACGATGACACATCCTCTACACTAAAGTAATTTCGTCTGAATTCTCCATTCATGGGTTCGTTATTTTCTTTAACTTTATTGCGTTTGTTCTCGATGCCCGTACTGCGTGCGCGCAGGTATTAGCCGCCTGGCGCCGCCATCCGGCACGAAGGGCTTCGGCGGCACGGAGGGCTTCATGGCGCCTGAGATCATGCGCTACAACGGGGAGGAGGAGTACAACGAGAAGGTAAGAAACAAGTAGTGGTTGAATAAAGTAAGAATTATTTGCGGATTATTGGATAAATTTGATAATTCAAAACGGAGCTAATCTGAAGGGTTCTGTTATATCTACCGCCGGTCTTCGGAGGGAGGTACGTGCCGGAGGTCGTGTCTCAAGTTGTACGCTTCTCCGCACAGGTTGACTGCTTCTCGTTCGGGATGCTGCTGTACGAGGTGATGACGCTGCGGCAGCCGTTCGAGGGGCACGAGGCAGTCAAGGAGGCGGTGCTGGAGGGCGCGCGTCCTGCTCTCACGCCCAGGGTGAGTCCAGCCTTTTTATTAGCCTAATTACGGAGCCTTTCTAATCCGAGCTCACTGTATGCGGAGAGGTATTACCCAGCTTACATCCAATATTTGAATAAACAAATAACATATATTTATTTACTGACCACAAACGCCGGTGCCGTTAGGATCTGCAATACCCGTGCAGCATGGTGGAGACGATGCGGCGCTGCTGGAGCGGCGCGCCGGAATTGCGACCCTCGGCCGCTGCGCTGGTGGCCGTGGCCGCGGCGCCGGAGTTTCTAGCGCTGGCGGACGCGGCGGCTGGGCGCGCCGCCACAACCGGCATCGCCGCTGCGGGGGTGCTCATGCCATCAGGTAAACCCCTTGGTGTTATCACATTGATCAGAATAAAGTTTGTTGTATATCAGTAGAACAGAGTTGTGAGATGTGGACATACAGACGCATGTTGTCCATTAGCTGGACTCGGAGAACAACCAATATCAGTGTTCTTCAATGAATTGGCCAACGGCGCAACCTTGTGCTCACGGTTAAGGAAGGTAAAACCTCCTTACTCAGTCATGTACTCCGTCATCAGCGATATGATTTTCTGCAGCTGATTACAATGGGTGAAGTTGTTGGAAAACGAAAGGTGGGGAGAAGGAAAAAGTCACGGTTGAAGATTATCAGGGAATGGGCTGGTACGTCTGGGGCATCCGAATTGTTCCGCCGAACCAGAGACAGAAAGGACTGCACCACGCTGATCGCCGACCTTCACTGGTTGGAGAGGCACTTTAACAAGATGAAGAACAGAGGTTTGCAATCGCCAGTGTTTTCGCTGAAAGATATTGCTACCAGATAATTTTGAAGTAGGCTTTGGGACCGAGCTGGTCCGTGGTGCAGACGTGGAGTCGTGTTAGTAAAAATGCTGCTAGACTAGCTGTAATACTAGTCTGTCGTGCCGAGGGTTCAGCTACGATCAGCTACTCAATTGTTTACACGGTGTCCCCGCGCAGAGCAGGGCGGGCTCGGCTGGGAGGTGTGGTTCGGCGGCGCGGAGCCGGAGCGCGCGCACACGCTGCTCTGCAACACCACTACCTTCCTGCACCAGCACACCCTGCGCGTGCCGCCAGGTGCGTCAACAATTCAGATACTTTATTTAACTAACGAAAAAATCAATGCCGTTAAATGTTTTAAATCTGCTGTTTCTTGTGTCTTTGCGTACGCAGACAAGGAGGCGGCGGTGCTGGTGACCGCGGTGTGCCGCGTCGGCAGCACCATGTGGCTCGGCGACTCCGTCGGCAGGATCTCTGTCTATTCGTGATTATCCACCTCTTATTAGTTCTTCCACCTTCTTGGTTCAATCAATAAATCAATGAATAAAATCCAGGTGTCGAGGTACCGTTTCCTGTGCTTATCCTATGGACTATGAACGTAAATTGCTCCAAGGTCATACACCTGGTAACGGATCATGCCTCACTTACCGAAGGTTCTTGCCGCCTTAATGTGTTGCGGGTACGCGCTGCAGGGGCTGCTCCTCTTGATGGTTCGCATTAAAGTTGAACGTGGACATCACCAGGATCTCGACGTGCGCGTTGCTGTGGAGCGTGCAGGTGGAGGAGGCAGTGGGTGGGTCGGTGTGCGGCGTGCGCGCGCTGCGCCACCTGCCCACGCTGCGGCGCGTCGCGCTCGCCGCATCCGCCGGACGGTGCGTGCCACTTCCATTGCCCCGTCGCGTACATCATCGTCATCATCCGACACGCGTCCGCTGCTGGACCTAGGCCTCCTCCAAAGATCTTCACATTTGTAGGAGTTCATATGGAGCGATATGGATTATTTTCCACCGCCCTGGCCCAATGCGGGTCGGTAGGAGACAGAACTTTGTTTGTTGCTTAGCAGGCTGCACTGCAAGCAGGTGAGATTGGCGTGGTTCCTGTGAGTTGTGGTGTGGGACCTCCCACACTCCTCGCGTCACCACCTTTATACCCCACCCGTCGTGTACGCTGACTATCATCTGTATAAACCCTCAACATCAGCGCAGCGCAGCGCCAACTAATCAATACATTGATTGATGTTCGGTTTGTACGTTCGCGAGCACATGCTTCCACACACATTCTAACGGATTCCATCAGGTTGTTCCTGGTGACCGCGCACCAGCCGGAGGCGGAAGGCAGCTTCGTGTTGACGGAGCTCGGCACCGCCACGGAGCTGTGCTGCCTCACCACCGTACCCACCGACGGCGGGTCAGTACAAAACACCGCGAGAATATATCGAAGCTGATTTAAAGTCCTGTTCGTAAGATCACTCCTCGAGTGAGTAGGGACGTGTCGGGAGGAGCTGGTTGGAGACAAGCGTGTGGCGCCTCGCCTCTCCGCAATGTACTTGTGCTAACTTTCTTTTATTCTACGAAACTACAAGAAGAGCGGCACGTTTACCTGATGGTAAGTGATACGCCCGCCCATAATAACGCGGCGCTAGTTAGGATCGTGTACACTGCACCATTACACATTGTGCTCGTCGTCATGAGACATGAGATGTTGGGTCTTGTTACAGCAGTAATTGCACTAGCTACAGCGCCTTTCAAACCGGATCACAGTAATGTCCGCACAGTAAGTAATGTGTGTCGACTGCGATAAGGGCCGCGGTGATAACTGGTGGTGGTGGAGTATGTCCGGCAACAGACGCCTGCCACCAGTACATTTTGTCTCGGAGCAGCTTGTTGAGGCGTAATGTCGTTGTCATTGGTGTACGGTTGCGAGTGCAGCGTGGAGCTGTGGGCGGGGGGCGACGGGCTGAGCGCGTACCTGGTGTGCGAGGAGGGCGTGAGCGCGGCGGAGCAGCTCGCGGCGCCGGGCAAGGTGGCGCTGCTCGCTGCCGCCGGCGAGCACGTGCTGGCGGCCTGCAGGCCCGGTCAGTCGCTTCATCCAACCCATGTGTACTACTCAGTAATCTAAAGTTGAATCGTGGCTATACCATGGTTATGCTAATTGTTATTTAATACCCTGATTGCCACACGTTGCCCATGTGCCCAGGAGTGGACTCCCTCGTGAGGTCGCGGAGCCCACCAACGACTTCAAATAACATATGTGCAATAATGCATTTGGGAGTAAGAGATCCTTCACAACAACTCACGGGACTCAAGCCAACCTCACCAGCTCGTAGTGCAGCCTGGAAATCGACAAACGAGGCTCTTGCTGCCACCAAGTCGCACTGCGCCAGAGTGGTGGGTAATGGCCCACATGGATTCCCCGTACACGCGACGGTCCCTAGTGCCAGGTGATACAAAAAGCCATGCTGAATGTGGACTGATCATGTCGAGATATTTGGGGGAGGCCTATGTCCAGCAGCGGACGTCTATCGGCCGATGATGATGATGACCAATTGGAACTAATTAGCGCCAACAAAAGTCCACAAATTACATATTTGATATTTATGGAGGAGGTAATGAGTAGCTCGCTGTGCGCGTAGGAGTGTTCGTGTACCAGTACAGCGTCGGCAGCAAGCAGCTGACCGGGCGGCTGGACTGCAGCAAGCTGGCGCCCTGCTCCGAGAGCCTGCAGTCCATCGCGATTGACGAGCGGCTCGCGGAGGACCGGTGCATGGTGAGTACACGTACACGCACGCTCGCATACACAGACGGCAGAAACTTCAGTGAATGTAGTCCTGGTGACTTGGATGGTCTTCGGCAGCAGCACGGCGCTCTGATGATACGACATAATTGATTTCATACATGACACAAAACTCCCGTCAACCCACATTGGGCCAGCCTGGTGGGGAACGGCCCAAATCCCCTCATATGAACCCTTACATACGACAGCCTCTAGTGTGCAGGGGTACCGGAAGTCATGCTGACTGTACTTGGAGATCTTTGGGGCAGGCCTATGTCCAGCAGTGGACGACTATCCGCTGTGATGATGAAACAAAATTTCAATATAACCTAAAGACTTAAGAGGAACCGGGCGCGCAGATCACCGCGCTGTGCACGCTGCGCGGGGAGGTGTACGTGGGCACCGCGTGGGGCTGCGTGGTGGTGGCGGACGCGGCCACGCTGCGCCCGCTCACCGTCTTCCGGCCCTACGAGGAGGAGGTGCTTACCAATTTATTAAATGTAATTCATAAAACGCTCTCGTGTGCATGCGATGAAACAATCAAACCTGAGGAGTCCAATCTCCAATACCTGAACTAACTCCGAAAACTTTACGTGTGCTGTGGTGTGGCTTTAGGTGCGCGCCATGGTGCCGCTGCCCGCGCTGGAGCCCGGCGGCGGCTGCATGCTGGCGACGCTGGGCGGAGGGTACCGCCCGCTGCTGCAGCGGTACGCGCCCGCTCAGGTGACCGACCGCTACCACACCATCTGATGCTGATGACGAGAAGACGATGTACTTGCTCAATGCGGCACTAGCTCAGGAATGCTCGTTGGACCCTGTGCCCAGTAGTGGGCTGCTCATCGCAATATATACGGCTGTTAGACATTCCTATACAATTAATTAATCAATCGCCAGAGGTGATCGCGTGCGGCCGTTGTTTTGACAATAAACTGCTGATAGGTCTCCATTGCTGACCATCCTCCAGATACCACCACAGCTCCTATCTCTGCTGCCGAAGTAACCCGGTTTGAAGGGCGTTGTAGCTATTATCATCTTATGTCTCAAGGCGACGATCACAATGTAATGCTGAGTATATACCCCGACTAACGTCACTTTGCTGTGAGCAGGTGTATCACTCACCATCAGCTCAACGTCCAGTCCGTGTCGTCGGTTCGCATAAAAAACAAATAACCAATTTGCAGTCGAGCAACGCCACCAGCCACAGCGGCGTGTACTGCTTGCTGTGGAGGGCGGAGCACTGGCTGCCGGACTAGCGGCCGCAGTGCTTGCACACACCCCCGGCTACCGGGAGAGGATCGCTTCGAACGCCATCTCAAGGAAACAATTCGACCAATGGGGGAGGGGGGAGAACACGCAACGGAGGAGAAGATCTCATTGATTTCATTAAGTCCCGCGCGAAGAAGTGCAGCGTGCACCATCACACCAACTAATGATTAGGATTAATTTATTGTGAAGAAGGATCCGGAGCGTCTGTGAACTGACTCAGAGACACTCCTCATCCACGACACTTGTAAATACGTATTGTCTTTGCAAAGCTCCATAGAGTTTAAAAATTTAATTATATATATATAACATTCCTTGGGAACGACCGCAGCAGCAAATGGCTTTAGTAATAGCAACCGTTACCATAGCAACTGCGTTAATGATACCAAATGACAATGTACATATAAATTTATTGAAAATAAAACGTTGAAGTATCTATGGAATTCAAAAATCCCATAACCATTTGCAGATCATCCCGCGTCGAATTCTCGTGTTCCCGTCTCGGTACGTTCACTTGTTTTTACGTGAACGGTGAAGAAACGAAACTAATTATATATATATTTTACAAAGAATGCGCGTTCGTTGAAGCTGTAGTCGTATAGCATTGTATGGCGACTTGCGCCTCGGCAGCAGCAGCAGTAGCAGCAGCCGCAGCAGCAGCAGCTGGAATCAACATTGATTATCATCACTTAATTATCAACTCTATTATTAACCGCTGCAAACTAAAGCTAGAATCGATACGCGAACACACTCTGCCCGTACGCCTGTAAGACGCGCCCGGTGTGCTCGTCAGCAAGAATGGAGAAATGTAGCAACTGACTGAATGGAATTTTGTTTTGTTAATTAAATGTCAAGACGGGCGGGACGTTCACGTGATGGTAAGTGATACGCCCGTCTATAACGTGGCGCTAGTTTTCATGATATACCATTTTCTGCTCGTTGCCTTAAAACATATAATATCGATTCTCGTTACTCCAATGATTTCACTAGCTACAACGCCCCTCAAACAGGAATACGGTAATGTTTGCACAGTGCTGTTTGCCGGCTGCAACAGGCGCAGCGGTGGTAACTTTTTTGATATCGCATACTTCTGAGGGTAAACAAGATTATGTGGGATTTGTACCAACGAAAACCCATCCGGGGTTGAACTTCAGTACGTTGCACACTCCTAAAGCACTTTGGTACGACAAGCACTAGACCACCTCGTACTTGTTCATCCCGGACTGCCTCAGTGGATAATGAGCCACCTTCAAAACCCATTAATATCCGATTTTTTTTTTACAATCGATCTTTTGTCTCCGTTAAATGTGATAAGTGCCAAAATGATGTAAACCGTAGCGGTCTCTGCGGTTCAGCGCGTCGCCGTGGGAACCTTCTAGTCCCTGGCCGAGCTTCACCGGAAGCTGGCGTATGTTAGTTGTGCTCCGGTTCGCGTGTTCATTCTGATGGTGTAAATATTAGCTCCTTACATATGAAATTAGCGTTTTGTCCTACTGACTCAAACTGACTTTGATCTGAAATATCTTGTCTTTGGTTAAGAATTCCAAATTCAAATTGTTAAATTCATTTAGCTGCTACATTTGAGTTTTGAAAACAGTCACTCATTTGTTTTTTCCTTATTATCTTTTTCTTTGGCGTCGCTTATTACCGCACAATGGAAAACATGAAATATCGGTATATTTACGAGTACGAGTTCCATCGTGGCACCAGTACCAGTGCTGCAGGAACAGCTCGAAGGATTAATGATGTGTACGGCGCTGATGTCGCAAAAGAAGGCACGGTACGGTTTTGGTTTCACCGTTCTCTCTCTGGAAATTTCGACCTTCAGAACCAACCCCGTGGACGGCCGGACACCAAAGCGGAAAATGAAACATTAAAGGCTATCGTGGAAGCGGATCTACCACAAAGCACTTCAGAGATAGCTGCAGGCTTCGGGGTAAGTGACAAAACTGTATTAATGCACTTGAAGCAAATCGGGAAAGTAAAAAAACTTGAACGACGGGTACCTCATGGATTGAGTGAATCGAACTTGCGAACACGCGCCGACTGCTGCTGCTGTGTTACTTTGCTCAGCCGACACAATGATGAAGGGATTTTAAATCGAATCATTACTTGTGATGGAAAGTGGATACTGTAAGGTAATCGGAAGCGCTCGTCGCAATGGCTGAACCCTTGAGACCCAGCCAAACCCTGCCCTAAACGAAATTTCACTCGGAAAAAGTTACTTGTGTATGTTTCGACATCCACCGCATTCCCGCACCTTGCCCCAACAGATTACCATTTTTTCCGGAATTTGTACAACTTTTTACAAGGAAAAAAATTCATCTCCGATGCGGCAGTCCAAATCGTCTTCAAACAGTTTATTGATTCTCGCCCTCATGGTTGTTTTAGTAAAGGGATCAATGAACTACCTATGAGATGACAAAAGTGCATACTTTGATTAATTAAATATATTTTACGAAAAAAAAAAATACTTTATATTTCTCCTGCATAAACGCCAATTCATATGTAAGGATCTAGTATCATATACCGACTGTCGTGTAAACTGCTGCTGTAGCTGACACGATCCCACGTGTTGTGCTCGTCGCTCCCGAATAAATACCTGTTGGAAGTAACCAGTGACACTTAAACCACGGTGAGCTTCGAGTCGGTGCTCGCGGAGCGCACCGACCTCCACTCGCAGCAATGATACGTGTTGTAATGTGATACGTATGTTGATTCCCGTGACTCCTTCTACTCGACGAGATTAACGGGACCTACACCTGATGGTAAGTGCTGCGCCCGCCTGCTGGTTACTGTCTGACATTTAACTCACGCCGTCGATTCCCGACAGGCGTAACTGGTTATCTTTATATGTAACAGAACAGCTGGAACATTTGCATCAGAGGTTGTTATCATCAGCCGATAGACGTCCGCTGCTAGACATAGGGCTCTCAAAAAAATCTGCACATCAACCTGTCCTGCGATGCCCGCATCCAGCGGCTTCCCGCGACCTTCACCATATTGTCGGTATACTTTGGGGTCTACCGGCACCACGTCTACGCAGGTGCCACTCGAGGACCTCACTGCCGCATCAACCGTCGGTCCATCGAGCAGTGTACTCCGCCCACTGCCACTTAAGTCTAGCAATTTTATGACCTGTCTGTGACCATGTTCTTCTAATGATCTCGTCATTTCTCTATCAGAGGTTGCAAGAAAAAACTATGAAGAAATTTGCTTCAATTTCTACAGGATGCACTTCCGACGGATGCTCTGTAACGTTAAGCATTCCAACTGATGACACGTTGGTTATTGCAGGACGCAGCGAGTCCCGTCAGCACACGGCTGATGAGGTCCTTCCATGACAGTGACCCACGTGGTAAACGGGGTCGTGTTGATGTGGACCTCAGGCGACCCATTCTCTGCGTGATACTGTATCTGATAGCGCTACACGAGTGCAATAGCCACCAAAGATTTATAACTGCTAATAAATGTTAGTACTGCATTGTTCGTGGTATTATTTACCATCACCACCACTATACTACCAGCAGCGCACTATTACTCTATTCACACTCGGCCGGCCAAACTGTCGGGTTTATTTATTTTTTAATTAGCGCAGCGATGCGACGAGCGGGACGTTCACCTGATAGTAAGTGATACGCCCGCATATAACCATATGGTGGTAGTAAGCATGATATATTCTGCACCACGTCGCGCTCGTCGCCTGACGTAAGATGTCGAGTCTTGTTACCTCAGTAATTACACTGGCTTCAGCGACCTTTAAACCGGAACACAGTAATGTCTGCACAGTACTATCCGACTGCTGCGGTGGTACCTACCTACACGGTCTGCAGCAACAAAGATCTACCACCAGTAATAAGAAAGAGAAAGAAATATTTTTTTTGAAAACTGATTTTCAGCGCAGCCATTTACATTTACATTGGCAGTACATTGTTGAACGCAAGAGACACCACCAAGAAGAAAACAAAGCAATACAAAGGACAGATACCTAATTTTTTTTTATACGTACATAATAAAAAACATGAAAACCAACGGCAGCGGAAAGTGCTGGAACTTACTCTGAGGATAGTTAGATTACAGATTTTTTCTTTGCTCTGTTATAAGCCATGATTTATATCTGGCCTTAAAGCTGTTAACCGTCTTCAAATCTCTAAATGGAGGAGAGAGATTGTTCCATCACTTCGTGGCGTTATACTTAAAGCTGCTGCGGAAGGCGGCCCAGCAATGTGAAGGTAGCACGAGCATGTTAAGAGCAGCTCTTGTGTTATAAGAAATATTCTGGTCATGCATCCACTTAAGCTTTTTGTGGACATATCTAGGTTGCTATGTATAAATCCCCACGTTTGTCCATTTGGAGCACATTAGCGCTGTTTAGAACGAGCGTTACACGAGCGCCCGCCTGCTGCACCAGTGGTATAGCCTCTTTGAATGTGACAATACACCAGACCAATCACTCCGTCTGCGTAAATTAGTTCAGATAAAACAAGAGTGTCACTTAACTTACTACGCAGACTGCTTTTGATTTATTTCCCCATGCCATAAAGTAGTTTAAGCCCAAAGAAACAATTGTTGACCACGTTTTGGATGTGTGTCAAATCTTAATTTCGTGTCAAAAGTCGCGCCCAGTTTTGTCAATTCATACACTCTTTCTACTCTTACACTCTTTATTTCTATCTCTGCATCACAACCATTTAAATAATCTACCTGTATTTTAGGAACTAAAACCATAAATTTTGTTTTTTGTGGATTCAACGTAAATGTATTTTTGTCTAAGTCTAGTAAGACTAAGTCAGGATTTAATTTTGTTACAACTTCCTTAACGTTATTTGCTTTGAAATTTATCTAGACTTGCGTATCATCGGCACAAATATGATACTTACTGAACTCAAAACACTTTTATATATCCGTGCTGTAGAAAATAAACAAGATAGGGCCTAATATTGAGCCCTGGGGTAAACTCCTTTCTACTTTCTTGCATTCTGATCTCTTTACTGTGCCATCGTTGTTTCCATTATAACTTGTTTTCTATTGCTTAGGTACGAATTAAACCAACATGCTGCTCCTACACTAAAACCGTAACAAGACATTTTACACAATAATAAAGGAATATTAATAGAGTCGAAAGCCCGAGAAGAATCCAGAAATACTAAAATTGTTCCCTCACCAATGTCTTGTGCAGTCAAAATATCATCTACAAGATTCATTAGAGCGATTGTGGTGCTCTGGTGCTCCGGCCTTGTCTCAAACCTTGTTGTAAATCATCGTTACATTCTAGGAATCTGATAACTGAGTGCTAACAATTTTTTTCAAAACTAAACAAGCTTGGTGTAATACTTATGCATGGCCACTATAAACTCCTCGTGTCTACTGCCTAAGGATCCCCGATTCAGTAGTCCAATCTTCATTTTATAACAACTAGGAATTGTTGTAAAATTGGAAAATATATAAATATTTCTTAATAAATGAAATATTGCCTAAAACATCGTAACGTGCAAAAATATAAACTATTATAATTTTAAAAGGCTTTATACCCTTCTGCGGTAACGGAAACGAAAAAAAAAATTTACAGTATACCAATGTTATGCCAAGTTCCATAATTGTTAGGTATATTGAAAAAGATAAGTAATTTACAAAAATCTACCGGGGCGTAAGAAATGAATTTAAATTGTACTAGTAGTCTAAAGCAACTAAAATAGGCTGGCGACTTGCACGGTTACATAAATAGAGGTTTAATTTCCAGTAGCCAGTTACTTATAAAACGGACGATAACCTTAAATTTAAAACGAAAAATAATTTTTCCAAGAGACATGACAATTATTCTTAAATTGTTGCATATCGAAATGGAGTTCCGCAAGAAACCTGCTCAATGCCGCTGCCGGCCCGTAGGCGGTGCCTGTTAGAGGTCGCACTACCCCTCGCATATGTGAAACCGTTTCTGGTATCGTTTGCCTTCCTGTCGCGCTTTGCGAAATAATGCTTTGTTAAGAAATGTCAGACGCTCTTTGACAAAGAATCGTGTTGTTCCTGCGTCGATGTTAAAGCCGGCAGTATTGGCACCGCGGCGCAGTAGCTGGTCGCGGAGGGCGCGCCGCACGACGAAGTGGCGCCGGCGCGTGCGCAGGCGCGGGTTCAGTGGCTCAGTGCCATCGCGTCGGTGGCGCGCTCCCGCTCGCTCAGCAACCACAATCTCTTGCTCCTCCAGATTAACTCCCAACTTATTCGCCACCAGACTTAAAACGTGGATTGGATTGTCTCCATTCTGTTCTGATATTCCAGCCAACTCGAAATGAGCGACTTGATCTCTGTTATTTATGTCACGTTTTAGCTGAGATATCGTATTCGATAACTCACTATTTAATGAAGATCTTTGTCTTTGTTCTAGACGGCTAAGACGATCTTTAACACCGTCTAATCTTGTACTAAAATCCGTCATCGTGGAGTTTAGTTTTGTAATTTCCTGACGAAAGCAAACCATTTCTGTGGATAGAGTTCGTAATTTCGTACGAAGTAGCTTTATCTCCTGCGCGAGTACCCCCTTTGTACGACAATCGAAGTTAGACGCTACGGTCCCTGTACATCCTCCAAGTCTTACCAGTAATTGTCTGTAGCCTTAAAAGCCTTGTTTTTGTGTATTTACAAATCCATTTAACACTAAGTTTTGATTTTGCGTTAATATTGACGACACACTGGCGATGATAAATAATAGACATTTACATAATTTTGCTCCATCACTCTGTGAGGAAAATATTTCCACAGCGAACACACTCATTGGCCATTGCTGTAAAAAAATATTTATTTTAACCGTTGGTTCCAAAAGCCGTTAACAGATGGCGCTGATATTTATATTCTGATAATTATTCCTTTTGTGCCCCAAAATTTTTTTTAAGTAAATCTCCTAATTTCTCGATCACACATATAAACACATTAGTCCAATATACGGCGTACGTTTGTTTTACGCAATGCCAAATTCGGTCCGACTGCGGTGGGTAGACACTAAGACAGATGGTTCACCAGGCACACTAACTTCACTGTTTCCTTCACAATTCTTGTCTTTAACTCGAAGATAATCCTTGCACTAATTAACTATAGTGTTATGGTACAAAATATGACGTAAAAAGTACTATTAACGGACATTCAAAATGAAAATGGCCAAATTGAACGGAGCAGTATGTTAACCAACTATTTTTTTCTTTCTTTCAAAAATAGTATATGATGTTGAATGGTCGGTTCTGTTACTGCATCAAACGAGGGCACGGCAGACCTACAGGGAGTCGGGAAGGTTTTCTCTCGTGACTCCATGGCCTGTGGGTGACGGGTTCGGGGTGATCCGTCGCACAGGTGTCTAAGACGCTGAGAGAAGGGCGCACCCTTGCAGAGGTGGAAAAGGGAAGGTTCTCCTCCCGAGTTTGAGCTGCGCGGTGCAGTCGGCGCTGGTGGGGTCGCGGACGATTGCTTAAGCATTGCCATGGCCCCGCCGTAAAGCGGTGACGGTGGAACCTCGTGGGGGTTTTAGTCGGTGCAAATCCGACATAACCTGTCCTTGCCTCCGCAAGGGCAGGTATGCGAAGGCGTTTCCCCCACGTTAAAGAAAAAGGGCACGGTGGACGGTCACCGGCCGGCCGGTCGTGTCCACGACGGTTGCTGCCTCATGCTCCCAGCATTTACATTACCAACAGTTCTCTCCCAATTGCTACGCGAGCTGTACTTAACTTGGTATCCAATTAAGTAAACATTTCCATTACACGTTAAATATAAGTGACACATTCCGCGGCGACGACTGCTCGTGGGAGTACGACTTGATACTGCTCCAGCGCCGGCGACTGGCGCGGCGAGTCCACAGCTTCTCGGTATTTTTTTTATTTCATCGCGCGACGAGAGGCGCGGGACGTTCTGGTGGTAAGTGATATAACAACGCCCGCCGATAACAAGGTGGCGCTAGTTGGGATAGAATACACGTGTGGCTCGCCGGCCTAACGGTCAGAGCGCGGCCCTCATTGCGAAGGTCGCGGGTTCGAATCTCGGCATGTGCCGATGACTTTAATATTTATGTACATTTTTGGACGGTGAAGAAAAACATCATGAGGACACCTGCACATCAATTAGAATTTATTATAAGGTGTGCGTGAAGTCGCCAATCCGCATTGGGCCCGCGCGGTGACTATAGTCCCATCGCCCACATATTGAGGGTAAGCCTGTGCCCCAACAGTGGACACGTAAATTGGCCACATTGCGCTCGTCGCGTTGAGACATAAGATGTTGTCTCGTTACCCCAGTAATTACATTAGTTACAGCGGCCTTTAAACCTGAACTCATAATGCGTGCACAATATTGTCTGTCGGCTGCAATAGGTGCTGCGGTAGAACCTTCCTACACGGTTTCCGACAACAGAGACCTACCACCAGTAATATCCCCAAACCGCATCCGTATACTCTGTTCAAGTTTACAGTTTCCGCGTCACATGCTGCGTGCACATCCGCCGGCGTTTTTATTTTTGGTGGAAGATAAAGAATCTTTCGTGTGTGATCGCTCGCCGAGTGCGCCTGATTAGCGGTTACTAGCTCGTGGGGAACGGAACGTGTGGTGAGGAGCTGGTGTGTGTTGAAGTATCCTCATTGATCGCCGCGTCCCGCGACACAATAATAGGCTTTAGTAGAATGTTTCAATACTGCCCTTCGTCGTTTAGTTGGTGTTTATACATAAATAAATAAATAATTTGTGAGTACATGTTCTAAACGTAAAATTTAATTATTTGCCTTTATTATTTGACAAATAAGTTATTATACATCTAGTACAATTCGTAAAACTGATTTGTAAATGTGGCGCTCGTCTGTTTTTTAAAAAAAATCTAAAAGTTTTATTTCTCCTCTACCTCCATCTTCTTTTTCTTCTTCTACCCGCGGCACTGTGGTAGAATCTATTTAGACATTCTCTAGCAACTGAGACCTACCAACAGTAAACCCGTAAACTAGTTTTACGCTTACACAATGTCGGAGACTCGCCTGGCGAGTCCATCGTGCAACGTTGGCGGCACTCAGCATCACAAAATGACAGTAGTATTCGCTTGAAAGTGTTAACTGAGGTCTGTCAGCCGATTTCATTTCACTATGCGTCTACAGACGGCGTCTGAACATGATGGTTACCGTGAAATTAATAGAACTTTCCAAAATATGCTATGCTGTAAAGAAATCTGGAGGAATTATTAAAACAAAGTGGATAAAAGCTTACATAAAAAATGAACCGTCACAAAGGTCGCTCGTTCATCTGCCGCGAAGCTGCAACCTTTTCTCCCGCCCTTACTTCTACGTCACGGACGCCGATTGATGACGGCTCGACGCGTACCGCATACATATTGTAAACCGTATCTTTATTCAAATATCGCGTCTCTGAATAAAAAGTGTATGTAAAAGTCTAATGATTTATATCTATAATTCTTGAAAACACGCAAACGTTAATGTTCACGGCAACATGCAGTAATTTAATATCAACCATGTCGATAAATGGAACATTAAATCCCTTTAACAGCATCTTGGTTAAATTTGAAATGCTTTGCGTAGTTGCGTGGGCGCAGTGAACCGGTTCCCTTCATGTCGGGAAAGTATTTAAGGAATGTACGCAGGTAAGCTCCAGTGTAACCAACAACAAAGTAAAGTTTTGATACATAGCTTGCGTCAATTTTAGGGAAAATATTAATAATTATTATTGATGATTTTTCATTAGAATCTATTGGAAACACAAATCGTGCAAAAATAACAAGCTAAATTAACTCTTAGAAAATAAATACAATGATACACGCTATTCATTTGGACTCTATATTTACAAACTTGGAAACCTACAATGAAGAAAAAATTTCTTGATCAACAAATTATTCTCCAACTGCATTGAGTGTGTTGTATGAAAAAAGTTTTTGTCAATTATAATATGGAGACTTTTGTTGGTTAAAAACGAAAAAATAATTAATAAATGTAGAAAGGATGTGACGGCTTCTGCAAAATTAGTCTCTACTTGTTGAAAGTAGTGACAAGTTCGCAACCTGTTACATATGTTGAGAAAATAAATTATAATCATATTCATGTTAACCTATGCGTGCACTAATAAACGTATTTACATAATTACTACATCTTGAAGCGACTTTAAATTTATTTAAATATTATGCACGAAGAGCACGCTTGATGTGTTATCTGTGCCCGCCCGCTCCCGTTGCGCGCGTTCCCCGCGCGCGGCGAGTGGCGCGGCGCTGCGCCGTGTCCGCGCGGCGCGTATACGTCCGGCTGTCAAACTCACAGGTTTCCCAACTTCTCCGAAAATACGTCGACTTGTTTTCGACTAAAACAAGTTTTTTTTTCTCTTTTAAAACTCTCAATCAGTGCTCCGAACGTTATAAACAGTACACGAAGTGCCATCGAGTAGTGTTATTTTCATGTTAGAATAGTTACAAGAAATGTTTTATTAAGTTTATAAAGTTAAGTTCAGTGCGAAGTGATCTTATAAGTTGACGGTGAAGTAACACGCGTCGGCTGTACTAAAGAGGGAAGGAATTCCGACGCCCTTTAGGAGGTGAGTCTCTTAAAGCAGTTTGTGCTTTTTGAAAAGTTTTTAGCAGCGATTTCCTCGGACAACGCTTTGATTAAGTTGCGAAACATGTTCTACGCATAGATTGAATGAAAGTAGGCTTCTCGGGTTACTCGTGTGTCCGTTCCTCTTACCGGCCCTGCGTATTACTTTTAAAATTGTTTCTAGATTTTAACTTAATTTATAAAATTATAGCATACAGTCAATTGCACTAATGGGCACTTAATTAATTTAATTAAGCATTGTGTTCGTAAGCAGTTATTTCGAGGGTACACTCGTACAATGAAACGATAACTTAATTAATGCCAATTATTTTTACTTTTTCTTTGTTTAAAAATAATGTAAAATTATTTATTTACTTTGTTGCTTTACTTATTGGGATGATTGAAATATTTGTTGGAATGTGATAATGTTATTGTTTAAAGTGTCAACATGATATTTCTATAATAGTAACAGATATAATTGACTGTAGGGTAGGAATTTGCTTACTAAATATTTTATAATTGGTTTTAAAATTTTGTTATGTTTTTTCAATATCAATCTTAAATCATAAAATCATTGGAAGAAATAGTTAATCCTTGTTGCCTAAATTTTTTCAAATTACCTACCATATAATACAACTGAAATGCTACATAATGTATAATTTACTCATATATTATAGTACTCGTGTAACTATATAGTCACATACGAGTTATTGTGGTCAGCTTGTGTATGACGTACGTGTATTGGGCAAATATACTTTACAAATCTGTTATTATATTAATTTAAAATTAGAGTCTTTAATTTACAGAAACTTAAATTACTACAAAAAATTCATAAAGTTATGTTAAAATAATGGAAATACCCTCAACAAAAACCTGAAATAGCCGATAGTTATTAAACTGCAGAATCAATTATATTGTCCCCAAACAGAGGAGCTGTTTGTGTGAGGTTACACACCACTAACTAGATAATAGTACTACCAATAAATAACTTATTAATATTTCCGATGAGGAAGTTTGGTTCTAAATTTATCCTTTTACATTCCGTGGAAGTCAAAAAGTTCTCAACAACTGTTCTGCAGACAGTGTTCAAACAATGTTATCAGCGTAACTAATTGTGCCATAGTTGATTTATTGTTCCCCAGTGTGACGGTGAGCATTGATTGGCGCTCTCACGCTACAATGTCGCAGTACTGCACAGTTATATAAATAGGTTGTGTTGCTGATATACAATTGGCACTCGAGCTGATTGTCACCGTGTGATACATGTATGAATTTATGAAGGAAAAATTATATGCACACTCAACAAGCTATCAATATACATATTAAGTGTGCTGGACATTTTCCAGGTTCTGTATTTGTTAGTCTTCGAATAGAATGGCAGGTTAAAGGTCTCCATGTAAGCTCTTGCTAAATACTCACTTGGCAGTATGCACTTTGCCTGAGCTAGTCCTAGGGCAGGGTGAAGTCCTTTTTAGTATCTAGGACTTTGCAACAGTAAATTGATGACCACTTTATGAACACCTTTCTCTTCGATTCTTGTATCCTAACGATTGACTTTTATCCATAAAGCCTCATCTTGTGTGTCTTGGCTTTTATAGCCGTATGTTTAATATCCCGAGACGAGCTGTGAGGTCACTACAACATGACATACTCATATACAGGTCACAGGTTAATAATGGACATCTGATCTCGAGCAGTTCCGAAGAGTAATGTGTTATGAATGAGCGGGTCGTAAGGGGTCGCGTGGGGGTCGCCGGTGTCGCGATGATTGGTGGGGGTCAACCAACTCGCAATTGTTGATCAATTGGCGCCAATTGCATTGATGTGTTAATGTAGGTTATCAGCACTCGTGTACAGAACCTAGTCAAAGTGTGATGAGCTCCACTCCTTGCCGTCGGTACTGTTTTAAGATTTTGTATTGAATTTTGAATACTAAGGCCCATATCCAACAGTGCACTTGTATCGACTGATTTGTATAGACGTTAATAAATAAATTAAATATTAAAAAAAAAACTTGCAAAACGTCAAGGCAGTTTTCAATCGCTAAGAGACCGATTCGTAAACAATGTGGTGATAAGCGCGCTGCCACATCAGCTCCGCGGCGGGAGGGGCCTGTGGAGGAGGTCGGGGCGGGGGTTCAGTTTTACCTCATGTTTGCGGTGAGGTAAGTTATTTTGTTCAGCGACACAACAACCAGATGACGATAACAATGTTTGCGCGAGCGCTATTGAACAACAACAACATGCAGGAAGCAGGAGGCGTTAAACAAAAACACCCTGTTAGTGTTATCATAAAATTATTAAAATATATTGTATTGGTAACCACCCACCAACCCGCACGGGGGCGGCGTGGTCAGGCTAAGGCCCAATTCCCCCTCAATGAGAAACTTAAGGAAGTCCTATGCCCAGCAGTGGACATTATCTGTCTAATATATAGATTGATAGTAGGTATAAATTGGTAACACTATCTTCGATAAAATGTGCAAAATTTCGAACATGGCAACACTGAATAAATGTCACTATGATTTACGGGCAGTCTGTCGCGAGTCATTCGGGCGTTAGCTGCGGAGATGCGAGGATCGCTGGTTTGGTGGTAGAGTGGATCACAAGTCATGAGTGAAATCGTAACAATCTATTATTTATCCATCTGGAGGATATTCCAACAATCCCATGCTGGGGAACTAGTCACCGTTATCCGCTCCAGATCCCGGACTTACCTGATGGAGGAGACGACCGATAGCATTTTAGTTAATTTTTTTTCCCGAGCAAACGATGAGATGACCGAGAAGTATACCTGATGGTACGTGGCGCTAGTAGTAGTGGCGTAGAAGGATGAGAAGCACTGCACCATATTGCCCTCGTCGCCTTGAGATATAAGATAAATCTTGTTCCCATAGTAATTTCACTAGCTACAGCGCCCTTCAATACATAGTACTGTCTGTAGTTGCGCTGGTACCCACCTAGTATCTCACCTTGCTAGGTATCAAGCGAGTACAGCACCCGCGGTTGGTAACCGCATAACCTTGATCATCCTGCAGAAGCAGTGTATCTTTTGATGTGCTTCCGACTTCCGACGACAAAGCGAAAAAACAGAAAAGTAAAAAAAAAATTAAAAGAATATTGTTTCACATTAGTCACCCATACAGTAACCCTTCACCTCCTCCAACCGCTCTCCCCGCGGAATGTGGCGCGGCCTGCTGGGAGATAATCACCACTCGGCAACGTCACGGTCGCGGCGCAGGGCGCGCGAGACGGTCACACACACAAACGTGTGCACTCGAACACTTACTGGTGGCAGGTCTGTTGTACGCTACCGTCTGGGTAGGCACCACCTCAGCTCCAAGCAGCAGTGTAGTTACTGGCGCAGCATGCAGGCGCTGTAGCTAGTGGAGTTACTGATATCACAAGAAGGTCTCAAGGCGATGAATTTATTATCGTGCAGTGTAAACATCCTAACTATAGTACTTTGTTACGTGCTACATCATCGATCTGGTGAGAGTCGCGGGAACCCACTGGATGCGAGCATCGCGGGACCGATCGATGTGGAGAACTTTGTGGGAGGCCTATGTCCAGCAGTGGACGTCTATCGGCTGATGATGATGATGTATGTATTGCTCGTTTTGTCGTTAAATGGAATAACGAAAATAAAGAGAATCTGTTGTGTGTGTGCGTGTGTGCGTGTGTGTGTATGTGTGAGCCGCGCTCAAAACTTGCTGATGACATCACCGTCCGGTCGCGGTCTCAGTCGGCCGGCGGCGACGAAGCGCACGCGACAGTACACCCTGTCGCCTTGACGTTAGGAGCGCTGCTGCTGCTGCTGCTGCTGCTGGATGCGGGCGGCGTCAGTCAATGCATTCCGTAAATGTGAAATCGCCTGGTGTACGTGTGTGCGTGTGTGCGTGTGCGCGTGCGCGCGCATACACCGATCTGTATACGTACGTGCATGTGTAAGCTGAAATGTTGAATGCAAACCGCTCTATAACAATAACTTTAGATACGTCACAGTAAGGATGGGTAGTGTATAATCGTTGACGAGATTATTCGTGTATCGATTGCTGTGTGGGCTGTATGTACGAATCACAATTTAATTTGTTTGTTGTTTGTTATGCTAATTATCAAAGTGGAGCGTGTCTGGTGGTAGATCAGATCTGTTGCTAGAGACTATAGTGTTCAAACATTGTGTTCCGGTTTGAAGGACACTAGCTGCAGCGAGTGAAATCACTGTGGTAATAAGACAACATCTTATCTTAAAACGATAAGCACAATGCGGTTCTTACGCTGCGTTTTTGTGTACAGGGGTGTCACTTACTACAACGAGAACGTCTGGCTCGTCTTTATGCTGCATAGAATAAAAACAATTCTCTTAGGGATATTTTCCTTATTCATCATCATCATCAGCCGATAGACGCACACTGATGGACATAGGCCTCCCTCAAAGATCTCCACATCGATCGGTCTCGAGTTGTTCGCATCCAGTGGGTTCCCGCGATTTCTTATTGCATGAACAAATTTAATAAAAAAATTTTTTAATGTAATTTTTACATTTAATATAAAATTTTAAATTCCTGTCCTAAAACTTAATTATTTAGCAATAAACAACATAAGTTTACTTAAATGTTATTTTTATAACATCGATTTATTTTAACTATCTCAAATCGATTCTCCTTACTCTGCGGTTGTACGTTGCGCGTTCACGTCACTGAGTGGGCGGGAACCATTTAAGATGTACCAAAATGTAGAAAAAAAATTAATTCGCGCCAAGTGAATTAATAATGAAGATTAGGCTGTATGGACATTTTTAAAGTTGTTAAACTCGATAATTAAAAAAAATATAATCGAACAAAAACGAAACTTAGGAGAATGGGCGGGAACTCCAAAACGAGCGCGCATACAATTTAATTATTTTTTTAATTTTAAGTGTAAATAGTAGAATTTAGAAGTAGTGACTCTTAGGAATGGAGGGTAACGAGGGGGCGGGGATCACTCGCCCACCTCAAACTTCCTCGCGCTGAGGATCGTGGTGGTGACCCCGAGGCGGACTTTGGCGTCGGCGGTGGCGGTGTCCGTGACGACTCCTGTTTACCTTTCTACAAACCGAATTATAAAAGACTATCTGGAGAACTCTGTTATAACCGAGTTAAAGTATTTGTTGAAGCGACCCATAAGGACGGACTGGACAGCAAGAGCCCCATTTACTCAAACCACATTTTTGCAACTGAAGTTAAAGGTGTGACGGCAATTCAAACAGTGAATGCCAGTAAAATTGCAGATATTTTTAAACAGTATAATACAATAATAAATTTATTAACTACTCATCTTTCTTAAAAAATGTGAAATGAAAGCTTTCACTCCTGCTACACAGATTGAAAAGACTAGACTCATAAGATTAGTTCCAGCTAACATTTCCAATAAGGGGTTGTACAGTGGGCTAGCGTGGATATAAGAAATTATTGCAATCGGAAGATTCACCAAGAAAGTAGGACATGAGCATGTTCCTTTACAAACTGTGAGCATTACTATTCTATCTAATATTCTGCCAGATAAAGACTTATTCTCCTAGAGTTTTTGAGTATATACCACCATGGCAACAAGGTTTCAAGTTTAACCACTCGGCCAAAATCTGTAAATGTGAACAAAAATGTTCAATTTGTGGAGGTGAGCACTTACATAGAGAATGTGACAAGCCCACTGAAAACTTGTACAAATTGCAGAGAACCTCATCTTGCCATTTCAAAAGTATGTCCAATTAAAATTAAATAACTTATAGAAAACAAAATTACTAATGCAAGTACTACCTCAACTAAGCAAGTGAACAACAATGACTTTCCCCCACTTCCAACATCAAAAACACCTCTATATAATTCTGTAAACAAGCCTGTAAATACACATGTAAATAAACAAAATTTATTGCCTTTAGAAAATATTAAAAATAAAAATAGTCTCCAACAGCAATGTGCAGACATCGGTGGAGCTAGGCAATAAGGGTGACAATTCACCCACTACAGTGAAAACAATCAAGGACATCTTAGTTACAAACCTAAAATAACGGATCTAGGTCCTGCACAGTGCAAGTTACGTATTGCTCAGTACAACAAAGTGCGAATAGTAGAAAACCCTTGCCCATTCAACTGTTGTGACAACGAACCTTCGATATACGCTTCCTTGACGAAACCTGGTGCAAAGGTAACAAACCTAAAACACCAGCCTGGTACAATATTTATAATGGAAATGCAAACACTAGTCATGATGGGGCGGCAATATTGACTAAACCATACCTAGCTAGAGTACAATATAGTTAACACTAGATCTACGAGGACATTCGAACTGGTGCTCGGTCTTTGTCAACAGTAAGTGGTAACCTGAAAGTTTTGTGTTTATTGTCCATCTACTAGTCGTCACATCAGATAAAATAGATTGCATAGCGTAATTAATAATGTTCCCAAACCGATATTTGTTAGTGGTGATCTTAATGCTCATCATCTAGCATTCGGTTGTCTACCTAGTACTAGTCCAGGCCACAGATTACTTAATACTATTGACGACTTAGATTTACGCATTTTGAACGATGGTAGATTTACAACTGTCGACCAACAGACGAAATCCTTCTGCTATTGATGGCTGCTTCATCAGTGCTAGACTTGCATCTATGTGCGAGTGGTCTGTCCTTGACAATGCCACGGGAAATGATCATTACCCTACAATTACAGAAATATCCTCAGCTATTGATAAATATCACATTGGCTCACCAGTACACGGTTTGTATATGACAATGTTTTGTTTTTATATGTCCGTGTATGACAAATTGAAAACCTGTGGACGTCGAGATCTCGTTACAACAGTACACAGATTGAGATCTGGCCGTGACACTGCGCCGTCACTCCTAGCGACACTTGGTGTTGTTCCGAACAACCGAGGTATACACTGCGTCAAGCAGGAGAAGGAACCATCCACCTCATTATTTCCGATTGCTAAAGTTTCCTAATTCAGAGGACTTGTGCTGGCTGGTGAACTCGGTGTTTGTTACCAATGCATTCGAGTGTTTCTTCCCGCCGCCCGCCGCCCGCCGCCCGCCGCCCGCCGCCCGCCGCCCGCCGCCATTTAATTTTTTACTAAAACGTCCAACATCCTATAAATTTAATGAAGTGAAGTGTAGCGACTCCAAACTAATGAACATTTTTCAAATAAGATAGGACTCCAAAGGTCTATGGTACCAAGTTATAAAACAACAAAAAAAAATCTCGACATCACAAGGTACAGTAGTGGTTCCGCGATAACCATAGTCCATACGCAAGACCGATCGATGTGGAGATCTTCGGGGAAGGCCGTGGTCCAGCAGTGGACGTACATCCGCTGATCATGACAACATATCGATATGATTTGTTTAAATGGTTTAACATTAGGCCACGATTTCACAGGATGTTAGTGCAGACCGTGAATGTCTGAACCACTCATCTGTAACACTCGCTTTCACGTGTTGTTAGCTGGAATGCACTGACGTCGTGCTAAGCAAAGTCTACATGCAGCAACGGGATGGAACCTGGTACCTTCGCGTTAGCGTGACGCGGGCTCTACGAAATCTATAAAATTGTTAAAAATTGCATTTGTTCTTCTATCTATCTATCTATCTATCCTACCATCAGCCGATGGACATCCACTGCTGGACATAGGCCTTCCGCAAAGATCTCCACAAACAGTCAGCATGACCTCCGGTACCGCTGGGCACTGGGGGCTGTCGTATGCAGGAGTTCATATGGGTAGATTTGAGTCATTCTTCACCACGCTGGCCCAATGCGTGTTGGCGGGAGCCAGAGCCTCGTCTGTGGATTAGCAGTGTGCACCACGAGCAGGTGAGGTTGGCTTGGGTCTCCCGAGTTGTTGTGCGGGATCCTTTACACCCCATTTCTTATTGCAAAGTCATTATAATTAGATTTTGTTCGTGTATTACCGTGGTAATACATATTCGTAGTATCGTTTATGGTGATACAAGGTGATGGACGGGAGGCGAGAGTGGGAGGTGAGGAGTTTGTCTCTTCACATGCTCCTAGATTAATGGCGTGTTTTAGCTAGGTATGTTATATGTAGATATCTGAATCATTGTTCGTGATGTGCTGTCGGTGCTGATAGTGCTGGTGGCTGCGGGCGGCGGGCTGCGGGCTGCGGGTGGCGGGCGGTGGGCGGTGGGCGGTGGGCGGCGGGCGGCGGGCGGCGGGGAAGGCGGAGGTGACGAGTCGCGATAACTTGCATACCTCCGCTATCAGCGCCGCAAGCGTCTCCATTGTCCCGCCGTTTGACAAATGTCCACTAATGTCCGACCTTCGGGCGACATTTTCAAATGGTCCGTGACGTCACCGCAGCTCCAAGACAATACATCTCCGACCAGCCAACAAATGATCGAATGCCCTGCTCACGTGCCTGATGCTGGAAAACGTCAATATGACTATTGCACTGAATTTACAATAAAGTTTACTGGTGGCAGGTCTATGTTGCTGGAGACCATCTAGGTACCACCGCAGCCGCCATTGCAGCAGAGAGACAGCAGTGTGCTGATATTACTGTGCATTGAAGAGTATCCAGCCAGTGAATTTACTGGAGTAATGAAGATCAACCTCCTAGGTCTCAAGGTGTTGAGCACAATATGATGCAGTGTATATCAACCTAACCAGCGCCACCTTGCTATGGGCGTGTCACTAAGCTGAACGTCCTCCCCCTCTTTTCTCTTCTTTAAGTAAAAAAAAGTTTTCACCATCAGCTGACCTTCACAATATTGCAGCGCATAGTGCAGCCTAGGTGTTGCTAAATATCTTCAACTGATGTCGACGGAGACACCGATGAAGACTTCCACGGTAAACCGTTGACCACAGCGCTTTTATCATGAGAGTCTTAACCGGTGCCTCCGCCGACATCAATTAATTAGGTCAGCCGGAAGTCTCGCATCACCCTAATTCAATTGTCCATATCCTTCTTCATATATTGTACAGAGCTGACGGTTTAGTTTGTGTGTGGTGGTCGTTACTAAATTAGTTGCGGGTTCGATGCCCACCGTGTTTATTAAACTTCCGGTGAAGAAACCAGTACATTGGTTGTGTGATCACTGGTGGTAGGTCTCTGTTGCCGGAGACCGCCTAGGTAGGTACCACCACAGCGACTTGCAGCGCAAGTTACTGTGATCCGGTTTGAAGGACGCTGTAGCTAGTGAAATTACTGGGCTAACTTAACATCCTTTGTCTTAAGGCGATGAGCGCAGTATGATGTAGTGTATACCATCTTAACTGGCTGTATACTGTTATGGGCGGGTGTATCACTTACCTTTTTTTCTTCCATCATGAGGGAAGGCTCCGAGTCCCAATAGTGGGAACATTAAGAGGGTTGTTCGTTCACAGTTATTGTGATGCAGTGTAAATATTTTAGGTGACTGCTTAGCATTATGGACGCGGCTTATCACTTATCAGGTAAAAGTTCCGTTCGGTCGCTTCGCCATAACTTGGAGGATATTCGAGGATACACTGCGAGCCTTGCTTCCTGCGCGCTGCCGCTGTCTGAGACAATTATAGACATCCCTCCAGCAGATGTCCTTCCCGCCTACTGCCGGCGATTCACGAAACCCTCACCTCTATGCGACCATTCAACCCCGACGATACGGGCACGACACGATCGCGTTAATGTATCGTCACTAACCGTCTGGGTACCACCGCAGCGGCTCTTGCAGCTGACAGACAGCAGTGTGCAAACATTATTATATTCCGGTTTGTAGGGCGCTGTAGCTAGTGATTACTACTTTTTCTCATTAACCTGATAACGCTCACTGCTGCGCATAGGTGTCCCTCAAGGATCCTCATTGGAAGGAATTGGGCCTTAGCCCCGCCATATTGGCCCGGTGCCGGTAGGTGGATGGTCAGAGTATTGTCTGTCGATTATCAGGGTGCACTACGAGCAGGTGCGTATGGCTTGTATAAAATTAATTAATTTCTATATATTACAATTATCAAAGGGGTCCCGCACATCAGCTCACGGGACCCAAACCAACCTCACCTGCTCGTGTTGCAGCCTGATAATCAACAGACGAGGCTTGGGCTCTCACCAAACTGCATTGGGTCAGCGTAGTGGAAAATCGCCTAAGTCCCCCCCCCCCCACATATGAACTCCAACAAACGACGGCTCCTGTTGCCCGGCGAAGCGAGCGACGCGGGACCGATGGATGGGGGGATCCTTGGGCCAGGCCTATGTCCAGCAGTAGACGTCTATCGGCTTGTGATGATGATTACAATGAATATATTTAAGCGGTGCTGGAGGTCGCGCGGTGTGAAGGTGTCCGATACTAGACGCGGCCGTGTGGTGACCACGTGTTGCGCCGACGCACCGCCACCGGGTTCCGTACATAAGGGTAGCTACGCGCATACAGAAACACTATTTTATATTTCACTCAAATGTTATATTGTAAAAGGAGGAAACCCCGTATTCAAAATTCACACGCAGTTACCAAAAAAAGAAAGGAATTACAAAATAAAACTAGTGCTAGATCTCTGCAGCTGGAGAACATCTAAGTGCTTACCACCGCAGCACCTATTGCAGCGGACAGACGGTATTGTGCAATCATTACCGTGTTCCGGTTTGAAGGTTGTTGTAGCTAATGAAATTACTTTACATTTTACGTTTTTAAGTGACGAGCACAATGTGGCGCTGTGTATATCATCCTAACTAGCACCATATTATTATGGCGAGGCGTATAACTTACCATCAGGTGAAAGACTCCATCGTTTCGTTTCTTTGAATAAAAAAATTCTATCTACTATACAGATGAGAGTCGAATAATTAATCAACCTTTAGCTGGCTCCTCATCTTTTCACGTCGCATGACGTGGTGGTGTGCGATGCCGCGCCCGAGTGACTGACTGATGTATCCTGAGCCATGACTCCAGCACAGTTTCTGTATTTACTTAATATCCTTAACCTTCATCTTTTACCAGCATGCGAAGTGGCCAATGTTATCTCTGTACACGGATAAACTTTATAACGCGCGATGTCACCAGACCGGAAGCGGCAGGCACCAATGACGACAAGGGACCGCTTTTACAAATAATGTGTATGTAATCTCTGTAATAACAACGTCTTTCCAGCCGGATGGTAGTGATGTGTGCACCCTACCACTGGTCGGCTGCGACAACAGCTGTGGAGATGCCCAGATAATCTTCGGCTACAGGGACCAATATTTTTATTTTTTTGAACTATGTTCGCACTGTTATGTATATGTTGTTATATATATATATATATATATTCATTAATATTTATGTGTGTGTGTGTTCTCGAGGAATTTGAACAAAAATAGTACCAACGGATCGCCAACGACGTCCGCGTAACCCTAAATCGCGTATGTGACGAAAACGCGGCCGTTTACGGCGCAAGCGGCGGCGGACGTCCCCGGGGGGTGGAGAGGGCTGCGCTTTCGGCGGGGGATGCAGGATGGAGTCGTACTTGCGAGCCTCTGTACCGGCCGCACCGCTTCACGAGTTGTAAATACTAGCCGCGGAGACCGGGTCTTGAAATACTTTCAAGTATTTCCAATACTTGCCATATGACGTTTGAAAATTAAACTCTGTTCCCCTTAATTTAAAGAGCAACCTTGATTGATCGCATCGACAACACTGCGCAGTACTTGTGCTTAATTTATGTCCACTCGCCATAAAGTATTACGTCAGTCTGTATACTACCGGTGAACGAATTGTACAACATGAATGGAAATCTCCAGCGAATTCGTTACTGCGTGCGTACAGCAGTATAAGAAACGTTTAAGAGTACGTTAAATACTTGGAAGTATTCGTCCGTGCACAAGATACCAGGTCTGCGGGCGGCGGGCGGCGGGCGGCGGGCGGCGGGTGGCGGGCGGCGGGCGGCGAGCTGCGCGCGGGCAGTCGGCGAGCGGGTATCGGCGCGTGAGCACGCGCGCGCGGTGTGACGCGACAGTTCCGTGGTGTTTGCGAGTGACACAAATATAAAAGTGTGTGGTGAGGTGGGGGATGTGCGCAGGGGTTGTGGTGGTGTTCCTTTTTTGAAATTTGTTCGGTTGTTCCCGGCGGTGTGGCGAGCGGTCGCCGCCGCGCCGCGCCGACCGTTGGCGATTTCGAATCGGATTATTTGAATTATTTCTAAGTGTATAACGTCGCGTGCCTCGCCACGATATCGTGTCGCACTCGTCGCGTGGCGCTTGCCGTTACCCGTTTCGTTGGAGTAACCACCAGTCGGCAGTCACCAGATGGTGGTTTCCCTATTAGTATCCGGCCCCGTGCGCCGCCGACACCTAAACTCCAGCCGCTTCGCGATCCGCACCGCGTAAATGAGAAAGTTTGTCTGTCTGCTGCTCCACGGCTTGCCCGCTGAACCGATTCGGATTTATACACGATAACGCATCGGAGGAGCGTACCTAGCATTACGTTTAATCTCGGAATAAATATCAATATTTAGTCAAGTAAGATCCTAAGCATTGTAAAAGTTACTAGTGCCATGACTAAATTGTTTAAAGTATTACTTCCTTCTAACACCCGTACAAACATAGTTAAGATGATATACACTGCACCACGTATTCGTGAGATATCAAGTGTTAAGTCTAGTTACCGCAGTAATTTCACTACATACAACGTCCTTTAAACCGGAACACTAGTTTGCGCGCTGTTGTTTGGACCTTCCGCTAGTATCACGTAGTAATGATATGTAAGCGTTACTGATTCTGTTATAATTATTGTTTTAAATACTAGTGATCCCACCGCTGGGCAACATGTCTTCTATAACACACACCGCAGCAATGTAAATATGTAATGACTTAATTAATATTTGGTACCGTTAGCATACTCTGCCGCCTCCCCAAGGGAAGACACCGCATCCTACAAATATCCAATACGGTGCAGTGTTCATCATCCTAACCAGCGCCATGTTGCTGTAGTTATATCTAAAAGGTGTGCGAAGTGGTGAAGTAAAAAGTTTCAGCACTTCCACATCTCAAGGCGACGAACCAACTCGATCAATGTCACCAAGTGCAAATCGTCCCGACTACCATCAGACGTACTCCGCTTAATCATCAGCTGAGTCAAGACGTCGTCGGCTTGTGTCATCGCTCGTTAATCACGACGTGAACGGGGCTGCGGGCGGGGCAGGGAGCGGGCAGGGTGGCGGCGGATGGTGACGGCAGACTGACGGTGATGTAACTTATTTGTGCAAGGAGGAAAACACAAACTTAATTGTGGTTACTTATGCACATTTACTGTAGGCATCTATCTATATATGCTAAAGTATATGCAACAGTATTGCAGTGTAAGCATCCTAAGGTCCGGTCACGTCCAGCTCGTCTCCCCTCGTATCCTCTCGTCTGATCTCCTGATTATAAGATTTACATTACTTCATATGAAGTGATCGATCGTTGCATTTTTTATTACACTAAGTATAATACAATCAAGTAAATACGCAACTTCGTATGTGTATATGTGAGCGGTAGATCTTACTATACGGCAGTAAGTGCTGTGTGAAAACACCTTCCATCTGCATGTTATTACTATGTGTACCCCCGCGATTCGAACCAGACGTTCGGATTATTAAGCAAGCGGTTAACTGCGGCGCCATTGGGATAGCCGTGGTAATCCAGTTCGATACCCACCGAGCCTCGACTTCCGGTGATGGGAAACATCACGGGGAAGTTGATATCCTCCTATAGCGGAAGTCTTATTGAACATGTGACTTTCACCGGCTGGTCAATAAATAGTATATATACGTACTGTATGTATATATATATGGTGAGTTGAATAATGCACGAGATATTCACATCCGCATCCGCGAATGTCTAATGTATAGGTGGTAGCTACGCCGCCCGGGACCGTCTAATTATCTCGGCTAAACAGTAGTGTGCAAACATTACTGTGTGTACTGGACCGCATAGTATGTAATGAATTTATTTTTTATCCAATTACGCGACGAGAGGAGCAGCATATTCACCTGATGGAAAGTGATATTCCTGCCCATAACGACGACTCTCTTTGCCTTAGTAATTTCACTAGCTAGAGTCCTTCAGATCGGAACACAGTAATGTTTGTTTGCACACTACTGCTTGGCGGCATAAATAAGCGCGGCGGTGGTAGCTACCTGGACGGTCTCCGGCGAGGGACCTACCACCGATCAGAAATAACTGCGGTAATGATACTTCACATCTTATACATCAAAGTGATGTGTATATTATGGTGCAGTGTATATCATCCTAATTAGCGGCAGGTCGTTATGGAATGTACTAGCTACCATCAGGCGAACGTCACGCTGGTGTCACAGAACCGTACATTTACCAGATGACCAGCACACACTCGTCTGCTACCGGGGATGTGTTCACGAGCTCGGCGCGCCTGTCGGCCGGCTGCTGTCCGTTCAAGGTGTATCTCACCACACCACAATCACCACCGTCGCCGCCGTCGCCCCGCAACTGGTAACGTAATGCCGTCGGAATGCGACAGCGGGAAACATGTTAACAAAAAATTGACGGCCTCCGATGTGTATTTGCATTGTGTCCACGATCGGTGCGTGATGGTGACGTCACCACGCGCACATGCACATTCACACACACACTCGCACATTAACGCACGCACACACACGCACACAGCGTATTTTAAATAAGCAATTAATCTTCAAAAACATTTTATATACATCGGGCGAATATTGGATTTACACGGCAACGCCGAGTTTATTTACATTTTCATTTACGGCGCGGCACGGCGCGGCACGGCGCGGCACGGCGCGGCACGGCGCGGCACGGCACGGCACGGGCGAGACATTCACCTGATAGTAAGTGATGCAGCCCGTAACGACGTACCGCTGATTAGGACGATGTACATTGTACCATAACATACTCACTGTGTTCAAAAATAGATTTTAAATTTTGTTACCGCAGTAATCACTAGCACAGTAATGTCAAGTTAGGATGATATACTAATCATCGGCTGTGCCTCCCTATCTGCATCTCTTTCCTGCCGCAGTCGTGACTCGCGCGAACCGTGATCTTTGTGATGCAAAGTTCAAGGTTCTGTTCCGCAGACCGTCGCTACCTCCTTCCGCGCGCAGTCTCCGGTTTGATACATATTTTAATATTTCAATATATACATGCAGGGAGCCTTGAGCCAGTCAAAGATGTTGAACCTTTCAAACCGGAACACAATAATGTTTGCACAGTACTGTTTGTCGGGTGCAATAGGCGTTCCGGTGGTAACTACCTAGACGGTCTCTGGCAAAATAGTAAGCTCTTATAATTGTCGGTTAGCGTAACGACTTCCGGCGACGTCCGAACGCTCCGGCGGTCGGCGCGCGACTCTCAGCGTCGCCGTACATTTCTGTTTGTACCCGCACACGACATTAAAAACATGATTAATTATTTTATTATATATATTGCTGTTTTCATTAAATCAAGTTACCATTACACTGTGAAAAAATATTTTTATTTATACAATTAAGCGACAAGACGAGTGGGAGGTTCACCTGTTGGTGGGCGATGAAGCACCGGTCATGCGCTGTGCCGTCAGGTCGGGTGGTGCGAGAGCGGGGTTGTAAATGGCCATGCGGTCGACTCTCCCTGTAATTGGCGATCATAACATTTTATCATACAGCGGAGCTTTTTTTAATTCAACAAAGTGATGAGACGAGGGGAACGTCAACCTGATGGTAAGTGAAACGTCCGCCTATAACAACGTGGTGTTAGTTAGGTTGATACATACTGCATCACCGTTCGCTCGTCGCCTTGAGATATAGGATTTTACGTTTCGTTACCGCAGTAATTTTATTAAAAAATTCACGAGCTGGTTAACAATACGCTACATTGACTAGTCGTCTTCAGATGTTTACACTACTTGGCAGTAGGAACAGTCGGACGTCGAGAACAGAATAAGTTACTCTTATTATAGATGCGTATGTAAAGACTCGACCGTGTCACCGTTGCCAGCTTGTAAGCGACGGTGACATTATTATGTGGAGTGGTAGCTCATAACACTCGAGGCTGATAGCGGGGTGACGTCAGCACTGACGCCTGATACAGCGCTATCAGCCACTCGCCGGGCGCAGTGTGCGTATACGAGTTTATATATACCCCGTACTTTAGAACAAAGCATCTGGCTGCACCACATTGCGCTCAACTTCCAATAGTTATGATGCGTTTGGTCAATAGTCTCTTAGGAGATCAAGTGTCATTGAGTTGGGGTTGATGGTAGTTTCTTCGAACCCGCCGTCCTAGCTTACCACCATATTGCAAATCCGCCGTCATGACATATGAAAGTCAGAGTATTCTGGACGAGGTCACTTCACGTCGCTTGTTACCATGGTGGCAGTTACACAGACGGTCGGGGGTAGGAGACAGCTATCCACAAGTAACAGTCTGCCGTCGTCGACTGGCTTTCTCCGTGGTTTGTCAGAAGTATTCATATCCTGTACCTTCTGATGTCGTATCTCATGAAGACATCGCCGTGGTGGTCATGGACCACTTAACGGTAACATCAGCTGTCTTGCGATTATCAATAGTTAAGACAGTCGTAGACAGTTACCACATAGATTGTTTCAAGCATAAACAAAGCCAGCTCCAGATCCTCTACTTCCGCAGCTCCAGCTCTGATGGTAGGCCTTTGTTGACGTTCCTCTCGTCTCATCCACTTCATTTAATAAAAAAAGCGTCGCCGTATGATAAAATGTAACGTTGGTCAGAGTACCATCAACCGCGTAATCAGCGATGAGTCGTCCGCATGACTATTTAGACCCGATCCCGCACCACCCGACCTGGCACAGCCAATGACAGGTACTTCTTTCAAGTAATCAGCTACCGGAGCAATTAAATCTCGATTAGCAACTCATTAAGTTAATGTTAAGTTGAATTACGACTTAAATGCGGACCGGATGATATTTTATCTACACGACTAGATAATGGTGAGATGGTCACCGTCGGTAGTCCCCAAGTGATTGTGTTGTGGATACTCGATACAGCCGTCACCTGGTAAGGAGTCCAGAGGATAATACCTGCAGGAAAAAGCTACTTGTCAATTGTAACTGCTAAAATAAAGTTGAGTTTTTTTTTCTACAAAGCGACTAAACCATCGGTACATTCACCTGATGGTAAGTGATACGCCTGCTCATAACAACGCGGCGCTAGTTAGGATGATATACACTGCACCACATTGCGCTAGTCGCCTTGATACATAAGGTGTTGAGTCTCATTACCCCAGCCAGTAATTACACTAACTACAGCGCCTTTTAAATCGGAACACGGTAATATTTGCACACTGCTGTTTGTCGGCTGCAATGGGTGATGCGGTGGTACCAACTTACACGGTCTGCAGCAACAGAGACGGGTGCCAGCAGTAAACAGTGAGAGAGACGGTATGCGGTACAGCAGACGGTAGACGTGGTGGTGGTCACAGCATCGCTCCCACGGGTGAGACGCTACAAGAATGAGTTGGAGATAATTTGTAGTTGGTAGTGTATAGTGTAATATTTTATAACGTGGTCTACTGATTCCTTTAGAATACGTCTGTTTTATCATCATCATCATTACCATCAACAGCCCGCGCCAGTTCACTGCTGGACACTGGAGTCTCCCAATGTACGGCACGGTGTTCCTGCTTGAAGCTACTGCTTTACATCTAGTATTAATTGTATATATTGAAAGACACACACACACACACACACACAAATATATAAGTTGTGCTTAATACCGATGGCTGTGGTGATAGGTCACCGTGGCCAGTCCCTGTGCGGTAACAGCGTGTAAACTTGATATTACTGCGGTAATCAGGCTCAATATGTTATCTCGACAAGAAAAGCACAATGTGTTGCAGTGTGTGTTTGTAAGGAGCGCCGTGTTAGCACATTACTATCACAAGACAACAATGTACTGTAGGAGGGTTGGAGTGGGGGGTGCGGGCTCTTTGGTAAATGACAAGCACGCAGCAATAACAGCTCTATGTTGATAACGTGCAGAGCAAGTCAAAGTACAAAGCAAGTTACTAAGTACAACAGTATTTCGGAGATCCCTCCGAGATAGGCTATTTACTGTCTCGAGTCTTGGTATTACGGAGATTTAAAGAAATCCAGTTGATGGATACAGTTGTATACCCCGGTGGATGGAAGGCTACTGTCTTGAGTCTTGGTATTACAAAGATCCAGAGAGATCCAGTCGATGAATACTATTGTATACTCGGTAATGAGTTGGTGACCCAAGTCAATGTACGCAAAGTGTATGCGATCTTTATATAGATTTGCGTTGAGGCAAACGATAACGCGTTCTGTTCGCGTTGTTTTGGTCGGCGCCATCTGGCGCGTTGTTTGAAAACATCTTGTTACATTTGGATTATTTAATGTTCCTACAACCGATAAATAATATTTGCAATAATTTAAATATAACTGATAATAAATAAAGTTACGTTTATGTTATTAACCGATGAGCATGCATGAAGACAGTCACGAAAGTGGACGAAGCGAGAGAGGTGTGCCAGGATCGTAGCTAATGGCGGGAGATGGTCTCTGTCTACCCTATAGGGGACTGGGCTTGATATATATGTATGTACGTACGTTTATGTCTGTCTGTACAACGAACAATATATAGAGAGGCTGCGCGCGCGCACGCCGCGGCGCGCCATGACTTCCGAGAAAGGGCCGAGGGTGGGGGGGGGGGGTGTCAGGATGTGGGGTCATTAATAACATCACACATCGAGTTTATGTTGGGGCTAAACTTATTGTAAATATACGAGTTATATACAATTCGTGGCGGAGGTGTTGTTGAGGGTAGGTCAGCGGGTCAGTATGCGTACGTTACTATACTCCAGTTCGCAGTAAATATGGTGAAGTGGTAATTAACATGTAACCAAATGGATGTTACAAGAGAGCTATGTCCAGCTGTGGACGTGTATCGGTGTTGATGTTGAACAAGGCGGACATGGCAAGCCGACGCCGCTGTGGTTAGGGACGTGCTGGACAACATCCTATTGAGGCAGATGCTTCACTTTAGGTTGAAACCCCAGCTCTGGTCACGACCCTCAGGAGAGATAACAATGGTGCTGTGACCACAGATATTTACGTCGACTTCAGGCTTCGAGCGGTTCCTGAGAACCGATCTGATCAAGGCCACGCGAAACTGTTGCACATGGACTTGCAGATCTTTGTGTAAAGCCTGTGACCAGCAGTGGGCGTCTAACAGCCCGCGATGCATCGTAGTGTGCTAGTACACAAAACTTGTGTAGTTGTTTAGGTGACACTGGTCATATGTGTGGATATACAGACAAGCGGAAGATAAATACATATATATATATATATATATATATATATATATATATATATATATATATATAGGAGGGGTTTAAGGGTTTAACAGCAACTCGGAGGATCCAAGCCAACCTTACCAGCTCGCGGTGTACCGTGCTAATCAGCAAACGAGGCTCTGGCTCCCGCCCACCCACATTGGGCCAGCGTGGTGGGGAACGGCCCAAATCCCCCATATGAACCCTTACATACGACAGCCCCCAGTGCCCAGCGGTACTGGAGTCCATGCCGACTGTATATGAAGATGTTTGGGGGAGGCCTATGTCCATGCTGCTGCTGGAGTGGACGTCTATCGGCCGATGATAATGATATATTTATGTGTCGAACACATTGTGTTGCAGTGTATACCATTATCATCAGCAGAAATCCGCTCATTCACAAGTACGAGGAGTACGTACACACACGTATGTACATATTCCGGTTTGATTTATTTGTATAGACGTAACATTTTCAAGGTGATGAGGACGTCCGGTGGGGGGCCCCCGGCGGGGATGCCGGGCGCGGCGCGGCGCGGTGCGGTGCGGTGCGGTGCGGTGCGGGGCGGTGCGGGGCGTGCATGTGGTGAGGGGTGGTGACGGTCTCGGGGAGAGGTGCGCCGGCGAGACCGGTTCGAGTTGACACACTAGTGCGTTATGTCGTTGCGCAACCGCACTGCCGCGTGGCGTCTGGCCGAGCGGACGCAGCGCGAGCCACCCGCCGGCAAGGAGTGCGTTGTATATTAAAGAAATGCGGCAAATGGTGGGGTTGGTGGGTGACGGCCAGCACGTGTTAAGTAGAGCACGTGAGTTTGAACTTTGGACTCCTAGACATCAGCGCGCCGCTACCCACTGGGCCGTAGCCGTGGCAGCCGCTGTCACCGGGCGCGAGAGCACACGCGTTGCCCTGTAGCGGGCGCTGGTGACGTCACACTTATATTTCACTTAATCATCTCGTGGCGAATAAATACGGCGGTGACCTTCTACAAGGCCTCATCTTTACGCACTAAACACCAGCTGCGAGCAACACACAAACACACATTCACAGCGCCAGCCACTGCAACGGCGCTGTTACCACCTAACACGGTTCACACTACTGCCGGAGATCGTCCAGACGCGTCTATTGTAGCCAAACAGTACTGTGCAAACATTACTATGTTCCGGTTTAAAGGGCGTTGTAGCTAATGTAATAGCTGTATTAACGATACGATGCTATACGAGGTGAATCGATGATCTGGTGAGAATCGCGGGAATCCACCTGATGCGAGTAATGCGTGACCGATCGATGTGGAGATCTTTGATGTAGGCCTATGTCCACCATTGGACGACTATCCGCTGATGAGGATGATGATGAACGATACTCAACATCTTACGTATTAAAGCGATGAGTGATATGTGGTCTAATGTATACTTTCCAAACTACCGTCAAGTTGTGATGATGTTAAGTCTCGTTACTCCAGTAATGACACTAACTACGGCGCCCTTCAAGCCGGAACTTCGGTTTGAAATCGGGGTATTTCGGTCTCTGTAATAAAAGAAATGGTAGAAAGTATGGAATTCCATCAGCACACACAATGCACACCCGCAAGGTAAATGTACTGTGTGTAGATAAGGGCCCGCCCCGCGGTGGGCGCTCCCCACTCCTTATCAGTCATTGTCCCGGCGCGCAGCCGCGTCTCCGCATCCTGATGCAGTCAGCTCGAGGTCGGCACACAATTGGTCATAATTCATCAATTCCATTGGAAAACGCTTGCAGAGGTGAAACTGGCTCAAAGTGATTTACTTAATTACTTAAATGCTTAATGTCATTATCAGCGTTTCTTAATCCACTGTCGTGTTCCTCACTACCTTCCACCAGATACGGTGCTCAGCATTTCGCATCTGCCGCGGATTGAAAAGCTTAGTATGTTTCACATATGTGATGATGACCACCACGCTGACTGCAAAGTCGGTGGAAAAAATCCGTATCGAGCAGGGAGCAATCTAGATACATGAGATGTGGTGCCATTGGTCTGAAGGTTTACGGAAGAGGTTGAGATTATGAGGAATTGGAGACGGGTTGGATCTTTGCTCGGATGCATGATAGAGTAGAGACCACGAGCACCCGAAATGAAGACCAACCGAAAGGTGAAATGATGATATCTGTTGAGCTGGTAAAGGATGGATGCAGACGGGAAGTGAGCGATAGGAATAATGGAGAGGAGGCCTTCATAAGCAGGGCTGATGTAGATGGATTGCTGGCCGTTGTCACCTCATTTTAGGTGTTGCTATTATATTCATTTAAATTCACTGGTGGTCTTTGTTGTTGCTGAATACTGTTTATATGGTTACCACTGCAGCGGCCTGCAGTACTTTGCAAACATTTCTGTGTTCCGGTTTGAAGGGCGCTATGGCTAGCGTAATTCATACAATAACGGGTCTCAACTACTTATGTCTCAAAGTGACAATTACAATGCGGTTTATCATAATAGGAGCAATCTTCTGATGAAGATCATCGGAAGCCACTGAACGTGGACACGGCATTGCAGGACCCATCGCTATGCGAGGCCCTCGGTCCGGTAGTGGTCGACGTCGGTATGATGACACAGTACATGAATACAATGCTTTACAGCATTATGATGATGATGAATCGATTTTCGACCTGAACGTCATCTCGGAGCATGATGAATCTGCAGTTGGATTACTTCCGCTTCCGCTGTAAAGACGGCAGCGGACTGCCAAACGATTCACATGCGCTTTGACGGCGAGAAAGCGGTGGGAAATGCGCGGCCATTGTTTACGCACACGCGCACACGCACACATGCGCACACGCACACATGCGCGCACGCACACATCCATAGCCGCACAGTCTGCGTAAGATTGCGGAGCACTGGAGATGGATCGGAGCTGGTGGTAGTGTGGCCATGATTAGAAATCGCAATGAAATCATTCAGTTTAAAGCCGGCGATGTGCTGCTGCCGAATGTTTAGTCAGCTGATATAGCAGCGTTTTTTTATGTAACGGGCAAGCGGCTCACTCGACTTTGAGTGATACGCCTGCTCATAACAACGCCGCGCTAGTTGCGATGGTATACATTGCACCACATTGTGCTCGTCGCCTTTAGACATATGTTGTTGAGTCTCGTTACCACGGTAATTACATCATCTGTAACACCTTTCAAACCGGATCATAGCAATGTTTTCAAACTGTTTAGTGCCAGAAACAGGCGCCGCGTTGGTACCTACCTAGACGATCTGCTGCAACAGAGAATGTCTACCTCTGTACCAGTAGGGTTCTACTGTGTTCTGATTTGAAGGACCTGAATCACTTCACATCGCTTTACATTGTATGAAAATAAAAGAAAATTAGTGAACACTCGCAACGCAGTGAATGGTAGAGCGAACAGCCGGCTCCGTGACCAGGTTACGCAACCCCACGCCAATTAGCAGCGATTACGAACATTGTGCGAGCGGCCCGGGTGGGGGTGCGGGTGGGGGTGGCGGTGGTGGCGCACCGCCGCGCGTCACGCGGCACGCGTCACGCGGCACGCGCCCCGCGTCACTCGATTCAGCGCGCGGAGGCTCAGTGGACAGCAGCCTGCGGCGAGTCTGCCGTTCGATATTGAAACTTTATCAAACACACGAGATGACACCGACCGCAGTCTTTTTATATAATAACTAGGATTTATTATTGGCTAGGTGTGCAAGGGGTCCCGCAGAACAACTCGCGGGAGTCAAGCCAACCTCACCAGCTCGTGGTGCACCCTGCTGATCAACAAACGAGGCACTGGCTCCCACCAACCCGCATTGGGCCAGCGCGCTGGCTAATGGCTCTTATCCCCCCATAAGAAACCCTACATGCAGCCGCCCCTAGTGTCTGACACCGGAACCCTTGCTGACTGTATGTGGAGATCTTTGGGAGAAGCCCGTATCCAGCAGTGGACGTCTATCGGTTGATGATAGTGTTATTAACTTACTGAACCCGTCATCAGCCGTGAGACGTCCACTGCTGCACATAGGCCTCACCTAAAGATGTCCACATCGATCGATCCCCCTTTGCCTTCGTTTGTAAGGGTTCATATGGGGAGATTTGGGCCAATTACCACCACGCTGGCCCAACACAGGTTGGTGGGAGCCAGAGCCTTGTTTGTTGATTAGCAGGCTGCACTGCGAGCAGGAGAGGTAGGGTTGGCTCCTGTGAGTTATTATGCGGTACCCCTTACACCGCTATTGTGAACTCTATTTTATTAAATTTTCGATAAAGAAACAGTGCCTCGCGAATACAAACATCCAGTGAAATTAGTACGGAATTAATTCGCCGTTAAGTATGCGATACGGAACTCTAATTTCTATTCAAGTTACTTCATGTTATACTCTTTCTTTGTATCGGCCATCTGATGGGAAGTGGTACGACATCTACCCATAACAACGTGACGTTAGTTACGATCTATACACTGCTCCACATTACGCTCGTCGCTTAGATAGTAGATGTAGTCACATTACCCCGGCCGTGTCACTAAATACAGCGTCCTTCAAACCGGAACATTAATGTTTGCGCACTGCTGATTGTCGACGGCAGTAGTACTTGCGGTGGTATCTGGAAACCTGCCACCATTAAATGTAGTGGCTGCTTCAAAGTTTTCTAGTAAAATCCAATACCTTGCGTGATTGTGTTAGGGAGTGTCACGTAAAAACAAGTGTGCGTCGCGACGAACAGAGAGACAAACTTTTCTGTTATAAACCTGAACTCCGTCACGCGGGAGCACGGGCACCGCGTGCAGGCTTGATGGCCGTCGACGCGATAATTATATTTATTTCTGTATATACTTATTTATTACTGTTTTAATTGAAATATTACTAATCATTAGTAACATTATTGTAGTAAGCCTAAGCGATCGGACATCAGTCAGTAAAGACAGCAGCAGTAACACGAGGACCACACGCGGCGGAGTGACGGGCCAAAGATAACCAAATAACCAGCTGTAGTGTAGTGTAGTGCAGTGTAGTGTGGTGCGGTGTGGTGCGGTGCAGCGGCGAGGAGTCGCATCCATGCCGTGAGCCATGCAGAGGCAGCTCAGCAATGTCAGCGTGCACTCCTACCAGGACTACCAGCCCACCAGGCGATTCGGTAACCGGCAGCTTACAAACGTACATCGTCTGTTCACCGAGGTCCTTGTAGGTCGGCCGACCCCAGCGGCGCAGTGGTTGAGCGCCACACGGAGCTCCCTGCTTCTGTTCCGGAGCAGACACGATGTGCGGTTGAACTGGTGCCTGCGTGCTACCATGAAATCTAGCATCGCTGTGGTTTGACGAGCTCACTTCACTTAACACAGTAATAATGCTATATAAACAGCCCCTATGATGTTCCCACTGTTGGGACTCTGGGTCTCCGATATCAACAATGCTGTGTTAACATTTAATTGCTTAAAGTCCGACCCACTGTAAGTGTTCGGTTATTACGTATAAGTGTGAAGTTGAACCACTGGAGTCCTGAAGCTGTTCCAACTCCTCGCTGAACCCTTGTCAATTAATGGTGAAGCAATAGTTGAGTGGAAGGGGAACAAGTTCATGTTCACCACAGTTGTACCAGTGCCACTACAGACGGTGAGCGGCGGAGTAGTCTGATGGTACAACGCAAGTGTATCTGGATCGGTTCCTCATGTCTGAGGATCGCGATGCTGCCTAGAAACCTATAGCTACCTATTGGGCTGATGATTTCCTTGCACTGATATATAGAGTATATTCAGGTCGCTTTAGAACATGGCTCATGAGTTACGGTTAACAGACAGAAGTCACATGAACGTTCAGTAATTTCTTATTCTTCCTCGCACCCTCATCTCCTCACTGTTGAGGAGCTTCATCACACACAAGCAGTCTATTGGGTGTAGTCGACACGGTGTACACTATCACCCAGTTCAAACTCCGAACTGTAGTTTTATCTGGATCAGATGGATGTACAGTTCCCCGTAGTGGTGTGGCGGTGTGGTGGATCGGATCGTGGTGCGTGATGGTGACGGTCGGTGCTGTTGCAGGGGCGCAGTATGAGCCGGGCGGGTACGCGGCGGCGGTGCAGCAGCGCAGCAACATGACGCAGCGCGAGGACGCGCTCAAGTTCGAGCAGGGCCGCATCAAGGCGCTGCAGGAGGAGCGGCTCCACATACAGAAGAAGACCTTCACAAAATGGGTCAACTCGTTCCTGCAGAAGGTCAGTCAGCTTCGCCAGCTCATTATTACATATACATCGCAGTATTACCATGTTGTATGCCGTCGTCTGTTTCACAAGTCGGAAGTTCTACGGAGCGAGGAGACGCGCGGGACGATCACCTGATGGTAAGTGACGTGGCGCTAGTTAAGATGTTACGTCTCGTTAGCAGTAATTTTAATATCTACAGCGCCCTTTAAACAGGATCACAGTAATGTTTGCAAAGTACTGTGTGTCAGTTGCAAAAGACGCTGCGGCGGTACCTAGATGTTCACCGTCAACAGAGGCCTACTACCAGTGTTTATCTACAGCGCTCTTCAAACCGGATCACAGTAATGTTTGTCGGCTGCAACAGGCGCTGCGGTGGCACCTGCACGGTCTGCAGCAAAATACATCTACCATTAAAATGTTGGGATTCGACCGCGCGCCCCCCGCGCACCGCCCCGCGCACCGCCCCGCGCACCGCTCCGCGCACCGCTCCGCGCACCGCCCCGCGCCCCTCTTATTCGAATACAATTAATTAAGTGACGAGGCGTCGCGCTATCGCGCCCTCACAACTAATTTTAGCGGTGCAGTCAGTAGATTGCGCGCAGGAAAACATGCACAAATGATGCCGCCCGCCGCCCGCCGCCCGCCGCCCGCCGCCCGCCGCCCGCCACGCCGTCACCGGAGCTGAGCGTGAGCTGAGAGCTCCTCGCCGGCGGACGTTTTACCGTGCGTTTTACCGGACGACGCTCGGCGCCGCTGCCGTTAGCATTAACCGCAACTACGGAACCCTTCCGCGCCTTAGCCTAGTTCTGACGGAAGTACGCGCGAGCCTTCCGCTGCATGCGTACATTTTTTGTTACTACACAGCACTACATTGCGCTCGCCGCCTCAAAAAGTGAGATGTTAAGTCTCATTAACTCGGCAATTTCACTGGATATAACGCCCTTCAAACAGGACAACAGTAATATTGGGCGGCAGAAATAGTCAATAGAGATTTATTGGTGGTAGGTCTCTGTTGCCGGTGACTATCTAGGTAGGTATCACCGCAGCGCCTGTTGCAGCCGACAGATAGTACTGTGCGAACATTACCTTGATCCGGTTTCAAAGGCGTTGAAGCTAGTGAAATTATTGCATTATTGAGACTCGACATGTTATGTCTCAAGACGACGAGCGCAATACGATGCAGTGTATAACATCTTAACTGGCGGTACTTTGTTATAAGCGGGCGTATCACTTACCATCAGGTGAACCGTGCCGCTGCACTCGTCGCTGCGCGGAAATAACAAAAAAAAACAAAACCGACCGCAAGCCCATTGCTGGGGAACGTCTAAATATAGTATAGCCAGTATATCTCATCTGGCCAGTCTATGTATACATTACTGGCTTTAGAGCGTTCATCATCCGCAGTTGGGAAAAGACGAATGAAGAGAGAGAGAGAGAGAGAGAGAGATTACACTTCAAGGTCATCACCGACACGACTAGTGACCTAAAAATCTCTAAACATTAAAAAAGATCTCTCTCTTTCCGGAGGCTGTTTAGGAACACGTTGAGGTGACGGAGCGGCCTGTTTTTGTGTAAACTTGATCGTAACTTTAACTGCACTCCCCCTTATCTCCTGGCTGAGCGCAGAGGTGACTCCGTGGTGATGTCACCCCTGTCCCCCCGGCGCCCCGCGCGTCGCCCGCGCTCCGCCGTCATCTGAAACCAACGCGTTGCTCTATTGTGTAAACACGACGCCACGAAAGTAAACACAGTCCAAATATAGCCCGCCAATCGCTCACCAGATGATGTTAAACAGTTTTTTTTTTAACTTAACAGTCCTTCCATCTCGGCGATTAAGTCGACTATTTCCCCTCGCCCGTAGTACACACCGCTCACTATGGTAGGTCTCTGTTGCCGGAATCCGTCTAAGTACGTCCCACCGCAGCGCCTATTGCAGCCAACAGACAGTATTGTACAAACATTACTGTGGTCCGGTTTCAAGGGCGCTGCAGCTAGTGTAATTACTAGTGTATCGATACTCAACTTCTTACAGCTCAGGCGACGAGTGCAATGGGGGTGCAGTGTGTACCATCCTAAGTTGCTGTAACGTCCCGCTCGTCTGGTCACTTTGTGGAATAAAAAAACTTGACGGATACGCTGATGCCGGCAGGCTACAATCCTTCGCTGTCCGCATTATGAAGGTGGAAGGGAAACGCTTCGTGCTGTGTGCGCGGTCTGTCGACGCTGTTTCCGGTCGATGTAAAGCGAGCCGCGATATGTAAATAGCCAAAAGCGGTGCAGAGAAACTGCAGCACGGCGGGGAAAGTGGGCCGGCGGCCGCTCACCGGAGCGCGGTACCACTGCGACACCGCCGCGACACAGCCGCGACATCTCCGCGACACAGCCGCGACACCGCCACGACACCGCCGCGACACAGCCGCGACATCTCCGCGACACAGCCACGACTCCTCCGCGACACCTCCGCGACACCTCCGCGGCACAGCCGCGATTCCTCCGCGACACAGCCGCGACACCTCCGCGACACAGCCACGACTCCTCCGCGACACCTCCGCGACACCTCCGCGGCACAGCCGCGACACCACGGCGGACCGCTAAAGCCCATTCCCACACAGCCATGGCTGCTCCACCTCCACCAACCGGAGATAGGATCTAAATGTAGATCCTATATACAAAACATTCCAGCCGATCCGACATCAAACGTGACTGATCCATTCCGTCGTTGTTCCCGTTCAGATTGATGGGGGGATAACTATATTTTTCTGATGATCTTGGATATTGGAAACCGACCCGTGCCGAAAACTAGCTTTCTAGACCTTTCAACACGCACTCCGCCGGCGTCACTATAAGACCTTCACTCTCTCGTGAGGAAGAGCTCCTCCACTTTTTGCGGAATTACTTTTTTTTATGAAGTTTGCGCGTTTAGTTATTTCGACAATTGCAACGGCTGTCCGGACTCAAGGATCCCGGGATCCGCGAGCTAAATACAAAAGAAAAGAAATGGAAAGAAAACTAGCTCACAGACACAACCACTAAATATAAAGTAATTTTATGTTTAAGAGGGAGGAGCGAGGTGAGAGAATGTTGGATGAGGAAGGGATGAAGAAATTGTTTTCGTTAAATTCTGGTAGAACTAAACGTAACAGTATTTAAATTGTTTTTTAGATCGTCATTTGTTAGAATACAGTTTACTTTTTCTGGAAAACAGCTGCCTCTTTAGGTGTTGCTTGCGATGGCGGCGGGGCCATCACTTACCGTTGTATATTGGCTCACGCTCGAACTGTTGTTCACAGGCCCGCATGGAGGTGGAAGATCTCTTCGTAGATCTGGCGGACGGGAGGCGGCTGCTCAAGCTGCTGGAGATCATCAGCGGTGAGCGGCTGCCGCGCCCCAACTCCGGCAGGATGAGAGTGCACAAAATCGAGAACGTCAACAAGAGTTTGGGCTTCCTGCACACTAAGGTAATGACTATGCATTTGACGGCGATGCAACTTCAACATCCACCTGGCGGTAACAGTTCCACCAGGTTTACCAAAATATAGCACTGGTTGTGTGCACAGTAAAATAAAGCAGGGAAAACTTATTCTACGCATACAAATTTTACATACACACCGAAATGGCATGCAGCTCAGCTACATGCTGCAGCTAAGAGCTGCAACGCTGATTGTGTCAGCTGGTGCCAGAAACAACAAATAAAATAAAATACTTAACAGAAAATGACAACGGTTGCTACATCTACATTAAACTGTTTACTAAATACTAAGAACAGACATAACCCTGGGGGAAAAACGATAAAAAATCGTATCAATTAAAACTAAATAAAAGTGTATATAATAATAAATAAAATGTAGTGTACATACATATATATATATATATATATATATGTATGTATGTATATATAATAAGCGAGGAGCAACCACAAAAAAAATAACAAAAAGAACACAATGGAACTTGCCAGCTATACATTTACATAAATCCTTTGTAAGTGGAGCGCACATGGTTTAACATTTCATTTGCTTTCCACAGTAGGGTATATCGGGTAAGGGTGGGGGGCGGGTTGTTCCATATTTTGCAGACGCATACATAAAGCTCCCTCGGACCGCAGTGGCTGTATGATGGGGCACTGTTAACACAATTGTTCCGCGAACTCTGCTGGACCATGTCTGCTTATCATATAAATATTTTGAGTCGCTGCGTTCAATAGCACCAAACAGAAGGGTGCAATAGTGAACATAACTCCTGTGGGACATCTTTAAAACATGTTCTCTGATGAGGTATGGAGTGACAGGTTGCCGCGGAGGGACGTTGGAGTCAAACCTAGCGCAAGCATTTTGTACGCGTTCAATGAAATGCTGCGTGTTGACTAGTAGTCGTGCACCGTGCACCGTGCACCGTTCACCGTGTTGCAATAAATATTTTTGTTAAAACCAAAGAATCCGTTAACATGATACCTAACGGTGTATTCAGAAAAGTTCGATATTTATAAAAACATTTTAAACAATAGAAATAGTTGCGTACCGTTTCTTATGTGTGGTTCTAATCGGACTCCAGGGTCTACAATAATGCCAAGATTACGTGTTGCCACAACTCTATTTGCCCTTGTATCTCACACAAAGTTGAGGCTGACATGATATTATTTTTGTTATTTGCTTAATTGTTCCAAGAACCATACATTTTGACTTATTAATCCCTATTAACGATTAGTGCATTGTGAGAAGCCTATTTTTGTATTCTTTCCAAATCTTCATATGTTTTATTAACGCTTTGTTTTGTTTTGTTGCATTTCGATCAGAGGACATACAGAACTGTATGTCACCTGCATAAATGTGGTATTTACTATTTTTGTTATTGATAATATCAGCGTTATAGAGCGAGAAAAGAATTGGACCCAGATTTGAACCTTGGGGAACTCCGCTTTTAATTAGATGAGATGTAAATACTTGCGTTATCATTTTTAATATTGACTGACAATTTGGGACCTGCCATGTAGTTAGCTTTGTAACCATTTTATTACTTCTAGAAAAAAATTATAATATATCATTTTCGAGATTAACAATGTCAATATTCGGGGTGTCGAATGCCCGGGAGAAATCAAGCAAAACAAGAATAGTACTCATACCTAAATCTTGCAATCATCAAGTATGATACATGTAACATGAAGTTAAAATGTAAGCTGTACTGCTCTGTGGATTTATCTCCGGGAAAACGTGCCGACTATTCACTGACGACACTTTCAAGTACCTTAGATAGACTTGACAATTAGCTGATGGGTCGTAAATCTTGATAAGACGAAGGAGAGGTATTTTTCGGCAGCGGTTTAACGACTGAAATTTTCCAGACTTCAGGAAATGATGCAAGTTGCTATACGTTTCTTAACAATGCAGATGGTAAGGTCTACGGTGTAAGGTAATACCATTTTTATCACGTCTACCGAGGTAGGCATCCACGCCATTTACATTAGAACTAATACTAACTATAAGTTCAGAAATATCAACCACACGAACAAGTTTAAAATAAACTGTTCACTTGCATATCTCTGCTATTTGTAGAATTTGTAATCCAATTCACCTACAGTTTTGCTACCGGAAATATCTGTAAAATGTTTATTTCATTCATCTAGGTCACAGAGATAGGTTTGTTATAACCTGATTTGTGAAGAAGAATATCCTGTTTTAGATATTTCCATAGTTTCTTTGGTTGATTTATATTTAATGTATCTTGCAAAATTAGCCTCTTTTTCATTATAAATAGCAATGTTGACATAATTTTTTAGGTCTTTGTAATACATTTGATGGCAATGCTTTTTAGTTTTAATGAACCTTGTATGTGCTTTGTTCCTTTAGTGCACCGGAAATTTAGTATTACTTGTCAACCATGGAGGTGATTGTTGTTTAATTCTAATAGATTTCATAGCAGCATGGAGATCAAACAAGTTTAAGCAGAATTCGGTAAAAGCCTTGATCACTTCATTAACATGGTTTAGTATTTTATGGCATGGAGTACACCGAATATCGTTTCCAAATCGAGTAATATCTATGTATGTCTTTGGATGGAGGATAAGTGATGTTTGAACGAACTTCTTGCCTCACCATTGTCTACGCGGCGTATTACAAAGGCGTGATTTGTTTGTTTGGACGTTATAATATCTATGCCTACGTGTTTAACGACTGCATCTGTAAATAATAAATCGGTAAGCGTTTCACTGTGTTCAGTAAAATGAGTAGGCCATTTTACTACTTGTGATAAATTAAGAATATTAAGACTAGAGTTCAATTTTTATTTATTAGCATTGTTGCACTTTGACAAGTCGGTATTAATATCACTAAGCGTCACAACTGACGTTTACCTCCGGTGCACGGTACGCAGTGCCACTACTAATAGTATTCAGGTTTAATTTAATCCACATCTACTTGATAGTTGGACAAGTACGAGAATCTGAACCCTTTTTTTAAATAGAATCTAACACCTACTAATAACCTAGACCACCACGCACAGTCTGGACGAGCGCAATTCTGTAATAAGTAATTTGCTATTTTGAACACAAAGTATAGAAAAATCATGTTAAAATTAAATCGTACTAACAGTTTCCATCCAAAACTCTTACTTATATCAGATATCTCACGAATACGTTGACGGGGAGCTCCGGTTTTCTGGCCCGTATATACACACACATTCATCACGGGTCCAAGTGTACTTCCACTTAGTGCGGGATGCAGCTTCCCATGCCTTAAAAAAAGGTGGCGGTTGATTCGTCAACCGTTCGTTCACGTAGAATAAGATGATGGCCCAGCGAGTCCCATGTCGGCGGTGGAAGCTCCTCGCCGGACACGTGCAGCAGGCTAACTGGTCGCGATATTCTTTGCGTGTCAATGTAACAGCAGCGTTTGTCGACGCGGAGGCCTCGCACGTTCTGATCGAGCTATACCTTCCTCCTCGACAGGCACACCTAGCTTCTTTGCGATGGCCAGAACTATATGTGTAATGCTTTCAATTTTTTTCTCGACAACCCCAGAGATTTCCGCGTCACTTAATGTTCGATCACGATCATTTAATTTCGATTTTAGCTCCTTAATCGATTGCTCAAAAGTAGCCACACCGTCATTTTGTTCATGACTTTCTAGTCTCCACTCTTCCACACAGCTCATCATCAACTACATAGTTGCAAGTATTAACCGTCGAGATGAGAGTCGTTAAGTCATTTTTAAAATCTTTAATCACAACGCGAGCAGCGTGCAACTCTTCACGGAAAGGACGTGTTTCTCCTTTCCAGTCTCGTAAATTCCAAGAGAGCTGGTTCCGGAGAAGTTGTCGCAGCAGTTAATGGTGAACTCTTGTTCTTACGAAAGGTTATATTCTCATGTTCCCTGTTGTCATCATCATTGAATAACGTAGTTTTGAATGTTCGTAATGGTGTTATGGAATTGTGCATTTTCGGCTTCTCTTTTCTACTCTTGGCGTTCCGAGTCCACGTCTCGCTCCTTTATCCTCATATTATAAAACCGTGTTTCTGATACGTTTGTACACGGTGAGTCTAGGTATTAAGGCAAAGGCAACTTTTTAGAAATTCTTTTTGTTATAATTTGCAACCATCCAGCACAAGAAATATTTTTTGTGATCATTTTAAATTAGAAAAATGAATGTAAAATAAATTTTAGAAAAAAAAAGTATATAACTAAAATATACAAGGACAATAAAAATTATAAAAAAATGTATAATTAAAAAATTTGCAGAACAGCTCCGTTCCGTTTCCAGGTGGGGTTTCTTTCAGAATTAACTTCCTAGTAATTCTAATTTTCCTGGCGCGGGTTTGACTAGCTTTTCTCACATTCCAAAGGTTTCCTCCGAGGATTCAGGTGAACTGTTCTAGAAACAAATGTATCTATCTAAGTCAAACGACTCGACAAGATGACGAGCACAATGTGATGCAGCGTATACCATCCTAACTAGCGCCACGTTGTTATGGGTAGGCGTATCGCTTACCATCAGGTGAACATCCCGCTTCGTATAATTGGACTATCGCGTACCTGATAGTGCAACAGATTTTTCGGTTGCATGTAATTGGCGTGTAAAGGAGACGTCGGTAGCCACCTACACGCTAATGCGCGTGATAACGGCCCGCTCCAGTGATAACGCGCTGATAACGCGTCCTTGCGCGCGCTATCGCCGATAACGTAATCCCTGTGGCATGTGCCACGTCACCACCACACCACCGCACCACTTCACCACTTCGACAGTTCACAATTGCTGTTTGTGTACAAGACGAGCTCTATTTATAGACCGGTTAAACCGGACGTCATCCTGCAGCGTGTCCGTTTGACCTTGACGGTTATCGCTGTAAATATATCTTAATCTATAGATCGTTACAAACGCTATCAGCTGATGCGAGGTGTACACACCACATCCATGCTGTCCGTTACTCCATTGCAACGTATTCATACGTCTGTTGGTGCTCGGTGCTAAGCATGAGGTCGCTGCGCAGAAACCAGTTGATATCCAGTTTCAGCTCCATTTTAGCTCCAGATAACTCTATTCAGAGTTTTTTTTTTGTTCAATTAAGCGACGAGAAAAGCGGGACGTTCATCTGATGGTAAGTGATATGCCTGCGTATAACAACGTGGCGCTGGTTAGATTGGTATACACTGCACCGCATTGCGCTCATCGCCTGAGACATAAAATGTTAAGTCTTCTGACCTGGATAGCTACATTTGTATCTAAGACAGTTCACCTCATTCCTTGGAGGAAACCTTTGCAATTTAAGAACCACTACTCAAAGGTTTCGACTTTTTTTTTGTTTTGGGGGCGAAATCTTCGAATATGACCTTGCTTCTGGGGGAAGTCAGGGTTATGTGAGATTTTTACTCACTAAAACGCCCCCTCGGTGGTCTGCATCAATGCATTCGGAGAGCCTCCGAGATCTAATACAGAACGCACCGGTGCACGTCTACACTTTGTGTTACACGTCTCTGAGGAGGAACCTAACCCTCCTAGGCACCATTGCTGAGCCATACGCTGTCCCACGCAGGTTCGCTTGTTTAGCGATAAGAGCCCCCACGCTCAAGGCCCGCGAAACTTCTAGACCCTTTTAGTCGCCTTCTACGGCAGACAAGGCTTATCCAAGTCTTATTCTTACCAGCCCGAGACTAAAGGGCTAAAGGTTCCGACCTGCGCCTGTAAACGGATCGGTTGCTTACAGAGGTGGTTAACAAATATACATGTGGCAAAACGGCTGCCCACGCTTTTCTTTTGAACCCTGGCACTTTACACCACGTCATGTTACCAATTGCGCATCAGGTCCAGAGTATCTAACTCAAGCTTAAATAACAGTATACTTTCTAATTGATCAACTTATGGTAGTAATAATACAATAGTAATAAAATGACCGGTTGAAATATGGTGAACTGACCGCCTACCTTCGCTGGTCGGACAGAAACCTTGAGAAGAAGAAGATGAAGAAGTAATAAAATGGTGTACAAATCAAATCATCTAAAAACTAAAGTAATTAACCGACTGATACAATACACACATCACCTTTCGGCCGATGTTTCTGATGATGCTTATGCTGCCTTGTGCCGGTGCCTTTAAAATTTCCACGAAGCTATTCGGACTACTAGACTTGTGTCCTGGTAGAGGTTTTAGTAAGAAAAGAATTTCGTAGACAGGAACGGAGAGATTTCTCTTGACTGCAAGAGAAGTATCTCCAATTCCTTTTATCTAATGAATCCTGGTCTGGTGTGGCAGTGGCAACTGAGACACCTACTGATAACGTCGTCCGTTTGCAGGTGCGCCTGGAGTCGATCGGCGCAGAGGACATCGTTGACGGCAACCCGCGCCTCATCCTCGGCCTCATCTGGACTATCATCTTGCGCTTCCAGATCCAAGAGATAGAGATCGACGTGGTAAGCAGTTAACACTATACAGTCTCGCACGTACCATGCTTTGCCCACATCCAAAGTAGATAGTAAAGCTTCAGAGCTGATGTTAAAACACCTTTATGAGACTTCATGTTGGTGTAATTGACTTTGTCTTTGTCCATAAGATTTGATCGCTGCTCCCGTTGCTGTAACTTGATTAAATCTTTCGACAGGACGAAGAGAATGAATCGTCCGAGAAGAAGTCCGCGAAGGACGCTTTGCTGCTGTGGTGCCAGCGGAAGACCAGCGGCTACCACGGTGTGCACATACACAACTTCACCGACTCCTGGCGCTCGGGTCTCGGGTTCAACGCGCTCATACACGCGCACAGGTGACGTTACGCTTGAGGTTGTGCTCATGAAGGAGCGTTGGTGCAAAGGTCAGGAAATATAGATAAAATGTGAATACTTATATCTGCAGACCGGACCTGTTCCGCTGGGCCGAAGTTCCGCAGGCGGACCATGTGGAGACCTTGAACCACGCCTTCGACGTCGCGCACAAGCACCTCGGCATACCGCGCCTGCTCGACGCGGAGGGTAAGCACTCTCCCACGAGGAAGCCACCGGAGTATTCCAATAAAATTATCCCTAGCAGTAAGATATTATGACAACTGTAGACAGTGTTTCGCGGCGTCAAGAGGAGATAACAAAGGAAACAACCGGAAACTGGCCATCTCTGCGAGGCACGAGGAAGCACCAAATGTTAATAAACCATATTATTCTTGTAACCTGGTGTACCAAGTATTCCAGTCTTTGTTACTCCAGTGATTTCACTACCTGCAGCATTCTTCAAACTTGAACACGGTAATATACAAACTGTGACCGGTAGGACTGCTCCCGGTGACGTCAGTTCAGTAATCAGTTGCTAGTAATGAACTTCAAATACTAGTAATTATCTAATTGTGGTATAATGTAACAATCTGATCCTCTGCAGACGTGGACACGAGCCGGCCGGACGAGAAGTCGGTGATGACGTACGTGGCGAGCTACTACCACACCTTCGCCCGCATGAAGAACGAGCAGAAGAGTGGCCGCAGGATTGCCAATGTAAGATGCTCACGCTTCCTCTGTTACTTGCTACCTTCAGACATGAACTGAACTCATTACTACTGACTGAGAGTTTGATATGAAAGAATCGGCTAAACCATTTTTATGTTGTCTGAACATTTCTGGCTATAAATAGTTGAACAGCCAAGCTAACTAATTCTATCACCATCAGATCATCGGTCAGCTGATGGACTGCGATGGGCGTAAGGCGGAATACGGGCGGCTGATGAGCGCGCTGCTTGAGTGGATCCGGCTCAAAATCCTCGATCTGAACGGGCGCGACCTGCCCAACTCACTGGACGGCATACAGCGGCTGCTACTCGCCTTCAAGCAGTACAGAACTGTGGAGAAGCCACCCAAGTGAGTGCGACGCCCGGTTAATCGCGCAGCCTGATCTCGGCTTGAAGGTTAGGTTATTTTCACAATCAATCCAAAGAACACCTGAATAAAATACACAATACATTGCTTAGATACAAGGAGCGTTCGGAGGTGGAAGCGTTGTACTTCCACATCAACACCATGCAGAAGAGCCTGGTGGGGGAGACCTGGGCGCCCAACGAGGGCCAGTTGCCCCAGGATTTGGAGCGAGCATGGCAGAAACTGGAACAGGTCAGCTTTATTATCCAACAAGAGCGGTACATGGAAGACGATGTCGCGATGCGGCTGTTCAACTTCACTATCGGGCGACAATCAGATAACACCGCGACTTGTTGCAGGCGGAGCACGCGCGCGAGCTGGCGCTCAGGACCGAGCTGTTGCGCCAGCAGCGCCTGGAGCAACTCAACTACAAGTTCAATACCAAGGTGGGTTTACTCCTTCTCCACCTAAGATCACTAAAACCATTTAATTTCCTTTTCTCAATTTAAGGAAACTGCATTTTTACGGATTATTTTTATTAGGCGGTCGTTCCGACAAAGATGTTAGTTATGATGAGCGACGTTCATTTGGACAGTGATCGCAAACACAGGGAGTATCTCGAAGATCAATAGCAATTAAAACACATCAGGGGTGGACCAGGATCGCGGGAGCCGCCCAACTGCTTCGCTTCGCAAGAGACCGGACGTAATGTGGTGAACTGACCGCCAATCTCGACTAATGAGAGAGGCACCTTGAGAAGAAGGAGAAGCAATTAAGAACTCGCTCCAATAAAAGTAACGTGATGTTTGTTAAGATCCTCACTAGAGCCTGGCCGACGTGGCTGCTGAACTGGCGAGCCTACCGTTATTGTATAAAATAAATAAGATTCTTTAACGCTACCTCGTTGTTGTCACACAGTCGGTTCTCCGCAAGGGCTACCTGAAAGAGATGATCCAGGTGCTGTCGGACCCGCGCTACGGCTCCAACTTGGCGCAGGTCGACGCCACGGTTAAGAAGCACGAGGCGATATCCGCCGACATACTGGCTAGGTATAGTTGTGCTCATGGAATGACAACATGTACATGTTCAGGTTTACATTCAGCTCGCGGCTTACGAAGTAGTTTTATCACCACAGGACGGAGCGTTTCGAGGATCTCTCAGCGATGGCGGCGGAGCTGGTCCGCGAGAACTACCACGGCGCGGAGGCGGTGTCCCGCACCGAGCAGGCGGTGCTGCAGCGTTGGCGCGAGCTGCTGGAGCTGCTAGAGCGGCACCGCGTGTCGCTCGCGCGCCTGGCACATCTGATGGCGCTGCTGCGCGAGGCGGACGCCGTCGCGCACACCCTCGTAGAGATGAAGGTGAGGCAGAGAGCGGGTTTTTGTCAGCTATCTGTTACTCAAAAAATTGTTCTAAATGCAATGTATTTATTTATACTGCAAAGGATTATGCTGAGAATCCATATTTTTTTAGGCACAATTTCAATCTGAAGAGGTTGGCCGCCACCTGGTGGACGTAGAACGCCTGCTGCAGGCGCACGCACTGCAGGAGCTGCAACTGGGCGCTCTTGATGAGAGCATCCGCCGACTAGTGCGGCAGGGCGGTGCCGCCGAGGGTCCTCAGCAGCCGCGTCAACAGCTCGCCGCGCAGCTCTCCAAGCTCGAGGATGCGTGCGACAGGTGAGAAGCTGTCGACCGGATGAGCCGGAGCACGCGTCTTCAATTACTTTACATTTAATATTACTGCTTGATGACTAATTATCATTATACTAATATATGTTATTTTTACAGCTTGATGACTGCAGCTAAAGACCGCAAGGCGAGACTGGAGGATGCAAGAAACCTTTACCAGTTCTTGGAAGACCATGATGAGGAGGAAGGTAGGTTTTAAATTTGGTAATAATGTGTCCTCGCGATATGTTTTCTCTCTGTGGTATAAACAAATTGCAAACTAGTTAGTAAAATGTAATTTGTATTAAAATACAGAGAAAAAAATTTTTTGCTATGATTATTTCGTTGTGGAGGCAGCTTGTGACGGGTTGTGTTTGGTCTGTCAGGCTGGGTGACTGAGAAGCAGCGCATCTGCCGCGCCGACGTGGCCGCCAAGGACCTGCGCGGCGTGCTCGCGTTGCGCCAGAAGCACACGGCACTGCTGCACGAGATGCGCGCGCGGGACCTCGTCGCGCAGCGGCACCGGGAGCGTGGCCAGAGGTACGCATCCATACACAGCATACTCTGATGTTGAATGATTACTCAAGTGAACACACCGCTCCGGGACATACATTTTCGTCTCCCAGCTATATCTCATTGGGAAGCCCACTCTGTGTTAAGTGAACACTATCCATAAACTTTTATTGCTGGTAGTAGTGTCGCTTTTGCTGCAGACTGTCTAGGTAGGTACACATTACTGTGTTCCGGATTGGAGGGTGTTGTAGCTGGTGTAATTACTCGGGTCATCATCATCATGACCCGATAGAGATCCACTGCTCTGGACACAGGCCTCCCCGAAAGATCTCCACTTTGATCGGTCCCGCGTTGCTTTCATCGAGTGGGTTCCCGCGATTGTCCACCAGATCGTCCGGTAACGACACTCAATCTTATGTCTCAAGGCGACGAGCACAATATGATGCAGTGTATAAGGTCCTAACGGGCGCCATATTCTTCTGGACAAGTGTATCACTTACCATAAGGTAAACCTCCCGCTGGCCTCATCGCTTCGCTGTATAAAAAGAAAATGTATTTGTTATAACGTTTGTACGATTCATGATGCATTTATAAACAATTGTTTATCTTTCCGTCTTATAATGTTACTGTAAGATGAAACGAGGTTAATTGTCGGCGCACCGCCTAGCAACGGGATGTGCTGATAGTTTTGTGTCTGTGCTACAGCCTGATCGACGCGGAGCACCCGAAAAGCGCGGAGATCGAGCGGCGCCTGGCGACGCTGAGCAAGCAGTGGGAGCTGCTGCGGCAGCTGGCGGACGCGCGGGATAAGCAACTGGCCGACGCCGCAGAGGCGCATCAGGTCCGTTCAGCAGTACATAGATAAGCTTAATAGATATTTAAAAATAACCATCATCCGATAGACGTCCTCTGCTGGACGAAGATCTCCACAAACAGTCAGCATAGCCTCCAGTGGTGCCGCTGGGCTACCACTAGCGGCTGTACGTATAGGGTTCATATGGGGGGGATTTGACAAATTTCCCACCACGCTGGCTCAATGTGGGTTGGCAGGAGCTAGATACTCGTTTATTGATTAGCAGGCTGCACCACGAGCAGGTGAGGTTGGCTTGCGTCGCGTGAGTAGTTGTGCGGAAACCCTTACATCCCTTCTTTTATTTATATTTAAAAATAGATGTCAAAAATTATAACCCGTAGTTCTAAAAATATAATTTATGAATATTATATATACAGGGTGTATTTAGCTCCAACGTAAGCTTCATTTTAAAATGAGGTCCGCTGTCAGATGATATGGATAAGAGTGGTAAATGTTCAGTAATTGTTACACTAGCAGTTGGCTAATTCCATTGTTACGTATGACATTGTGATGAACTTGAATGAACGAGTGAGTGAATGAATGAATGAACGAACGAATGAATTAGATACACGTATATTGAGACTGAACAGAACACACACATTATACATACATATATATCACGCGTAGTTCCCAATGGGGTAGGCAGAGACCACCTCTCTCCACTTGCTACGACCCTGGCACATCTCTCCTGTTTCCTCCGCTCTTATGAGCATCTTCTTGCATGCTCATCGGTTGCAAGCACTCCTGACCTGGGCTTTCTTTAGGACACCTTCGATTTCATCGAAATATGTCCGTGTAGGTCGTCTGTCTAATAATTCTTACGTTGTATACCTCTTTCGTTAATCTTCTTTCATCCATTCTTTCAACATGGTCGAACCATCTAAGCATCCCTTTTTCCACCTTTGTCACTACATATTTAACCACGCCGCACCGCTCCCTTATCACACTGTTCCTCACTTTGTCCATCAGTGGCCAGGGAGCACTCAGCCATCTGTCCGGCACTATCCGAGCTATTACTATCTCCTTTCTGCTCTTTCTGAGTCAGTAGTATCCCCTCTTATTGTTAATCCCTTCCCAAAGTCCGCATTCCTTTACTTTACACATTTCCCTACCTAATCCTTCTTATTTCCCTTCCGCCAATCCAGTGCTAAGCCGTGCCCAAGTGCTGAGTGCCCAGAGGCAAGTCTCGGATTAGCGTGCCATTGCCCGGGGACCGGGTGACCCCAGAACAAAGTCAACTTTGCCCAAACCTGCGGGCCTCTGTTTGGGTCGCAATTTATTTTTCCCATGCCACTCGTGGGAGCGCAATGGAGGTATACATTATTTCGTGCCAAAATGGCGGCGACGGGGTTTGCAACCCATCGCATCTCGTTTCCCGTGCGAGCGAAGTGGGATGCGGATAGCCACTTGCTACTTTGAATGTCAGAGCAGGTATGAAAGATAAAATTGATTAAGTATGTAAGATGATGAAGAAAAGAAGATTTGAAGTTCTGTGTGTGAATGAGACCAAGCGGAATGGATTCGACACCACCACACAGACCATACTCAGCCTACTGATCAAGTGGCTCTGTATCCAGCAGAGGCTGTCAGGGAGTCGGTGTGTTGCTTTCTGCTAGAATGAACGAATGTGTAACTGACTTTGGTTGTGTGAGTCCTCGACTCATCTAGGTGAGGTTGATGATTGGCCTTACCCACAACTTCATTCTAGGGGTGTATGCTCCACAAGATGCAGGATGGACCCGAGAGCCAAAACCGAAAGGGATGAGTTTTGGCATAGTTTGAAAGATGTTCTGAATGAATGTAAGCATGATGAAAGAATTGTAATGCTTGGAGATTTTAATGGATGGGTTCGAGTGCAGCGTGATGGATATGAAACTGTGTTAGGGAAATTCGGTGATGAAAGAGTGAATGAAAATGGAGGCTGCCTGAGGTTTCTTGTGGTTACAAACACCATCTTTGACCACAAAAAGATCCACATGCACACAAGAAAAACAGGAAATTGGGAAAGTATGATTGATTTTTAAGAGTTGACAGGAGATTGAGAAAGATAGTGCTAGACACTAGGGCATATCGCGGCACTGCCATCGACACTGATCACTTCCTGGTATTGTGCCGAATGAGGGGGATCTATAAGCGATGGCGGCATCTTGTTCAGGAACCTATTAGTGTACTAGAATGAGTAAAAGTCAATGTTTTGCAAGATAATGAAGTGAGAGAGAAGAAGAAGAATAAAAGAAGGAATGTGTGAGGTTGAAGATTTATAGAAGTCGTTCAAGGATGGAGTCGTGGAAGTGTCCAGTGATGTCTGTGGTGTGAGTAAGAGAAGAAAAAGAAGTATGTTGAAGACTAAGTGCAGATGTACGGAAGGCGGTGTCTAAAAAGAGGAAAGCATGGCAGTAGTTGGCAGCAAAAGCCAATCAAAGAATGGAAAAGATCACGATAGAAGATGTACAAAATGCGAAGAATGAGTGGAAAAACGTAAGAATGCAACAAAGGATGTGGTGGAAAGAAAGAAAATGAATGATAGAAATTAATTTGAAAGAAGGTTATCTGATGACTTCCGGATGAATATTAAGTTCTTCTGAAAGTCCATAAGAGCAGCCAGAGCTAATAATGCAAGCTCCCTTGGTAAAACCTGGAATCAGGATGGAAGTTTTGTGGCAGGTGAAGAATGTATTCTAAAGAGGGGGAAGGAATATTTTGAAAGTTTATTTGAGAAAGAGGATATGCACGTGATAAACCCCGTCAGGGGCCAAACTGAGAGTGGGGATGAAAGTAATATTACTATGGAAGAGATATTAGATGCAATGAATAGTATGAAGTCGGGTAAGGCTGCAGGGTATGATGGATTACGGTCAAGATACTGAGAGCGGGACAGGGCGCGGTAGCTATCAGCGGTACTGCCTTTTCAACCTTTGTTGGAGGAGCGGCAAAGTGCCAGATGATTGGTGCAAAGCCGCAATCGTTCCGTTATATAAAGGAAAAGGGTCACAGCGAGACTAAAGCTGTGCTATTAGCTTACTGAGCGTCGTCGGCAAACTGTACGCAAAGATACAGATCGAAAGAGTGATGAATGAAACTGAAGAGAAGATTTGGGAAGTGCAAGCAGGATTTAGGAGAGTTTTGAAAGCGAAGCAAGTGATTGGGGCATTTCATTACGTATCACAAAGAGCATGACTGGCTGTGTACAGGGGCGTATTGATCCCCACATTGATGTATGGTAGTGTATGTTGGGTATGGCAGAAGAAACATGAAAGTAGGATCAATGCTGTGGAGATGAGAAGCCTGAGAAGTGTAACTGGTGTGAATTTGATGGACGTTATAGACCAACATTAACGTATTATATCTGCAACGTATGGTGGGGAGTCTAGACGAATGTAGTCACAAAGCTGGTATCAAAATGACCGTTGAGAAGACGAAGGTTATGATTATCTCTGGGAAACTCAATGATACGTCTGCTATAAAGGTATCCGGCCAAAATGTGGAAAGAGTGACAAAGTACCAATATTTGGGTACAGGATAAACGAGGAATGGATACTCGGCTAAAATTAATTCCGTGCACGGTGAGGGCAGGAGTGAATGTGCACTGCAATGGTAGAAAAGGCTATAGCTTTTTTTTAATCCATTAAGTGACAGTTCACCCGATGGTCACTTAACACGCCCATAACAACGTGCTAGTTAGAATGGTATACACTGCATCACATTGCGCTTGTCGCCACGAGACAAGATATTGGGTATCGTTACCTCAGTAATTACGCTAGCTACAGCGCTCTCCAAACCGGGACACAGTGATGCTTGCACAGTTTGTCCCGTGTGTCGGCTGCAATATGCGCTGCGGCGGTACCCACCTATATTTGTGGCTCTTAGAGGCGACATAGTAATGTTGAGGTACAGTCGTGCGCGTGGTGCGCACCGCACGCACAGTCATCACGCAAAAAAATCTTTTATTGTTAGCGTTTCTTATTAACGCTTGAGCGGTTCCACTCGTCACCGATATTGTGTTCAATGATATTGTACAAGTTGCCTTTCAGGTAAAACACTTCCCACATTCAAACAAAACGCACAGGAGACTCGAGCAGCGCACCCGCACTTTCGTTCGACACGCAACATACTACACGATGACGCACGCGCCGGTTGCTTTTACACTATTTTAGCTTATTGATTATTTACCATTATCCGCATTAGTTGTTCAATGTCACATTGTCAAAACTGACCGACAACTTGTTCTGAAAGGAACCTTGACATTGCAATAAATAAACCTTTTTTAATCCAATTAACTTCACAAATGGCGCGATTGCTCACATTATAATTGTTGAAACCAAAAAGTGTAAAAACGAAAAAAAAAATTGAGGCAGATTTTGACGAATTACGTTATAATTACGTTTGCGTACAGGAGGGGTAATTCTTTCCAACAGTTCGTGGCTTGATGTCAGATAGATGTTTACGCGTACTTCTGACGCTAGACCTCTCCTCTCTAGAGAGGCGCACAATTTTATTTCATTAAATAAATATTCTGGTGTTTTAAACCTTAAAACTCGGGAAAACAGACAGGCCAAATGTAAATGTCTACGGGATTCCATAATAAGTGTATTGCATCTAACTTGCACGCGCAGTTCTACGGCGACGCGAACGAGGCGGAGTCGTGGATGAAGGAGAAGCGTGCTCTGGTGGGTACGGAAGACTGCGGGCGCGACGCGGCCGGAGCAGGGGCATTGCTGGCACGGCAGCGGCTACTGCACGGCGAGCTGCAGGCGTACGCGCCCGAGCTGCAGCAGCTGCGTGCCGCCGCCGCGCGCCTCCAGCAGGCCGGCATACATGAACTCCAGGTACGTCGCTCTATCGGCTGAATATTCTATTTATGTTTTATACATTTTCTCGAATATCATTAACGTGTGGTATACCGATAGCTGCCCACGGAAGTTGAATCGGGGCCAGCACTGGAGGAGGAGGAGTGGGTGAACGAATCGCGGCTGGTGCCCACTGAGGTTTGGGAGGAGGAGCCCGTGGAGAGACTGGAGCACCGCACCGTCACTGAGGAGCGGAGCGTGCCGCAGGTCAGTCGCATAAAGTTGTAACAGACACGCGGCGACGAGAGCGTCGTATTAACGTTGCGCTGTATTCTGCAGGTCAAAGCTCTATACGCGTTCAGCGGGCAGGGCATCTCGATAGCGAAGGGCGAAGTGATGTTCTTGATGAACAAGACCAACCCAGACTGGTGGTCCGTGCGCAAAGCGGACCGCACAGACGGCTTCGTGCCCGCGAACTACGTGCGCGAGATCGAGCCAAGGGTGGTGCCCGTGAGTAGCAATACTTCAAGCGAATTTTCGATATGAAATGTTATTTTCATCCAAAAATACATATCTTCTCCGCCATCTTCAGGTTCAGGTCCGTCGCCCGGAGAAGGTGCGCACCGTGCAACGAGTGAAGAAGACGGTGCTCGTGAAGCAGGTGGTGCCGGTGCGCCGCGCGACGTCCCGGCCCGCTCGCAGGGCCTCCCGGGCTCCGCCCGCCGCGTTGGCCAAAGCGCCTGCCGTCGGGGAAAGAATGGATCATATTGAACAACAATATGGTTTGTGCTTTAAGTTTTCTGTGCTGGAAGATATAGAATGACTTTGATTTGGTCAACCTTATAATGGTTAAATATCTTTCTAGTTTGTCCACATACAATGTAAAGTTGTATTCAGTTATCTACTTCTATCGTGCAACAGATATGAACTAACGTTTCCTCGTTTCTCCCATTGTCAGACGAGCTGCTCAAGCTGTCTGAGGCGCGGCGCGCTCAGCTCGAAGACGCAATCAAACTGTACAGCTTCTTCGCGGAATGCGACGACTTCGACAAATGGATCAAAGACAAGGAGAAGATGTTGCGCTCGGACGACGCCGAGGACAGTGTGGACACCGCCAAGAGGAAGTATGAGGTGCGGTACAATTGATTAATACTATTTAATGGCGAGAGGAAGTGGAATTTTTATTCCTCTGTAGAAAATAATTTAGTTAACCAAACTTATTAAATTTTTCAATTACTGAATTTATTTAATTGCAGTGCAATAACAATTATTAAGAATTAATTATTTAATTATATTAAAACAATGTTATGAAATTGTTATTCGAATTTTCGTCCTTCATGAAGTGTCATTTATTTTTAGAAATTTGTGACGGATCTGTCCGCTGCCTCCAAGAGGCTAGAACATATCGAGGCCGCGGCCGAGGAGCTAATAGCCACTCAGCATAGTCAGGCCGCACGCGCCACCGCCAGGCGGCAACAGCTAAGGCAGCAGTGGGCAAGGCTGCTGCGACTCAAGCAGCAGAAGGAAACGCATCTGGAGGGAGCCTCAAGGTTAGGAGCTGCTATTAGTAATGCACTAGTTACAAAAAATTTGGTTTATTTTTAACTGTTGATATGGAACAGATTTTCTATTTACACAGTTTTATGCAGGTCAGCGCTGCTTTGATGATTATCTTTTTGCTGGTGAGTGTGTGTATACTTACAAGGTTGTTACATTAAAAGTTTTGGTTAACGTGTTCTACTAGATGGCGGGAAATATAATTTTATTAATTTGACGTTTCGTGAGTTTTTTGCGGTAGTTAGATTTCAGCAAAAAAAATTTAAAATTTTGCATAATTCTCAAGCTTTGTTCCGACAGCGTGGAGCTATTCCAACGGACGTGTGATGAGGCGCTCGACTGGATGTCGGAGAAGGAGCAACAGCTGGCGGGCGCCGCGGGCGCTGCGGGCGCGGCGGCTGACCTGCGCACGGTACGCGCGCTCCAGCGGCGGCACGCGCAACTCGAGCGCGAACTGGAACCGCTGCGCGAGAAGGTCAACACCGTCGGGCTACTTGCAGACTCGTTAGTAGTTGACATTTATTTTCGTTTTTAACTTACAGGGATGACAATGTATCGTACTTTACAAATAAGTTTACCACTAGTAGCTGCGTGCTGCGGTCGGTCCAGAAACATCGATTTCAATACAGCTTACCCTATATTTTAAACATAACTCGAGTAAGTATACTTAGCTGTAATTTAAAATAAATATTTCCTACAGTTTTAAGGTCTGCTGTATTGGTGTATTCGTTTTTAGAGGGCACTCTTTTTATGAAAGGTATTTGTTCAATTTAATGTTTAAAGCCTGGACGTACGAGACAGATATGTGAATAAAGTCCACACCGTATAATGATCACATTTTTATACTCCATGTGTTATAGCTAATTTGTAACAACAAAGTGACATCTCCGCTGCATCGATTTTAATGGAATATACACAAGTAATATTTGTATGTACTTTTCACGCAGCCTCATTTCGTGGTACAAAATGAACGGGTACGTCGCCGCCCCTTACGCTCGCTTGCCCACCTCCACGCATCATGTAACACGTGGCACATTTTCAGTTTCAATTTCCCTTACTCTGTAAAATTCTATTACATTTCGCATCCATCACAATAAAAAGATGCACTAGTGATGGGATCTTTTTATAGCACTACACTGCGCTCATCTTGTTCAAGCATACGTAACTACAGTTAGTTTACAAGGTACACAGGCAGCGTCTCTCGAACCGAAACAGTCATGTTCGCACATCTCTACTTACCCGCTGTAGAGGCGCTTAGCATAGCTTAGCTTCTAATAAAAGAAACTAGCCGACAGTCGGCTGCTGTGTTACTGTAAAGATTTAACATTTAAACAGTTTGTTTACCTGTCGGTTCGTTCCAGAAAGGAAGGATGTATTAACACAGATTAATAATTTTTATTACATAACAGGTAAGATAAACAAACTAATCCTTAATAAATTCCTTATCTCTGGCCTTTAGTGTCAAGTCGCAGTACCCGAGCGAGCGAGCGAACGTCGAAACCCGTCAGCAGCAGATCCAGCAGGCTTGGTTGCGTTGCCAAGCCCAGGCTGCTGAGCGACGCAGTCGCCTGGAGAGCGCCGTGGGGCACCAGGTTTTCGGCAGCAGCAGCGCCCAGCTGCACGACTGTCTGAAGGTTGTTATTACGTATATCGCATGTCTGTGAAATGTAGGGCAAAAGTTATGCAACTGTTTGTACGATCATAAGGGGTACCGAATTATACTTTTTCTACCCGAGACTTAGAGGAGGCATACGGTTACAGTTACGCACATTAAAAATAATAAAATCAGTCCAGTTTACTGAGGAATGGGCTACCTCCAGACTAAGTGGTAACAAGGCAACACATCAATTCGTACTGATAGATTAGGTATATGAACGTAAGCTGATGACTTCTTAATAGAAGCTATTAATAATCTCCTAACAGAAAGTGCGCGAGCAGCTCTCGCAGGAAGTGACCGCCAAGGACGTGGCGACAGCGGAGTCTCTGTACAAACAGCACCAGGAGCTAGGTGACGACATAAAGGGATACGACGACGAGTTAGTATCACAACCATTTCCTCGACCGCTACTAAAGCATCTATTTAATCTTTTATTCATTAGTCGTCCCAATGTCTGTCTCACTGCTGAAGATGCTGGTTCCGCTTCTCGCTGTTAGTAGAAGGTAGCGTGGATTAATATTCGGGTGCTGTATTTATAAATAATTATTTATTTCAATGAAGATGGGATTTTACAGAAAGCACCTGATAGCCTTCACTATTGCAACGGTACAGCGCATTATAACCCAATACCATAAAAAATAAATTAACCTGTCAATAAAACAATATTTACTTGTTTGATAGGTTCAAGGAGGTGATAGGGCTGGGCAAGCAGCTCCTGGCCACTAACCCTGCACTCACTGACGTGGCTGACAAGATCCGCATCCTGGAGGGCGAGCAGAAAGCTATGCACAAAGGTATGACGTCATTGACATATTTGTCAAACATTTGCACAAAGACACCGGGTTCAAAAATACTCTTTGTATTATCCCGCTGCAGAGTGGCAGGAGCGTGAAGCGTACCTAAAGCAGTGTGTGCAGCTGCAGTGCTTCAACCGCGAGGCGGACCAGATCGACGCCTCCAGCGGCGCGCACGAGGCTTTCCTGGAATATGACCAATGCGGCGTAAGTATATCGCCACGTCTGCACCGCCGAGGGTAGTTTGGTGTTTATTTTTCATAGTTATTTACAAGTTACACGATGGTCACCACCTCTGTTTTTGGCCTAGTATCTATTCTGTAAAAATAGTTATTAAACATTGCTCTTCAGTCATCTGTAGACGAGGTGGAAGCACTGCTGAAGCGACAGGAGGAGCTGGAGGCGCGGCTGGCGGCGCAGGACGAGCGGCTCGCTGGTTTCGTGCAGCGCGCCACCGCGCTCGAGCACCAGCAGCCGCCACACTACGCGGTCAAGCAGTGAGTCACCTCGTCCAGTCGTGGACACCAGTTGCTAATACGCCGTAATGTGTATACAGCTCACTGCTGCACGCGAATAGAATGAAACGGATCCAAATCCTCTATAACTACATAAGTTACATAATCAGTAAATAATATCGTATCCCATGTCCAATCAAAGTATGCAATGGAAGCCCAAAGTTGTTATGTCTGCGACTTACTACTGCACAATTGCATAGTCTTGAGAATATTATAATATATTATAATACATAGTAACTAGTGCGGTAGTTCAGGGCGGTAGTGACATCGGTTGTTTGTGCGACAGTGTCGGCGCGCGCAAGGCGGCCGTGCTGCAGCGGCGCGACGGCGTGCGGCAGGCGGGCGCGGGCCGGCGCCGCGCGCTGCTCGCCAGCCTCGCGCACCAGCAGGTCAGCGCCGCGCTCCACCCCACGCTTCATATAACCCGTTACAGCCCCTACCTAAACATTTTATAAGAAATCTTAACATTGGCGGACTTATTTTTGTATTTTATTTTTATTTGTATCGAAATCTATTTTATTTTCTCAAATATGTGGAGTAAAAGAAATTTTCTCAACATCATCTGAACAGCTGAATACTAAGAGGTTCTTGTGCCTAAACCACACCGAAGTCATTGACCACATGGAAAATCCAACGTCTCTTACTCTATTAAAAATTTTACTTATGGGAAAAGTACTATATGCACACTAAATGTATTACAGTTCGTGGCTGCGTCGGAGGAACTGCTGGCGTGGATACAGGACAAGACAAGGACTGCTAAGGATCAGAGCTACAGGTATAACTGAAGCATGGGGCTATTGCCTAGGTGACAGTGCAGTGTGCATGGTGCGTGTAGTTGACATGCCTATGAATATTGTTTCATACGAGTGTTCTTATGAAGTTGGTAACAAGTTCATAAAATATTTAATTTTCATATATTTAGATCCTTAACAATAACGTAATAACGTAACGTAGAAGATTTGATACATTTAACACCGAAATACAGGGACTTGGCCAACTTGGAGCGGAAGCTGCAGAAACACGAGGCGTTCGAGAGAGAGCTGCAGGCCAACGAGAAGCAGCTCAGAAATGTCGAAAGTGTAAGCCTCTAATTTCAATTGTTTAATATTAGATCCTTACATATGAATTGGCGTTTATGCAGGAGAAATATAAAGTATTTTTTTTTTTCGTAAAATATATTTAATTAATCAAAGTATGCACTTTTGTCATCTCATAGGTAGTTCATTGATCCCTTTACTAAAACAACCATGAGGGCGAGAATCAATAAACTGTTTGAAGACGATTTGGACTGCCGCATCGGAGATGAATTTTTTTCCTTGTAAAAAGTTGTACAAATTCCGGAAAAAATGGTAATCTGTTGGGGCAAGGTGCGGGAATGCGGTGGATGTCGAAACATACACAAGTAACTTTTTCCGAGTGAAATTTCGTTTAGGGCAGGGTTTGGCTGGGTCTCAAGGGTTCAGCCATTGCGACGAGCGCTTCCGATTACCTTACAGTATCCACTTTCCATCACAAGTAATGATTCGATTTAAAATCCCTTCATCATTGTGTCGGCTGAGCAAAGTAACACAGCAGCAGCAGTCGGCGCGTGTTCGCAAGTTCGATTCACTCAATCCATGAGGTACCCGTCGTTCAAGTTTTTTTACTTTCCCGATTTGCTTCAAGTGCATTAATACAGTTTTGTCACTTACCCCGAAGCCTGCAGCTATCTCTGAAGTGCTTTGTGGTAGATCCGCTTCCACGATAGCCTTTAATGTTTCATTTTCCGCTTTGGTGTCCGGCCGTCCACGGGGTTGGTTCTGAAGGTCGAAATTTCCAGAGAGAGAACGGTGAAACCAAAACCGTACCGTGCCTTCTTTTGCGACATCAGCGCCGTACACATCATTAATCCTTCGAGCTGTTCCTGCAGCACTGGTACTGGTGCCACGATGGAACTCGTACTCGTAAATATACCGATATTTCATGTTTTCCATTGTGCGGTAATAAGCGACGCCAAAGAAAAAGATAATAAGGAAAAAACAAATGAGTGACTGTTTTCAAAACTCAAATGTAGCAGCTAAATGAATTTAACAATTTGAATTTGGAATTCTTAACCAAAGACAAGATATTTCAGATCAAAGTCAGTTTGAGTCAGTAGGACAAAACGCTAATTTCATATGTAAGGAGCTAATATTTACTATAGTTATTATTATATAAAAAATATGTTTTCTTTCACAAAGTATATTCCAACTGAAAATTAACAAAGAAAAATTGGTACAGATCGGGCAGTCGCTTCAGAAGTCGGACCCGGCCCGCGCTACCGAAGTATCCGAGCGGCTAAAGAGTTTGCAGAGCGCGTGGGAGGAGCTGGTGGCAGCGTCCAGAGACAAAGGCAGCAAGCTGCGACAAGCTGCACAGCAACGACAGCACAGGAGGTAAACACAAAGTGTTTTTTTTTTCATAAGGAATACCATATGCTCTACTGTCTACAGCCAAGGTAAGAGTGACGTGTGTGAAAATATTTAATTTGAACAAAGTCGCACAAACTTTCCCAAAGTCGGAAATCTAAATCGCAAATACTAATAACATATATGACTTGTAATCAGGGCGGTGGAGGACGCGAAAGCCCGACTGGTGGACTTGGAGCGCGCGCTGAAGAGCGAGGAGATCGGGATGGACCTCAGGAGCTGCAAAAGACTGCTCAACCAGCACCAGGTCGGTAATGCCGAATTAGGATCTTGCTTTCACTAACGCAAATTAAGCAGAAGTCGCGCGTATCTAAAATATTTTTGCAGATTATACAAATGTTATAATTCGCAGACATGTTTTTTTAATTTGCTGTGATGGTAGGTTTTGTATAATAGCTGGAAACGAACAAATGCTGATAGTCTTCGTTGCACGGCCGATTAACAGTGCATGGTATCCTTTAGGCTCTGGAGCAAGAGCTGTCGCAGTGGGAACAGCGTGCGGGCGGGCTGGCGGCGCAAGGCGAAGACCTGGTCTCCGGCGGGCATTTCGACGGCGCGGCTATCGAGCGCGACAGTGCCGCGCTGCTTGGTGCGCTCGCACAGCTAAGACCGCGTGCGGCCGCACGCCGCGCCGCGTTGGAGACTAGCATGCGGTCAGCCTCGCCTTGTATAACATTTAATAAATGGATATTGTCCTTTGTGTTATGTACTAAATATATGATAAAACACGAGTAGGTACTGTGTGTAGTAGTTAGTAGCTGCGTAGCTGTGTTGTAAAGTGACCTCATGTGAATATATTATGAAGAACACATTTAGTTGATATTATTTGTCAATAAACACATACAAGACAAATACCCACATATATATAATACTTTGCATTTAGAATTATTTATTCGTAGAGTTATTTAAGTTATTATCGTTTAGGAGTTTTCGATACTGTCTGCAGTGTTGTGTCAATGTCTTTATGTTTTTGCACAATAATTAAAGTACAACAATTAGGAGCGCTGTAAAGTTTGCATACTTGAGATTTTCAATAACTTTAAAATATTTCCCCAGTTTCCACAAATTCGCCGCGGAAGTATCAGGCGAGTTGGATTGGCTGCGCGAGCGGCAGGCGGCGGCCGGTTCCGGCGCTTTGCCCGGCGACCTGCACGCTGCGCAGTCGGCACAGAAGAAGCACGCCAAGTTACGCGCAGAGCTCGTGGGCAGGCGCCCGCTTATAGAGCGCGTACTGGCACAGGGCCATGCTCTTGTGAAGGACGAGCATCCGCAAAGCGAAAAGGTAATCATTTAGATGTACCCGCAGCGTTCGCTATAAATGTCAGTTAGAGATCCTATTTAGAAATTTTAAATGTGGTCTCGTATTTAGTATTTCCCTGATACTCTAAACGTAACTAATCACCAGCGCATACAAATTAAAGTTTGAAGCATAAATGAAAGAATTACGATGTGGTTGCATTGTTTAGATCGAAGAGCTGTGCGGTGAGCTGGAGGCGGCGTACGGAGCGGTGTCGCAGGCGGCAGGCGAGCGCGCCGCGCGTCTGGAAGCGGCGCTGCGCGCGCAGCAGTTCATGCACGACGCACTCGAGGTGGACGCGTGGCTCGCGGATAAGGCGGCAGCGCTGTCCAGCGCAGACGTCGGCGGCGACCGGCACCGCGCCACGCAACTGCTCACTAGGCACAAGGTACTATCCACACATGCACATGTGGTGGTGTGTGTTTAGTTTACAATAAAACAATTTACTTTGTCAGCAGACAGTCTCGTTGCCCCAAATACGAACGGAAGTTATTCTTTAGCTATAGTTATTGAAAATAGCAATTTAAAATGTTTCTTAGTTGTTTAACTTATATCAAAATCTTCAGGCGGTGGAACTAGAGCTCGACACGTACGCGGCCATAATAGCAGAGATGGGTCATGTGGCCAACAGCATGGGCCAGCCGGAGCTGCTCGAGAGACATGCGCTGCTGGCTGGCAGTCTAGCCAGGCTCCAGCGCCTCGCGCAGCAACGACAGGGCGCTCTGGTGGAGAGCGTGTGCAGGTACGTGTCACACATACAACTGCTGCTTCTTTCCGAGCCGGTTCATAGAAAACTGGTTAGTTATTTATGTTTTATTGAATACATTGAAGGTTAAAAACCAGTGTCATTCCTATGGGGGCGTGTGCTCTGCGCCTGGGACCTTTGCAGCACTGTTTATTATTTAAATAATTGTCTCAAATTTAACAATTGGGACTTGGAACCCTTGGTTACGAATATTGTTGTACTACGTTATAAATATTCGACTTATATGAATGTTAAATTTGCAAAGAATTTAAAAAAGTATATCTCAAGTAATTTTGGTGTAATTTAGTGTACATGGTACATACAAAATTAATGTAACAATATATTATTGTTTTTATGTCTTTACTTCGATCTGTAACATGAAATTTAAAACGCTTGTAATTGACAGTTCCGTTATGTTGACACTTTATTATTTCCGCTAAAATCAATAGGATTAACGGTTAAATTAATTAATTAAGACTTTTAGTTTAAATAAATCGTAATTTTATATTGTTCTTGTAATTACAAAGTGTGAAAAAGATATATATTTGTATTATTATTAAAAATTATCATATAATCGATCGATAATACAAATAAGTTATAAAAAACGCCTGACTGTCGCCGAGGGACTCGGTTATTCTGCCTTATGTCCTTTGCAGTTTTTATGCTGTAACAAAAAAAATATTTCCGTACTTCTAGTTTTTTATATTGATCTTGAGGATAAATTCTCGCAAAGAGCTTTATTTCTGTGAGACATTTAAGTACAGTTAAAGTGTGTATTTGTAGACACGAATACCTCGCGGAGAGCGCGGAGCTGGAGAGCTGGATCCAGGAGCAGTATGCCGCGGCGTCCAGCGAGGACTACGGGCAGGATTACGAGCATCTGCTGGTGAGTGCTATGATAACCTGGTTATATTACGGAGCATTTTTCACGTAGGAGTCACGCTTTCGGTGCTCAAAGGTAAGGTATTTTGGTAAGTAATCGCAAGCCATACTAATGATGGGCATTAAGTAAATAAGTATAAAGTTTATATGATATTATAATCTCTGTTCCAGATCCTTCGCTCGAAGTTCGAGGAGCTGCGTCACCGCGTGGAGAGCGGCGCAGAGCGGTTCAACCAGTGCGAAGAGCTCGCCAAGAAGTTGCTTGCCTCCGAGAGCCCCTACATCGCTGACATCGAACGGCGGCAAGAGGCGCTGGGGTAAGTGTAACGTGTATCGATTCCTACTGAAGTTGAACTTCCGGTGAAGGAATATATCCTTAGGAAATCACCGAGTTCTAAGAACACTAGTTTTCCTCGACATGTGATGTCGACAAACACTCAGTTGGCCTCGTGAATTTTACTTTCTCCTTGTCGAAGAAATAAAAATTATAACAAAGTTATTTGATTACCGCTAGCAACCATATTTTTGTATTTTGCTGTAAAAGTATAATCACTCGTCTAAAATTAATCGCTAGCTGCATGAATCGTAAAGATGAAATAAATTGATCTCGTGTTTATTGTTTTCAGGGAGTCGTGGCAGCGTTTGGTGGAACAGATTGGATCGCGCGCACAGCGGCTGCACGCGGCTGGTGAAATTCATCGGTTCCACCGCGACGCCGGCGAGCTGGTGGCGCGCGCAGGCGAGCGGGCCGCTCGTCTCGCCGCACCGCCACCTCCACGCGATCTGCGCGCCGCGACCGCGCTACTCCGCGACCACGATACACTTGAGAGCGACCTTCTTGCGATCGACGCCCAGCTGCAGGTGACCACAACGCTGATAATTTCGACCTCGTTTCCATTATTCTTCGTTTTCATATGCCTCTTCAACAAGTGAAAATTGGAGACCAGTTCTGCGAATCCCGTTTTGGTGGGCGGGTTCCATTATTACAAAACTTACTTTAGAATAGTGGACTATACACTGTAGTGAACACATCCACGAGCCAAAAGTCAGCATTCACTTTCTAGTCTAACCCGACGCAAAATGGCAGTTATTACCTGTTCACCGACGACTGCGTATAAGCCTGCCATAATGTTGTTCCCAAACAGCTGCACAATAATGACTAGTTAGGGGAATATTTCAGGTTTTGGCTATGATTTCGAAAATAACTTAAAACTTTTTTGTCAGTTTTTTCGAAATTTTTTTAATCGTAAATATCTCTGCAGGTGCTGCAAGAAGAAGGTGCGCGGTTGCAGAAACTATGCCCGGGTGGCAACGAGCAGCAGATAGCGCTGCGACAGCGCGCGCTCGCAGACGCATGGACCGCACTACGCACAGCCGCCGACCAGCGCCGCCAGGTGCTACAGCAACATCTCGAACTGCATCAGTTCCTCTCAGAGGTACGTCCATTGAGAGCTGTGAATTTGTGCATCCTTATTTTCTTTCTCTTCGATTTAATCGAACAATAGTTTTAGTTATAAAATATACACATAACATTTCTTATAAATTTTTAATGTACACTAAACTATTCAAAAGCAATCTAATGTTAATTAAAATTTATCATATCATCATATATATAATAACTTATTTTGTGTATTATTTTTGTAAATTTTAGCGATTATTTTGTTTTTAGACTACAGTTTTGGTTTTAATAGCATTATGATCTACACCATTATATATATATAATACGAATATTCAGGCAACGATTTATACGAAAAATAATGATTTCATATATAATAAAGTTTGCTAAAATTTATTTGCCAGGTGCGCGACGTGCTAACATGGTCTGCGGCGCTGCGCGGCGGTATGGCGGGTGCGGCGCGTGCGCGTTCGGCCGCCGCGGCGCAGGCGCAACGCGCGCACCACGACGCACTGCGGGCGGAGATAGACGCTCGCGACGACGGCTTCCGCGTCGCACTGGAGAAGGCGCAACGGCTCATCGACGCGGGTCACCCCGCCGCGCAGGTTCGTGAGCTGGTTTACACATCTATTTATATTTTTGAGTGTTTTTACTTTATTGCTTAACTGTTAATCATTCTGAACTAATTAATTATCTGATATTCACAATTTTAATTTACAAAAGTAAACAAAACGGAAAAAGTCATAACAAACCTCCGACGAATATTCAAATGCAGACACAGGTCATTCTAATGGTTTTACTTCTCTAAACATCTCTCTAAATCGCCCATTTAAGGAAAAGTATGTTCAAATTTCTAGATTTAAGTAATTTTTTTATGAGTAGGTAGTTTGTTTTCAATAAATTTTTTCTAATGTATATATTTTATTGCAGGAAATCGCAGAGAAGTGTGAAGCGTTGCTGGAGGAACGCGCGCAGCTGCACGGGGCGTGGGCGGCACGGCAGGTTGCACTCGACCAGCTGCACGACCTGCATTGCTTCCTGCGCGACGCGAAGCAGCTGCACGAGCTGTGCGCTTCGCAGGAGGCCACGCTCAGTGAGTAGATCATACCATTTCGAGAAATACGTTACCTGGCGGTAAAACAATGTGCCTGCTCATAACGATGTCGCCGATAGCCTTACCCGTATTCTGGAATTGCTGTAAATTTACGAAATACAATAGATTCTAACTGCGGCATAAAAATGTATCCATTGTAAGACTGAGTGTAATTTGCCACTAATATTGCTAACAGGTACGGAAATATCGCCGACGTGCAGCGTGGAGGAAGTGGACAACCAACTGAAGAAGCACGAAGCCTTTGAGAAACTGCTCGCTACACAGGTATGTGCAAGCGACCACACAGCTGTGAGGTTGTTTAATTAAGTTATGCTGTCCATCTCCAACTTCACGGACGCCTTGTTGCCATGAAATATTGTCAGATCCCCACTGTAAAAAATTACATTAAGTTGCTGAATATAGTTGTTAGAACGCAAAAGACAACTTGAGCGCGTTTGGTAAACATTGAATGGATAAAACCATTTTTTTTATTACAAACATGAATTTTGTTTCTTTAGCTAGGTCTCCGGTTTTTTGTTCTGATCTACCGATACATGTATATATATACACATATATATTTATACATATATAATAAAGTCGCTCTTGTCGTTCAGGACGAGAAACTGACAACATTAAACAATCACGGCGACAAGCTGCTGCAACAAAACCACGTGGAAAGCCAGCGCATTGCCGACGAGCTGCACGAGATCAACGCCAGGAGGAAAAAGGTCAGTTTGCGTGCAAGCAAGTAGGCCACCTTAAAAAGAGGTCAAAGGACACTGAAAGTTTACTCTTTCTGTTTCCGGCATAATAAATCTCTCTTTCTCACATCTTTTCGGTATTAGTACGGCAACATTTATTTTACAACACTTTGTAAGAAGATATTTTCTTTAATTATTTAACATTGTTTTGAACATATCGTCATCATCAGCCGACAGATGTCCACTGCTGGACATAGGCCTCCCACGAAGATAACTACACCGATCGGTCCAGCGTTGCGTACATCCAGTGGTTTGAACATATATTTACTAAAAAATTTTTTTGCTTAACGGTAATAGACATTGTATATAAACATAAAACATACAACAGCATTATTGAGATAATTATTACCAGAGCCTCAGTTTAATTTTTTATGATATATATTAGCTGTACGAGGCGGCTGCCGCGCGGCGCGTACAGCTAGTGAGGTCGCGTGCGCGGGCGCAGTTCGCGCGCGACGCTGCCGAGGCGCGCGCCTGGGTCGCCGATAAGCTGGCGCAGTTGCCCGCGCAGTCCGGTGAGCTCACCGTTCACTACTTCTCAAACGCATCTGAAACTTTATACAGAACCAGTTAAACATTGAAGACCGGCCCTGCTGTTGTGTGATTATTTATCAGTATATATCGGTTGTATAATGTTGCGGTTGATATACAACGACGCTATGTCTTGGGTAAATGCCACAAAAAAGGATATCGCGTTATTTTTAATTTATTATAGTTTGTGTACAAAATCACGTATTCGTATTGTTTTCCATGGCCAGATATTTTCTTTCAGTTTTCTACAGTGTCATATTAATGACGAGTTCCAAAAAAAAAAACTATTTTCTAGTAAAAAATCAAATGTCAATTTAATGGGAATAAGGCAAATGTTGCTGATGTTTGGTAAATACATACATTTAAACAAACATAAAATTATATATTTAACAAGAACGGATGATAAGTTGGACTTTCACAAATTTCCAGGTGAAGTCACCGACTTAGAAGACAAGATTAAAAAGTTAAAGAAGCACCAAGCGTTCACCGCGGAACTGGCGGTAAACAAGGCGCGTTTGCAAGAAGTGCAAGAACTAGCTAAACAGCTCAGTCCCGACGAAGAGGTGGAGAAACAGCTTCAACAGCTGCAGAACGACTGGCAGCTGCTCGAGACTGCTACAGAGCAGAGAGGTAAAACATGATGACGGGGTCTGTTTCTAAATGATGTTTTTGTTTATTAATATGATTACAATTCAACATAGTCTACCTGATGGCGAAGAATTACATCAGACCCACGATTAATACATAACGCACACCATTTTTGTCGGCACGGTTGATTGGCTTCGCAAGTCACCAGTCACTGCACTATTCAGATCGATACAGAGTATTGCTTTGCAATATTAGTGTTGGTATATACCATAACAGTCTGTATCAAAGTTGTGGTGACAGAAGGTGAGCCGTGGCAGGTTTTTGTACTTTTTAATTTGACATTGAAATATCCTATAATAAAGGTGTCTCTCTTCTCGTAAGGTCGCGGTCTTGAAGAGGCACAGGACATTTTGGAGTTTAATCAGCACTTGGACAAGATCGAGGCTTGGATTCGAGACAAGGAGATGATGGTATGGTTTCGTTAAGCATAAAGATATTAGGTACTTTCGCTTTGTACTTGAAAGAAACTCGTATACAAACAACGCACCGTTACTGGTTCCAATACTACTAGGACTCTCCAATAAATTAATACCAGTAGAGTGAATGTGCGGGGGTACTTGCAGTATTTCGTGCATTCGCTCGCTAGACCTCCACTACAACGGCTGTCGCTTGTGCAGGTGCAAGCGCACGAGTTGGGCCGCGACTACGAGCACTGCAGCGCGCTGCTGCGGAAACTGGATGACCTAGACAGCGATATGAAGGTGGACGACAAGCGCGTGCGAGCCGTGAGTGCGCTCGCCGACCGCTTGCTGCAGCAGGTGCGTGTGTCGCGTGGCGTGGATTGACCGACGTACCACTACCGAGTTACTAATCGCTTCGGCTGCTGATTGCTCCAGAAGTGGAGTTGTTTGCATATATCTCCTTTTTGTGGTACAAAATTGGGCTGTTGTTTATGTTAACCGTATTGGTTAAAATCGTTAAAAATAAAACAGTAAAAACAGCGAGACCTATTTAAATTACATCATGCCCTATCGTTAGGTATTAGTTTAGTTCATTTAGTTAAGACGTGACGTAGTTGTGTATTCATTGTGCTTTAATTTAATTACATTAAATATGCATGTATTATCTTGTAAACTTATTTAGTCACATAATACGCGATACAAAGAAAGGTTTTGGATGACAATGTTGCCAACGTATGTGCATGTGCAGGGTCCGACCGCGCAGGCGGGCGGCGTGGCGGCGCGACGGGACGCGGTGCTGGGCCGCTGGCGCGCGCTCAGCGGCGCCTTGCAGCGCTACCGGGACAGGCTCGACACGGCGTTGCTCCTGCACTCCTTCAACAGGTTCGTACAAATGGTGGCATCGATGACAGAAAGTATTACTACTGTAAAGATACACCGCATGTAGTGCCTTAAAGTTATGATATTGTAACATGATTATCTGACGCGCGGTGCACGCCTTCCACCTACAATCAGGTAAACCCTACGCACATTACGTACTCTTTACATTTTTATATTTTTCATCTTTCGAGTAATTACTTAATAAAGAAAAGAACGCGAAAATAGTGTAAAGTAAAATTAAACACCACCATCTGGCTGGGCGGCGTAATGTTACAAACAGCCTGCCAATGTATATCTTATTCTAGCTAATTGCGTTGGACAGGGACGTGGAGGAGACGGAGGAGCGTATCGCCAAGAAGGCAGCGCTTTTTGGCAGTGCGGAACGCGGGCGTGAACTGAGCGCCGCGGAGGAGCTGCGCCGGCGACATCTCGCGCGCTGGGCGGAAGCGAGCGCTGTGTCTGATAAGCTACGCGCACTCAAGGAGGACGGCGCACGCCTTGCTGCTAGGTGATAATTCCGATATGTCCCTTAAAATAGGGGACAGCGCCTCTTAGTAAGGGCTAAAGGCATAAAACCCAAGAAAAATATCAGGTTATTATAATGAAATCGTTTGATGATTTTTTTCTACAGCCATCCAGAGAGCGCAAAGGAGATAGAGGCAAGTCTGAAGAGGCTGGACAGCGCGTGGGACAACTTGCAAAAGCTGGCCGCCAAGCGCACCGCCATGCTGGACGAGGCCATCGCAGAGCATAAGTTCGATGAGAGTCTCAAGGTTATTCATCATTTTTAATTACTCTTTATACTTTTTTAAGAAACACGTTCATATATATGTCAAAAAAAAAAAGATTGCGTCCGTGCGACCAATTTACTACACACACACGCACATATATATATATATATATTGAATTTGAAGAGTCAAATCGTTATAGCTTCTCAAACAATTCCATCCAATCGTAGACATGCGTCCTGAACCAGGAGGCATTGTTGTAATAATCATCATAGTAAATCGTTGTATTGTTATAATAAATGGTGCACAGGAGCTGGAGCTGTGGGTGTCAGAAACTGTGAAGCGCATGGACAGCGCAGAGCCGCCAGAGAGCGTAACCGACGCGGAGGCGCTGCTCGAGCTGCACCAAGAAAGGAAGGTCATCCTCAAGTGACAAGTTTTATTAACTATGCTAATAAGAATAAGATGTTCATATACGAAGCTAAGTAGTTTGCAGTCAATTTTGCCTTGGAGCTAACTTCTGTGACGGTGACGTAATACGTATAAAAACTAAAAAAATATTTTAACGGGAAAAGACTTGTCTTTTTTGTAATTAATGCAGAGTTCCCTTATCCTGTAATCCCAAAGTCACACTGTAACGCGGAAGATGTATATACTATATTTAATTATTTTAGTGTCACGACATAACAGTAGTCGTGTTGTGTCCGCAGGCGGAGATAGACGGGCGGCAAAAGGCGATCGCGTCGCTGCAGAAAGAGGCAGAGAGCGGCGCACAGCCAGAAAAGATCCAGCGCGTAACCAACCTTGCCGCTGGTCTGCATCAGGCTTGGCTCAACAAGAAGCAATACCTCACGCAGGTCCGAATAAATAAAATCAATCGGTTGAGCTGCAGTGAATGTATCAAAGCTATAACGTACTACCATCAGCCATCAGCATCCTAATAATAATGTTATGCAGCGTCAAAGGAATTAGAAATGTCGAATAACAATAATTATAAATATGAAATGACCTCATGTGAAACTAATCGTGTTATTCTTTCACGTTTTGTTTTTAATATATTATTTTGTTTAATTTATACTATATCTATTTCAAGATAATCCGATTTCAACAAAATAAATTTTTATAGAAATTAATGCAGAAAAAAATATCCATCTTTATTGAGGTCCTCGTAGTATCCTAAAAGGATATCCGCTTATCAGTTGAACATGTGCAGGCGCACGAGTTGCAGCTGTTCAAGGAGCAAGCCCAGCAGACGGAAGATTGGCTCGCGTCCAAGGAGGCCTTCCTTAACAACGACGACCTGGGCGAGAACCTAGACGGTAAGGAGCTTACCAATTATTATTTTACTTGCTTTGAGACTGCCTAACCAAAATTGTTAGTACCGCAGTATGGGAGTTCTTTCATTATTATTTTATTTATTTTATGAAACAAAATATGATGTGTAATTACTGACAATAACTCTCAAGTTACTTTCAATAATATATATTACTTATAAGAGTTCATGAGATGAATGATTCAAGGTGAAGCCAGATGTCGGCAGACTAAAACCCCGTAGTAGTTGCAGTCAGTACGTTGTAAGGAATTATGAATTATAATTGTGAACCACTTGCAGCCGTGGAAACGCTGATCCGCAAGCATGCCGAATTCACGAAGCTGTTAGAGTCGCAACTAGGGCGTGTGGACGAGCTGCAGCGGTTCGCGGAGGGGCTTCTGCAGCGCGAGCATCGCGATGCTGTGTACATCGAGCGACGCGTGCGTACCCTGCTCGAGCGTGCGAACGAGCTCAAGGTACGTGTGGATACAACATATTTAACAATCCTAATAGAAGATGGAAACGCGTTGTTGTGCATATAAAGTATTGTCTCGCGATGGTATGTAATTTTGTTGTGTGAGCAGGAACGCTGCCGCGTAAGGGAGAGTACACTGATACAAGCGAGACAGCTGCAGCAATTCCGGCGCAACTTGGCACACGAGCGCGAGTGGATCGAGCTCAAGATGCAGATAGCGAACGACCAGAGCTATAGGTACGTACGAAAGAGGTTGTGGGAGTGGGAGGAAAATATTAATATTTAATTACAAAGGTTTAGTTTTTCACATTCTTCTATGTAATTGTGGTGCGCAGGGAGCTGTCCAATCTGCAAAGCAAGATCCAGAAGCACGCGGCGTTCGAGTCGGAGCTTGCAGCCAACAAGAAGCGCATCGACGACGTCGCGAACACCGGCGAGGAACTTATCGGTACGCGCCTTCAACCCATCGCCCCCACAATTACTCTACCAAACTTAACATTACCAAACTTCATAGAAATCCGATAAATCATCAATACGAGCGCTCCGATAACACCATTATACTAATATACACTTGACAAATGCGACTAAGATATTTAATGTAATAGATAAATTTTTACCAGACGCTCTGCATTCAGGAGAGAAGTGACGGTTATATGTGTATATTTATTTGTTTACCACAAAAAATTATTCGCAGAGGAGAAACATTACGCGTCCCAGGAGATTGCGAAGCACGTCGAAGACTTGGAGAACTTGTGGAGAGAGCTGCAGGTAGGACCAGAGCATTATTTTTTCCTAACGTAAAAGTCATAGTGGCTCAATGGCTATGAACTCGGACATCGCAATCAGATGACGAGGGTTCTAATCCCAACCAGGCACTTCGTAGGCGGTTTTTCAATGCCTAATGTGCATATTGTTACAATTACCACGTACTTAACGATGAAGGAAAACATCGTGACGAAACCCGCACACTGAAATTATCTTTGTATATGTGTGGTGGCTCCAGTAAAGTGGCAACAGGCTCGGGCCCTGTTACATGGGACCTAATCTGACCACATCTGGCGAAAAGTGGGTGTTTTTCAGCGTCTGCGTACTCTTACTGGAAAAAGGTGTGATAGTTTTAAAAAAAAATCCTAACAAGTCATATAACTTCGACAAATTGCAATGAATATTTATAAAGAAAAAAAAATTTTTTTTTTGACACTCCATGGAGTGTCAAAAATGGAGAACAAATTTCTATATAACATTATCGACAAAAACAAATTAAGTTTTAACTAATTAGTATCTGAACGTTAGTTACTTCCACCTTGTTCTAGATAGATTACAATTTAGCGCGCTGCTTCTGTGTTTATGAATGAATACCATATGTACATACCAAATGTTGTTTTACGTATGTTCTCTAAACGGGAGTATGAGAAAATCAGTTGTTGATGTGATGTTTGCTCCAACTGAACGGTAGGCGGCGGCCAAGCTGCGACGCGAGCGGCTGCAGGAGGCGTACCAGGCGCGCGTGTACCTGCGCGGTCTAGATGACTTCACCGCGTGGCTGGACGACGTGGAAGCGCAATTGCTCAGCGAAGACCACGGTAAGCACCGCCCTAAACTGTGCAACTGGTTTTCAATTGTAAGCTTAATCTACCCTGAAACTATCAAGAGATCGATCCATTCATTATGGTCAGATCATTGCACAGTACATAGTTTGAATCCTTTCTTCGATCCCGCGGACACGTCTGACTCCAGAAAAGTTATTTAAACAAATTTATATTTGATCCTATGCACAGGACCTCCTTCTCACGAGGACATTACTTTTGATTTGAAGTGAAATTGAATTACGAATAAATACCAATGCTATTTGGAAGGCTGTTACAAGCTGTGAGACATCACTTATAAGTTCTTATCAACGTGTAAGATGCTTGCCTACTGCACGTAACAATATATATTCACCACCGAACTGTTGCTGCAGGCAAGGACTTGACGACGGTGACCTCGCTGCTCAAACGACATTCGCGGCTCGAGCAGCAGTGCACGAGCAAGGCTGACACTGCCGCCCAGCTCGCGGACACCGCGCACCAGCTCGCCAGAAACGGGCACTTCATGGCGGACGATATTCTCGAGCGGGCCGAGCGCGCCGTCACTAGGTCCGTTTGAACACACCTACACATACATGTTGCATATATGGTCATTTCTCATTTCACCCACGTATAAAAATGACCATATTGGATGTACTAAAAACAACAAACTTCATGAGTTTGTCGACGCGCAGGTATCGGCAGCTGCAGGAGCCGATGCAGATTCGGCGTGATAACTTAGAGGATGCCGCTCTGCTGCACCGCTGGGACCGCGACGCCGACGAGGAGTTTGACTGGTATTGATCGTACTACCTGACTTTCCTTAACATTCTGACCTAATGACTCGGAGAGCCACTCTCAAAAGACAATTTCTCACAATGGTTCGTATCTGCAGGTTGCGTGAGCGAGGCGCCGACCTGGAGCAAGAGAACGCACCGCTTGGAGAGTCGCTACCGGAAGCACAGGCGTTGCTCAAGAAACATCTCGCGCTCGAGGCAGAGCTGCTGGCCAGGTGATGATATTTGAATTTTTACGTAGATCCCGAAATGTAAATTATTAACGTTAAAGTGAGTTAGTACGTTTACCTCTCTCACAATCAGTCACTAACGCAGGGCCGTTGCTGGTTCACTTGCAGGGAGCCATCTGTAAAAGCGCTGTCGGCGCGCGCGACCACCTTGGCACGGCGCGGGCATTTCGCAGGCGCCGCGCTTGAGAAGCGCGCCGGCGAGCTGTCCAACCGGTTGCAATTTCTACTAGAAGCAGCTGGAGCTCGAGCGTGCTCGTTGCGCGCGCGCTCCGAGCTGCTTGCGCTGCTAGCGGAGGGGGCGGAGGCTGCTGACTGGCTGTCGGCGCGCCGGGCTCCTCTGACCTCCGGCGACATCGGGCGTGACGAAGAGGACGTATTGGCATTAACCAGACGGCTGGAGGCGCAGTTGCGTGAACTGGCCGCGTTCGACGCTACCTTGGCCAAGTTGGAGAAGTCGACTGCACATACGGTAAAATGACCCACACCACACTATCTACAGAGCGAACACATTTAGCGTACACTTTCTTATATAACGTTTATATGTACTATATACTAAGATTTATTTACCCTTGTATAATCTCGTGGTCAGGATCGATCGCCGCAGGACGCCGAACAGGTGCGCAAGATGATGGACGATCTAAAGAGTTCTTACGAGGAGCTGAAGTTGCTCGCGGCGAAACGTCAACAGCGGCTGCAACAAAGGCTGAAGTACTTCAAGTGAGTTGCAATTCAAATGTCGCTATTAATCGATTCGGAAGGGATTCAGAGCGTATGTCATGACCTTCCTTCCGACTCCCAGCTACTCTTTCTGGCCCGCTAACAAACAAGGGTTAAGGAATTTGGAAGGTGGTCAGCGATCAAGCAATGTTTTATTATAGATTATTATTTAGAACATTATACGAAAATTTTGATTTTATTTTTTCATAATTTTAAAAAACATTGTTATTATTTATAATTAAATAAAGAAAACTAAGTTAAAGTTACTAAGATATATTACTAAGATAAATAGAAATATATCGAAAGCTGCCCATTGTTGATTGTCTGTAAATAATTCTTTGTTTTGTAATATGAACATATCACATAAATATTTCGAGCTGTGAAAAAAAATATGTAAATCATGTATAAAACAATGTGTGCAGGTTCGTTCAGGAGTGTGCGGAGGTGCAGGAATGGATCGGCGAACAGATGACCGCTGCGGCCAGCGAAGACTACGGCTTGGACGTCGAGCACGTGGACACGCTACAGCAGGCCTTCGACAACTTCCTCACGCAGCTGCACGGTGAGCGACTGAGTTGTGTTTAACAATAATTGTTAAATCGTTTGTCTGATAATAAGTAAGAATAATTTATAGTGTTAATGTTGATGATGAGGACGTGTAACTTGTAATGTTCCAGCGAACGAGGGGCGCATAGAGGCGGTGTGCGAGGCAGGCCACGTGCTCATAGAAGAGAATACGCCCGAGGGCAAGAGGGTGCGGCAGCGCATCGACGACATACGCGGCTTATGGGATGATCTCAAGGAGCTCGCCGTCGCGCGACAGGAGGTAGGTGACGGGGCAGTCATAGTTATAGTTCAGTAGTTGGTATCAGTCATTGTTAATCTTTTTGCAATTGAAACATTACATTTTAGCACATATTTATTATTACTCAATGTAGATAAAACTATCGAAATACTTCTTGAAGTAATTTTAAATTTGTGTTGTGCAGGCGCTGGCGGGCGCGCGGCAGGTGCACGAGTTCGATCGCAGCGCTGAAGAGACCGGTGCGTGGATCGCGGAAAAGGAGGCTGCGCTGCAGCTGCACCGCCAGCTACATCAGCTGCACCAGCTACGCGCGCTGCGGGCGGACCTGCTCGCCATACGCGATGCTCATACCAACCTCAAGCTGGAAGCGGACCGGTGAATAGGCCATTATTTTTAATTTACAAAATATTATATTGAGACCTAGAGTCGTCGGCGACGTCTGTTACTGATAACACTCACAATGTCATGTGGTGTTATCGTACGGGCCTGCTTGGAATGTAACCATCGCCTCAACGTTATTCACGAACGCTGTACGTAACTCGGCTGTAGTGTATACAGTATTTATAAAGAGGAAAACAATTTCCTATGCAGCCTGGGTGCAGCGTTCCCCGACGCCAAGGAGCACGTGACTGCGAAGCTGGAGGACGTGACCGAGGCACTGGAGGCGCTGATCGCGCAGGCGGAGCACTGCGAGCAGCAGTTGCAGCTCGCAGATCAGTTACAGGCGTACTTCCACACCTACCAGGACCTACTGTAAGTACCACTTTATTTAAATTATTCAATCATTAATATCGGGGGCATCTAGCTCCTCTCTGTTTGGAATTCAGCGCCGGTGGCCTCTCTAACGTTATGATCCTATCACTAGTGCGTGGACCAACGAAATGCTGGCCCGCGTGACCGCGCCGGGGCTGGCCACAGACGTGGCCGGCGGGGAGCGGCTGCTCGCGCGCCACCGCGACATGCGCGCCGAGATCGACGCTAAAGAAGACGCCTTCCGCACGCTCTACAGCGACGGTGAGTAACTGCTCCGTCACGGTCACAGCACACAGATCTGCGCAACCGGAGCCCTCCAACTGGATACCACGACGGACGTGGTATTTAGAGTGTAAAATCTAATAATATTAAGATAAATAAGATGTACGAGTATAGTATCCAACAGTGAGCGTACGTTCTTATGCTTCACCACCCTGTGTCATATTTACATGAAAACATGCAATTCAGAAAGTATATCATTGCTATCCATTCACGTTTAGGCGAGAAGCTGGTCCGCGAGGGTCACTTCATGGCTAACGAAATAGAGGAGCGCGTGGCGACACTGCGCTCGCGCAAACAGGCGCTAGAGGCGGCGTGGCGTGCACGCGCAACTGTTTACGAGCAGCACCTCGATGCGCTCGTGTTCCTGCGGGACGCGGACTCGCTCGAGCACTGGATACTCAGCAGGTATGCTTTGAACAGAACATAAATAGTATAATTACCTTGCTGTGACGTTCCTGGATGATCAAAATACTGGCGTTACGAGGACATGTTGTATAATATGTATATGTACGCACGTTTGTGGCAGGATGCCGTTGGTACGCGACGGCAAGTACGGCGAAAGCGTCGCGCAGACCGAGGAGCTGATTAACCGGCATCGCGACCTCGAGGAGACCATTGAGGCGCAGAAAGATCGGTTCAACGCGTTGCGCCGCATTACCCTGGTGAGTGGTCCACGCGCTGCACGGCAGGCTCGTTTTAGATACATTTCATTAATCATCAGAAAACATTACCAGTTGCACGTCCTCGTTGAGTGTCGCTCGATCACTATATACTAGATTCTGTTTTAAAATGAACTGGTATTTTAGTACAACTAAGTGACGACCTGATGAAGACGGGGTCACGGTTACCACGTTTTGTGATACACGCCTGAACTAGAGAATTTAGATTTCATCACCCCAGCAATGTCACTAACTACGCATTTAGTAAAACTGAGACACGCTTGGTGATAGTATCAAGCGCCACAGTGTTAGTAATATTGTTGGCAGTGTAATTCGAAAGGACTTAAGAGAAGTAAGTAAGAGTGAACAGGTGTAGTACAATTTTGGTTGTTAAAGTACATAAATAAGTTCTTATCTGCAAGCTGTTGTGATGATTGAGGACTTATTTTATTTTGCAGATCGAGCAGGCGTTCAAAGAACAACAGGACGAGGAAGAGGCCGCGCGGAAGAGGTACGCGGAGAAGCAGGAAGCGGAGCGGCTCCAGCAGTACAGGCGGCGCGAGATGGAAAGAATCACAGAGGAGCGACGCCGCGAGACAGCGCCGCCCGTGCAGCTCGACCGCGAGGTGAGAACGGCGCGGCATTGGATATATATAAAAGAAATCTTTTCAAATACTGAAGTATGGAAAAATACTTACAACAATTCTCACATGCTGATTGTGAACTGAAGATGAAGAGCACACGCAGACGACATCTTCCTAAAAAAAATTATTAAAATCAAATGTTGTAAAAATTTATATTTCTCTTTTGCTAAAGACTGTCTAGGGTTGTATCACCGCATCGAATATTGCAGCCGACAAAATAGTACTTCAAGAGCGCTGTAGCTAGTGAAATTACTGGGGTAACGAGACTTAACATCTTACGTCTCAAAGTGACTAGCGCAATGTGGTGCTATAAACGGCATCATAACAAGCACCACGTTGATGGGCAGGCGTATCACTTAATATCAGGTGAATGTCCCGTCTCGTTGCTTCATTAAATAAAAAAATAAACTTTTTCAGGCCGGAAACAAAAACAAAACGATTGTCACTACTTCAACGTTCTCAGGTGGAGCGTCTGGGCGCAACCGGGTCCGCGAGCACAGGCGCGGGCGCAGGTGGCGCGGGCGGCGCCAGCGGCAGCGCGAAGCCATCCGCTGCCTCCTCGGAGGAGACACTCGCGCCGGCGCCGCAGTTCGAGCGGCTGCCGCGCGCGGACCCGCACGTCAAGAGGGCGGAGAGCATGAGCGTGAGTAACCAACCGTCTCCTCTTATACTTTCTCGTTTTACTAGTGTCAATAGGAACGAAAAATACTGTAAGATTATGGTTAAATTATTTGGTTAATAATATTCGGGACCAAAGTCAAACGTACCTGATCGCGATGCACCCTGCTAATCAACAAACGAGGCTTTGGCTCCCAACAACCCGCAATGGGCTAGTGTAGTGGGAAATGGCGCAAACCCTCCCATATGAGCCCCTACTAACGTGGAGATCTTTGGATAAGGCCTATGTCCAGCAGTGGACGGTCTATCGGCTGATGATGATGATGAAATGATTGTTACATGTCTCTCTTGTTGTCTCACACGCATAATCTATTCATGAGCCGATTGCATCTTACCGCTGGCTGCATGCTTATGCTGACCGAAGTCTTCGATCTTCCCCTCTTTAAGTGTGACGTTGCATTGCGAGGCGCTCCTATTCATTGTATGCGTGTGCTGCATGCCCGTGCAGGTTGTAAAGACGCCGAAGCGTACGCCCTCTTTCACGACCCGCCGGCGGACGCAGAGCTTCCGCCGCCACCGGCACGACATGGACGAGCTGCCGCCTGTCGAGATAGAGGGTGAGCGTGGTTCTACTACTTTATAGCTTGCTTTGATATTCATCATACCCTTTTGCCAATATGTGTGATATTGGGAAAGGTCCAGTTTGAAGGACGCTACAGCTAGTGTAATTTCTAAGGTAACGAGACATAATTTTCAGGGCAAAAACACGTGATGCTGTTTATAATATCTTAACTAGCGCCTAATTTTTATAGCTAGGTTAAACGTTTACTGCCAGGAGAGCTTTTGTCCCCACGTCGCATCGACGAAGGAAAGAAAGGATTTAGCGGTTTCTATTGAACATTCTTCATCACCATTAACGCCTAGCGGCCTGGATGCTAAAATTCTGCTGCCTCTGTCTCGCAGGCTACCTGGAGCGTAAGCAGGAGGCAGGGTGTGGCGGTAAGCGCGCGACGGTGCGCTCGTGGCGCACGTACTACGCGGTGCTCTGCGGGCAGCTGCTCTGTTTCTTCCGTGACCAGCAGGACTTCGGCAGCGCGAAGGCAGCCGCACCGCCCGTCGCCATACTCAACGTTAGTCGCGTGCTCTTTCCACACGGCGCGCCTCCCACTGACCTCGCCTGCGCCAGAGCTCGCTGCACCATTATCTGATACATTTATATTGTCTTCCTCACTAAAACCTTTGTCATCGCAGTTCTGCAACCAATTGGTAAAGCGTAAATATTGTTCTGCACCAGTTTCATTGGCGCCACTTTTCGTAACTTATTCAGAACTTAATAAAAACAGATAAAAGCGACGAGTAATGAGAATTCTTGCCGTATTCTATGTAACTACATAGAATACGGCAAGAATTACGGCAGGTAGAAATACGGCACAGCCAGCTGACGCCGTGTAACTACACGGCGTCAGCTGGCTGTGCTGCAGAAAGGGCACTGGTCAAGGTACATATACACCAACATGATATGGTGATCGCGTTGAGACAGGCAATAATCCTCAAACGCGCGATACATTCTCACGGGCGAACTATTACGCAGGCGCGGTGCTCGGCCGCCGGCGACTACACGAAACGCGCGAACGTGTTCCGGCTGTCGTGCGCGGACGGCGCAGAGTACCTGTTCGCGTGCGCCAGCGCGCAGCTCATGGCCGACTGGGTCGCCAAGCTTGCCTTCCACGCGGACCTGCCGCCCGAGCTGCAGCTCACGCCCTACAGCGCTGCTACCACCGCCACCACGCCCACCAGCATCAGCAACAGCGCTACGTCGGTCACCACAGACGAGCTAAGAAGGAGGCTGCATGAGTAAGTATTTGTACTCGAGAGTTTGCTCGTGATCAAGAACGAATTTTCCATTTGACGCTCTCTCTACTCAAGTAGATGTTCATTTAAGTAATGTTCACTATTCTAGGAACGCTTCCTCATCATCGTCAGCTGAGTCTTCACCTGAGCCAAAGCGCGCGGCGCGTAGCCAGGCGGAAATCCTGCAGGAGCACAGGAGCTCGCAGCAGCAGCGCTCCTCTGCCACCCCTGAGAGAAATATAGGTGAGGTCATCGAGCCCCTGCCCGGTGTGTGACTAGATTTATATCTGCATAAAGTTCTTGACACACTGCTGACAGACGAGGCGCCCCTCTTGCCCTGGCTCAAAGCGGCAACCTTTGTGACTGCTGGAAATCTTGCACAGACTTATTAACTGGAAACTATTACGATGATTGAACAGAATCGTCGGTGCTGCCGTCGCTGCCACCGCGGCAGTCGCCCGCCGCGCACGCCGCACCACCGCCCCACACCGCGCTGCCGCCGCACGCCGCGCACGCCACGCACGCCGCGCACACCGCGCACACCGCGCTGCCGCCGCACGCCGCGCACGAGGAGTCCGCTGACGTGGTGCTCAGGTAAACGCGCGCTCTATCGTCGACCGCGACGCCAAATTGTCGTGAATCTGTTGTAAACAAATAACCTGCGCTTCAAGTTGTGGGTTCAGTACGATCGCCTGTGCGCAGGAACGTGGCGGAACGCAGCGGCAGCCCGTGGGGCCGCTCGCGCTTCTCCAACGGGCGGGACCTCAACGCGGAGTTCATCAGGTCACAGCGCGAGGGTAAGATATCGCACTAACCGAATATCGACGCGACGAGACCAGTTGACCGTACGTTAACCGGATGATGAGTGACGATGCACGCCCGTAACCATGGTAACCAGAATTCAACCTTATTCACTTACTGATGGTACGTCTTTGTTGCCGCAGTCCGTCTTGGTAGGTACCACCGCAGTGCCTTTGCAGCCGACACACAGTACTGTGCGGACATTACTCTATTCCGACTTAAAGGGCGCTGTAGCTATTGGAATTACTGGAGTAACGAGACTTAATATTCCATGTTTCCAGGCGACGAGCGCTATATGGAGCATTGTATATCATCTTAATTAGCGCCATGTTGTTATGGGCGGGCTTGTCACTTACCATCGGGTGACCGTGCCGTCGCTTGAGTAAAAATAAAAAGGTAGCTTTTGTAGTCACCGGGTTACGAAACTTAACATCTTTTATCTGAAGGAGATGAACTTGCTCTCACGCAGCGTTAGCAACTTAACCAGACAAGACAATATGGTGAGAACGAATCCCTTACCATCACTCGATAAATTTTTTAAGTACACCTAAATAAAGGTGATGTGTTCGAAACGTCTATGCAGGCTTTGATAATCACTTTAATCCAACTTTATCACTTAGGAAGACGAAGAGGAAGTTAGACGCTTACACTCCCCAACTCTTATCACCATGTAAATTGGTAATTGCCGGTGGTATTGTCCGCTGAGGTGACGTCTTTGCTTCGTGCTGTTCTGTTACCTGTAACACGCTGAATTGGTCAGCGGGCACCTGACGGTTTTCTTGTGTGTGTATGTCTGTCTGTCGTGTATGTATGGTCGTGCTGCGTTTACTGTTAGCCTGTTCCTGTTCTCACATTAGATAATGTATAATTTATTAATTAAAAAAAAATGTCGCCAAAGTTATTTGCGGTGTGTAAAGCTTCATTTATAAAACTAAATTTTATTTAATTAACTAAATTATTAAAACACGACCGTGAGTGAGTATCCGAGCTGAGTATAAACAATACGCAGAACACGCCACATCCTGGTACAGTTTCCACGTTTAAGTTGCATCGAGCGAGGAGTCATCGTACCTAACCCCATCGAGCTGACTCCGCGCGCTCCGCCGCGGCGCCCCAGCACGCACACACTAACCACACCCTAACGAATTGCGAACACCAGCCGAGGGCGCGGCGCCCCCGCTGCCGCAGTCGGTGCCGCCGGCGCGCCCGCCCGCCGTGCCCGAGCGGCCGCCGGCGCTGCCTGAGCGTGGGCCCAACCTGCCCGAGCGGGTGGCGCACACCACCGAACGGATCCTCACCACTGAAAGAGTCGAGAGGGCCGAGCGGGCCTCCATGATAGCCGAAAGGGGCCTCCTCGAGAAGAACCCGCAGCAGTCCGTAACCGCGCTCGTGAACAGCTACCAGCAGAAGATGACCAGGAGCTGGCAGGAGAAGGATCAGAACAGGAACCCCGGCTGGCAACAGGAGAGGCAGAACAACAACTGGCCGGCGGTGGAGACGACCACCTCACACTTCTATTCGGCCAGCGAACTTGGTCAGTGCGGCGCAGGCGCATGCTGCGGCGCGTCCTCCAACGTCTCACGAGCGTATACGACGATTCTGTTTGTCTATGGCTCTGCGTATCATTATTCTATAGGCAAAGGCAATGTTGTTATACAGCCACATCGGTAGGCACGCGCCGAATTTCCGGTCTCGATCAATAGATCATAGCAAGAGTAATATATTTTTATGATTATGAGATCAAAACACGGCCACGCGACCGACTACAAAGAGAAGGACAATCAGGTTCATCTGAAACTGAACAGCTAAATAAAGACTGTTCACACTGCTCCACAAAATTTGTTGTAGGAGTGATACTCTTACATTTAACCGTTTCCTTTATAAGTTTCTGTCAGCTTGTCGTAACAAGAAAAGGCACCACTGATGATTACGCTCAGACGTTGGAGGATGCGCGGCGTAGTGTACATTGTCGCGCGATGGGAGCGGGGGGAGCGAGAGGAGCGGCAGGAGCCGGGCGTGGGCAGCTTGGGGCTGGCTTCGAGGGCGGCGCGCGTGTGCTAATGCAATGCGCAAAGCGCAGTGCAGTGCGGACACGCGGACAACTGCACCAATTGTTTTGATGTTGTTTTGTAATACGAAAACTTGCTGTGACGAGCAGCCGGTGCGCGCGCGAGAACTGCTCCACTACTCCACTGCTCCACTTCCTCAATCCCAAATTTAAACATGCATTGCAATTACACTGCCACTTGGTGTCCGATGACAGATTCTGTCTAGGTAGGTAACCACCGCAGCTCGAAATAGCAGTGTGCAGGCATTACTGTGTTCTGGTTCGAAGGACGCTGTAACTAGTGAAATTACTGAGGTAACGAGACTTAACATCTTATATGTTAAAGAGACGAGCGCAATGTGTTACTGTGTATGCGAACTTAACCAGCGCCACGCTATCATTCACCATCAGGTGAACTGCCCGCTCGTCTGTATATATGTGTAACTGGTGGTAAGTCTCTATTGCTGGATGCTGCTTCGGTACCACCACAACTTCTATTTCTGCCGCTAAACACGGCGCAGTGTGTACCATCCTAACTGGCGCCGCGCTGCCGCGAGCGAGGGTTGCAAGGGTAGGTAAGGGTAGGAAGCCACCAGGTGAACGTCGCGCCCGCCTTGATTAATAACCAAGCATATTGGTGCAGTTGTAGTGAGTGTAGCGTAGTCGATACATTATTGTAGCGTGTTGTTGTATCATAAGTAACCACTAACCGGGCGGGTCAAGTCGACTAAATAATTCCAACGGAAGTGTACTAAGTAATATCCTGTGTTGCGTTAAGAGATCCTTACGAATGTGCCGTGTACGTTGTCTACGGAGTTATTTTGTTTATTTATCTATTTATTTAATTTATAATTAGATCTGTGTGTTGTTATTGTTTAACTTGTAACAAGTGATGTGGTGGAAGGTGACCGCCGCGTGGCCTCAGCCGGCCAAGAGTTACCAGTGCGCGAGTTGGTGCAACTCGGGGACAGCTCGGGGACAGCTCGAGTGGCGCAATGTGCTACATTGACTCAACAACATAGACATTATATATTTATTATCTTTTACATAGAATATCAATTAGCCGATAGACGCCCACTGCTGGACGTAGACCTACTCCAGAGATGTCTACATCGATCGGTCCTGCGTTACTTGCATCCAGTGGGTTCCCGTAACCTTCACCAGAACGTCGGACCATCTGGTGGGGTGCCTGCCGACACTACCTCTTCCGGTATGCGGTCGCCATTCGAGCACCTTGCTGCCCCGTCGGCTGTCAGACCTTCGAGCGATGTGTCCACGTGATACGTCACTTCTGATAGGTGTCTCTTGCCGGAGACTGTCTAGGTCCACCGCAACGTAGGTCTAGGTCTACTGCAGCCGGCGGACAGCACTGTGCATATATTACTGCGTTCCGGTTGGAAGGGCGCTGTAGCCTGTGTAATTACTGAGGTTGCGATACTTACCTCTTACGTCTCAAGCGAAGAGCGCAACGTGATGCAGTGTATATCATCCTAATTAGCGCCACGTTGCTGTGTCACTTGTTATCAAGTGCAGGTATCTCTCGTGTTGATTATATAAAGGTTCGCCTTCCGCCACATCACCAGGTATAACCGAGCTATATCCGGGCGCGCCACCCGCCGGGCCGTGTGTACAGATTGTAAAACAACAGACACTGTTCGTTTAATTGGTGTTCAATGACGTCCTGGTATACTCTGTGCCGGGCCGTCGCCGGCGCGCGAGGGCCGGCGGTGGCGGCGCCCGGGGCTCCGTCCCGCGCCCGTGCGCCCGTACTAACCCTCGCATTACATTACACGTAACACGGTGCTGGTATCCGGCCAGGCCCGAGCCACCTGCTGTACGTGCTGCACCGCGTGCAGTGTACGTACCCTACGGGCAACCTTCCGTGAGTGCGTTGTGTGAGCTTCGCTTCAGCGGCTTCTTGGATGGTGTTGTTGTTGTTGTTGTTGTCGTTGTCAGCTTGCCGTTCTTATTAGCTGCGTGTGGCGCGTGCGCGCTTGTGTTGTCACTTCCGGTGAGGGTGTTCAGATTGTGTGCGTGTGTATGTATATATATATACATATATATATTTAAAAGCATCCTGTAGATGTATGTATATAGAGTACTGCATATCCTCCGGCTTGCCTGTCTCTGCCGACGTCGTGTGCTGTGTCCAGTTGTGTAATAACTAACCCGCACCCCGCAGCGTACGGCGAGGGCGGTGCAGGTGGCGGTGGTGCCGGCACGCGGCCCGCCTCCGTCGCCGGCAGCGGAGGCTCGCCCGCGCTCGACCAGCGCCCGGCCTCCAGGTTTGTCAACAAAACACATTCACTGTAACCAAGCAACGGACGCCCCCTCGCCCTCACCCTCGTCACAACTGCCGCCGTCAGACACAAATATGGTAAAGTGTGCTAAGTAAATGGAGCCAAGTGTGCTGCTGGAGAAGTAATGGCGTGGTGAGGTACGCCAGAGGCCGCCGCGGGCATGGTCGCGGTAAGCGGGGGTGTACACGGACCCACGCTCACGCCCACCCCCACTCCCACCGGTCACCGCCATGTAGTACAAGTCTCCATCGCACTAGTAATTTCTCCGGTTACTGTTCTCTGCAGTACTACTGCGTGACAGTAGAATTCTCTTTTTGGTTTAAGAGACTCACCGCCAGTAAAATTACAGTAAATATATTTTATCTTACTATACTTTAGAGTAGAGTAATTGTTACTTCCGGTTTCGTGTGACTCAGGTCATCCGGTGAGTCCGAGCTGTCGGTGACGAGCGTCAACAAGGACAAGAAAGACAAGAAGGGCGTCTTCGGCGGACTCTTCAGCAGGAAGAAGCGGCCGCAGAGCCACATGTAGCGCGGCAGCACCGGCCCGCTTCGAGCCGGACACGCGCGGCGCCACGGCGGACACATGTCACGTGCGACGTGTCGGAACGTCCCGTCCCGCTGTTTGGTGCCGCGCGACTCCATTGTCCACGGCGCTCGCGCTTGGCCCGCGGGCGTCCGCCGGGCGGTGTTGCCGCCGTCGCAGTTTACTTTAAAGTTGTTCCATTTAATTAATCGCAGCGCGCACGCGCACACTGCGCGGAGCTCATGTTAATGTTGAATGTGTAATGTTTTAATTAAAATAAAAAAAAAACAGTGCCTTAAAATACTTGAAGTTGTTAGTATTTACTTTTTTAATATTTTGTTAAACGACCGCTCGCGATACATTCCGCTCCGGCGTCGCTAAATTCGTGTTCGGGACCAAACTCGTGCGCGTTGGCAACACTAACAAAACAGCATACAGATTAAATATATTGTTTGATATAATAATTATTTTTATTACGATCGATTCCTACGTACGGGACCAAATTATAATCAATGTTGCCAACATAAGAAAATTCGTTGAAGTATTGTAACACCGGAAGCAATAATCTATAATAAGTGTATTTTCCGTTATTTTTTTTTTATAATTAAGTATTTCATTTACTATTTAATCATTCTTTTTATACTAGTGTTAAGGCTTCCTTGCATAATGTGTCATGTGCCTGGTGGAGCAGGGATGCGCTCGCCCGCATCCTGGCAACATTAACGGGAGAACAAATTTGTAAATCGCCGTTGGTTTATATAACGAAATCATTATGTACCGATATAATCGTTGTTATCATTATATAAATGAATTATCTAGTATTATTCCACTCGCGCCGGGTCCGCCGCCCGGCTGCGCTCGGCAGGTGGTGGGGGCGCTCCCACCCTCAGTACACAACCAGAGCGCCGCGGTGTATATCCGCTGTGCGCCTGCGTAAAGTACAACGGAAACCGCTGGTAACAACCCCCACTCCTCTCCCAGCCCCGTCCCTTTCTCTGCGCGTACACTCCTCTCTCTCTCTCTCTCTCTCTCTCTCTCTCTGTCTCTCAGTTATATACAATCGTTGATTTTGCATAAGTTTATTAGATCGTTGTTTTTTTTAATATTTACCCCGCGCTTCCCGTTGGCCATAGACAAGCCGGAACCGCGTCGCGGCGAGTGTAACCGCAGAGTACTCGATCAGTAGACAAGTGTAACGACAAAGTGTGTCCAGCGCGCGCCGGCGCCTCCTGGAACTGCTCCAACCTGATTACCTTGATCAATATATTTTTGCATAATTCATTTTGTTGTTTTCATTTGCACCTAAACCTCAATGGGAAACTTGATGCATCATCAGCAGTCACTGCAGGTAGGGCTCTGTTGTCGGAGACGTCTAGGTACGTGCATGCATTATTGTGATCCGGTTTGAAGGGCGATGTAGCTAGTGTAATTGCTGGGGTAACGAAGCTCAACCTCCTATCTCAAGGCGACGAGCGCAATGTAAAGCTATCTCCATTATCCTAACTAGCGCTTCGTTTTGGGCGTATCATTTACCATCAGGTGAACGTCCAGCTCCTCTCGTTGCTTTGTAAAATAAAAAACAATGGTTTTTCTAAATACATATGTCAATGCACCTCCCCCGAGCTGGAGGGGTGGAGCAGGGGCGGGTCGGGGGAGCGGTAAGCGACACGTTTGAATGTATAATGGCGCCGGTAAATATTAACGGAAACGGTGTTCTAAGTGGTGGATGAACCGGACGAAATCCACAAATGTGTTTTTATTAAACGTCCACACGAGCGGCACGTTCACCTGATGGTAAGCGATACGCCTACCCATAACAACGCGGCGCTAGTTAGGATGGTATACACTGCACCACATTGCGCTAGTCGCTTGAAACAGGATGTTATCTGCTTACCGCAGTTATTTCACTAAGCCCAGTGCCCTTCAAACCGGAAAAGAGTAATGTTTGTCGGCTGCGACAGACGCTGCGGTGCTATCTAGACAGTCTGCAACAGCAGAAACCTGCCGCCAGTAAATGTTTAGTATGCAGCGACGTTAAACGTTCTGTACGTCGGTCGCGTATCAAACAATAAATATGGCGGCAAGCGACCGGCACCACGCGAGCTCGAACGAGGACCTGCACCCGGCACCGCAATGCGCTCCTCCTCAGACCTTTGGTGGGGCACCGTTCCTCTTCCACAGCACTTCCTAATATTTCGGTAACGAATGACTGAATTTAAGCCGACGATAATCAGCTCGCTTACAAACTGCCAAGCTGCCGCCCACACAAAGCTACTCCGCCGCCATCACAGCAGCGCCGTGCTTCGGCTGTCAACTCACGAGTACGGGAGCCGGAGTATTGCAGCCGCTTCCTGGTGGTAACTGCACACCGTCTAGGTAGGGGTCAGACCATAGTGTACAAACATTACTGGGCTGTGTACTTGGTACAGGTGAATTTGTTGTCCAGGTCCAATTGACAATTCCGACCGGACCTGCTGACTGCTGCCGGACCCGGAAAAGTGAAAGTTTGATAAATGAAAAACCATTTACTTTATTAAAAATAATAATTAATTGAAATGTGATGGTGATGTATTGCACGTGGTGAACTCCTGCGGCTCTCGTACACCTGGGTGCAGGCGGCCAGGGCTCGGAGGAGGAGGGAGTGGGTCGGAGCGGTGGGGGTAGTGCGTTACATCACATCAATGTTAACCAATAGTTGTTTTTAAATATCGGAAATAGTTTTCAAGTCCCCAAACAACAACGTGGAGGGTCTGAGGGGGTTGTGGTTGGCACCGGAGCGCCGCACCACCTCGATGTTGCCGGTCTGGAAGATGCTCTCGAGCGCCAGCCGCACGCGCAGCTGCTGCGCCACCGACGGCGCGATGTTCGTTCCCCTTTTGTTCTTCACGTAGTAGCTGATGTCCTGCACGGGGTCCTTGGTCTCCCGCACCACCACCGACCGCTTGGTGGGGGCGCTGGAAGCGCTGGGGGCGCGTGGGGCGCGCCCGCGGGGCTTGCCGAGCCGGCGCGCGACCGCCCTGCCGCCGGGCGCGCTGCGGACCTTCGCCAGGTACTTGCTCAGCTTTTCCGCGCGCCGCCCGCTCGCCACGCGTGCGCCCCCCGCTTTGTACTTCTTGTGGCTGACCTTGTGGTGCTGATCCTTGGGCATCCGCAGCAGGTACCTCTGGCCGACCGGCTCCGATCTTTTCGTAATCGTCTTCGTTAGGTCGTTGTCGACGCTGTAGTCGTTCACGTTCGTTTCCGTCTCGTCATCACTCCTCGCGTTGGTGGCGATCCAGGCTTTCTGTTTCAAGTAGTAATCCACGAATTGTCTCACGGGGTTGGCCAGCGAGCGCTTCCGCACGGACCTGGCGGACCTGGCGGGGCGCGGCGACGGCGGCATCTTGGACCACATGTCGGTAACGATGAACAGCGTCTCCAGCAGGTTCGATGCCTGCTTGTCGGAATCCACGCGGAGCTGCGCCGCGGAACTCCCCGGGCGAGCGCGGAGCCCGGGAGCCGCCGGATGTACATTCGCTGATGTCGAATTGGCGGATGTGATGTTATTGCCTGTGGAGGACGAAGTTCTAACGTTTAGTCGCATCACGAAGCAGCAGAGCTGGTATACCTGCAGCGCGCACGTTTTATTCAAAATTATCTCGCGCAGCAGGACATTCCTCCGGCTCCCCTGGGTAGCTCTGATCTTCACAGACATGCTTTGAGGCCAGATGATACAGCTCGTTACCGGCTGTAAGCTTGAACACAGTAAACACTGGTCACGTAGGTTCGTTAAGATGGTCTGCACTGCACCACATTGTGCTCGTCCTCTTGAGACGGAGGATGTCGTCTTTTTATGCCAATAATCACACTAGCTACAGCGTCCTTCAAACCGGAACACAGTAATGTCTGCACACTACTGTTTGGCGATAACCACAGGAGTTGCGGTGGTACCTGCCTGGACTAACGCTAAACCTCCCACCAGTGGCTGCCGCGTGGTGCGATGAAGTTCAATACATTTCTCGTTCGCTTTGCTTTGGAAAAATGTGACACGCACACATTCACATCGTCCTGTAAGCCTTCCCCACCAGCAGGGTGTGGGGTATGGATGCAGTTCCAGGGAACCGGGAACATCAGGAGTATGTGGTGAGCCACTGCTTAATGCTGCACGGGGATGCGCGCGCCTGCGAGGCTTCGTCACGTTACCTGTCATGTTGAGCGCCATCATGAACATTGGCGACAGCTGGAACGGGAAGCTGCAGCGTAGCGCCGCCGGCAAGCTGGCGTTTCTCTTCACGCACTCGATCATCTGTCGCTTGACGTCCTCCGGAACCGGCATCGCCACCGGCCTCGGCGGCGCGCCCGTTGTGCTGCTTGTTCCTGAAGAGGAATAGAGCACTTGAGAATGCTCATCCTCAGGTCCCTTGTTATGGTCTCAATGTTGCAACTCACTGTCGGTCTCGTCCACGAACGACTTGGCTTCGGGCTCGTAGCCGGTGATGTGCGCCAGCCTGTCCAGGAACCACGCGAGCCGGATGATCAGCTCCCTCTCCTCGCCGTCGTGGCCGGGGTGACCCTGGCGGGCGCGCAGGTTCACTTTCATTACAACATTATTACACACACACACGTATCTAAACGTTCTTCACTAGAACTGCCTTTGCACTTTCTTATGACCTTTCTATTCAACTCCTGGACCTGAACTGCAGTCCAGTGACTCACTGCGAGACCAGATAACTCTTTGTAGCATTACACATATTTAACGCAAAGTATCAAGATGTGGCGGCCGCCGCTGTGCTGGTGAGCGCTGCGCCGCCGACAGATGCCGTGCAGCATTCCTCTGCACCGCGCACCTCGACACATGCACTTCGCTCTGTGACCAGCTCGAGGCTCGTGAAACTAAGTATTCAATGCACGAAACAGCAGTTCTACCAGCCAGTCGCCAGCACGAGTCCACTAAACATTGAACAGGAACCTGAGTACACATTTAAAATGGATTTACATCCATCACGTCGCTGCTCACAGGATTGTGAGTGAAATGAGGAGTTGCAGAAGAGGTACCGTTCACACAGAAACAGACAGGTTCCCTTTACTGTTACCCCGAAGCTGGTCGTCGCGACCTACGCACCGCATAGATCATCTCCTTCATGGCGCGGTCCTGCAGCTGCCTGGTGGTGTAGAGCGCGAGGTCCACCAGCCGCCTGACGTGTTCCCGCTCGCGCGTCGCGTTGGCGCACCGCACGCGCTGCAGGTCGGCTCGCGACAGGTTGCGGCCCGGCCAGGTCTTGTTCGCCGGGCTAAAGTTGAGCACGGATGCGGTCAGGTTCAGGATCCGCGGCCACTGCGGGTTTGCGTCCAGCCCGGCGGTCGTGCTGCCGTTGAAGAGGCCTCGCGGCGGCGACTCGCTCCCCCTCACCGGAGAACGGGACACGTTGCCCAAGTTGCCCTGATGATCATCAAGTTTATTGGAACCGCATGTTAAAAAAAAGTTCATTGCTGCAGCAGGGCTGACCAAATTCACATGGCGATATTGGCACTGCGTCGGAGGTAGTTGATGTTGTTGTCGCACCTGACTCAGTTGTAACGTGGTGCAATTCTCCAGGGTCTGCTTGTAGTTCTCCAAGGCCAGCCGCAGCCCGTCCAGGTACTTCCCGCCCTTGCGCACCACGCCGTGCACCTGGTGATGGACATTTATTAAAGCTACAATTGTACATAAGATTGTCAGTCGTTTCACCGTCGTCCAGGACTACCACCCAGTAACCAATACACTTCAAATGATAATCATCATCATCATTGGCGTTTGCTGAACATTTGGCCATATCCGCATCTTCCCTCATAACCTTCAACCACGTGGAAGCGGGACGGTCACGGTATTGCTAGTGAACATAAAAACCCTTTGTATAAATAATTGCGCGCGCAATAAATAATTGTTCGTTGGAGCGGCGCTGGTGGTGCAACCAGGTCAGAGCTTGCGCAGCCGGATGTCCCAAACATCCTGCACCACGCTACCAGCTGGTTTCGCGTGTCGTTGCAGCGCTGTGAAGTGAGGACACGCGCGTCAGGGTATATAGAGTTATGAGGCCACAACGTGGTGCTGAGGTTGTGACCAGGGTCACCAGGAAGTGGTTATTACTACTATACCGGATCTTTACTCGTATATTATAATATTGCCAGCTGGAGGACTTGCAGCAGCTCATTTCTAAAACCGGAATCGAACTAAGTACCGCTGTGTCGCAAGACGTGTGCTGAGCTGCTGTGTCATCACAGGAAACGGACAGGCAGTACTCTTGCTATCAGCTGATGGTTAGAGGTCTGTCGTACCTTCCTCTCCATGTAGCCCTCGTAGCCGTACTCCTCTGCGTACTGGGCGCGCGGTCCTTCCGGCGCGCCGTCGTACTCGTCGAACTCTTCCCCGTAGTAGTTACTCAGGTGCTGCTGGTACTCGTCGTGCTTCTTTTGGTTGTCGAAGAACCGCCTCACCGCCTCCAGGTCCACCGTCCAGGCGGCCGCATGCGCGAGCGCGAGCGCGGCGAACAGGCAGCGCGCGGCCGCGTTACCACTCATGGTCACCAAGTGCTCCGGTTCCGTGCGTCAGGTTCAAACGGACAGCTTCACCTGACTGATGTTGCAAGTAGACGGTTTGTGTTTAAATGAGGTGTCGGGGGCGCGGCGGCGCAATGCGGCTCGCGCGACAATGGACGCGTTACGCCGCCGCGAAGGTATCTGGTGATAGCACTCATTGTATCTGCGGGCAAGCTGATGCGAATTCCGAATATCCATTGTTAGGGCGCGCGGTGAGTACGCCGCGCGGAATCCGGCCCCCACTCCGCCGCGCCCCAACCCGGCCCAGCCCGGCACAGCCCGGCACAGCCCGGCACAGCCCGGCACAGCCCGGCCCAGCCCGGCACAGCAGCTGACCGAAGCAGTCTGCTTTTCAACTGGTACCTTTATTAGCTATGTAGTATTTGTAACAGGAGTCTGCGTGCTGGCGGCGGGGCTGGGCACCACCGCAGCGCCTCTTGCAGCCACGAACAGGACTGAGCCGACATTACCGTGTTCCGGTTTGATGGGCGCTGCAGCTAGTGAATTAATGGGGTAACGAGACTCGGTATCTCCTTCTCAGTAACTCTGGCGAAGAGCGCGGGAGTCACATTGTTACCACCACGTGAACGTCCTGCCGGTCCCGACCGGTCGTTGTGTATATGTGTATATGTATATGTATATGTGTATATGTATATATATATGTATATGTGTATATGTATATGTGTATATGTATATGTGTATATGTATATGTATATGTGTACATGTATATGTATATGTGTATATGTATATATATGTATATGTGTATATGTATATGTGTATATGTATATGTATATGTATATGTATATGTGTATATGTATATGTATATGTGTATATGTATATGTATATGTATATGTATATGTATATGTGTATATGTATATATATATGTATATGTGTATATGTATATGTGTATATGTATATGTATATGTGTATATGTATATGTGTATATGTATATGTATATGTGTACATGTATATGTATATGTATATGTGTATATGTATATGTGTATATGTATATGTGTATATATATATACACACGTTATATTCAAATTGCACTTACAGTAAGCGTGTAATATTTTTATTAAGTACACAGTTTTTTCTTTTTTTTTTTTTTATTAAAGTGGGGGAAATGGCTACGTATACCCGTACTCGCGGGGGCAAGGACGGGTTATGTCGGACTTGCACCGAGTAAAACCCCCATGATGTTCCGTCTCATCGCCTCATGGCGGGGTCACGGGAACGCTATCGCTCGCAACCGCGACCCTGCCGACGCTGGCCGCTTTCGCGGCCCCACCTCGGGTGGAAGGGATGAACCCTCCCTTTCCAAAACACGCCGAAACATCCAGCGCGCCCCCACCTCGGCCTCCTACAATGATGCGGGTGACAGGTTCCCCCGAACCCGTCACCCAGAGGCCATGGGAGCCACGAGAGAAAACCTCTCCCAGCTCTTCGGGGCGGAGAGATGTTTGGCCTGCCGCTACCCGTTAAAGGACCGCGAAGGATAGGGAGTACGGCCCATCGCAATACCGACACTCCTCTACACCTGCGGCACCACCGCCGGCGCGTCCACGTTGCGACACCGATTAGTCGCAAAGGGTACTCCCTCCGCGACTCCACCTCGGCTGCAAGGAACAAGTATTCAACATAAAGCCGCCCCTTTAGCCCCCGGCCGCTCCGGTGAGCTCCAGTTATCCAACCGGTGCTCGAACCTGGAGCGGCCGCTTCGGCCAGCTCTTCGCCGCGGGCCGGCCGGGTGGGTACCACTTCGCTTCACCGTGTGTCGGTCCACGGTTACCAAGCCCCTCCGCCACGACAAGGCGAGAACCCGTGGGGGGCATTAAGGACACAGTACCTTTGGTAGCCGTGTAATACTGTAATAGCTGTGGAGTACATTTAAAACAATAATTTGCGAAGGCAACACATGTGGTCACTGCTCCTCTAAGCCCAGCGGACTAGAAAACTGGCCGTGGACAGCTTGGTGCACCTGCTTTTTCTAGACATGACTTACTGTATATTTGCTATAATGCAATTCTTATGCATATTCTAGCGAGGCTTGAATTATTCCCTAACTTTAGGAGTTTTCTCTTCCCTTTGGTGTAAAGCACTTGTACTCCGTCTCCCTAAAAAAACCAATCCTGCTTCCGTCTCCGAATGCGTCCCATTTCAATTATCCCTTTCCTCTCCAAGGTTTAGGACGCTGTTGTTCTAAAACAACTATCCAGTCATGATTTGAAAAACAATCTGCTTAGTCTGTATCAGTCGGGATTCAGACCAGGACATAGTGTTACTACTATCCTTCTTAAAGTAATCGAAGATATTCATACGGGCATGGAGGATGCGTGCGCAACAATTCTAGTGCTAATTGATTTTCTGACGCGTTCCATGCTGAACACAACGACATCCTCGTTGCCGTATTAGAGTACTGTAAAGTTTCCTCTCCAGCACGGGATTGGTTCTCAACTTACCTTAGAGGACGTCTGGAAGCTGTTCCTGTGGGTCAATCGATTTCTAACTGGTGTACGCAGTTGCAGGCATCCCTCATAGTGGAATACTCTCCTCTTCTATACTCTCTGTTCGTCCACTTGATTAACAACTCACACTCTCAGTTCATACCATCTGTACGCCAATGACTTGCTAATTTATGCCCAAGTAAATTACACAAATATCCAGGAGGCTATTCATCAGCTTAACAATGATCTTGCTCGAATCCATGACTGCAACAACTCCAACAAATTTGGCATCGATGTGAATTCGTCAAAGTGTCCAGCGGCCATTATTGGTAGTTCTCCAGGAGTGGCTAGCTTAGAACTCGTCACACTATCAGCCATTGCATTTAATAAACAGCAATTCCATGTTTCACAAGTGTGCAACACCTGGGATTCATAACCGATTGCTCACTTAGCTGACGCTCTCATTTTGCTGAGCTTCCCAAAGAAGTCTTCAATGGAAGGGTAGAGCCTTGCCGTATGCACAGTAAACCACACTTTCCATTGCGTTAAAGCCAGCCCCCTTGCCACGGCCCTGGGTGACGTAGTCGGGTCTATAACAAAATGATCTATGATTACTTCTTCCTCTTCAGTATCGTGGATGCGTGCCCTGCCTGCGTCACGTCACATCCGTTGAGCGCTGCCAGTTTCCCTGACGCGTGGATACGCCGCAGCAACTCTATGACTCGGTAGCTGACGATTTGTAAAACGCAGCTGATATTCTCTTCGTGCTTGTAAAGAATCTCCATCATTAAGTCCATTACGATAGAAAACGTCAGCGTATTCTTGATTACCGCAATCCGCCTTTGAAATTAAATTTATTTAGTATGGAGAAGAGGAATTATTCCGAATTAAGAAGACGACGACAGCGTACGTCCGCCCAACTTAAATCTCACCAGTCGTTCTGACTCCTTACCTAAAAAGTGGTTTTTTCCTAAAGTTTAGAAACTACGCGCTCTCCGATACTTGTCGGACAGGCATTGCACTCGGGTACTTATTTATGCGCTTTATACGTGTTTTTTAAAAAGTAAAATGTTAGTATAATATTAAATAAAAATGTAAGTATGACGCCTTACTTGTTACTGCACGACTTTCAAAGAACCTGGTTTAAGTTTTACCTCTAAGTGATGGTTGTTAATTTAGTTTAATAAAACAATAATCATTACGTTAAAATTTGTGTAGAAATAAGTAAAACATAAAATCATCGAATCTTTTTCTAGAAAATCGAGAATTTTTTTGAAAAATATTTAAAACACGAACCATTGTCTTTGGATAGGGTATTCCATACATAGACAGTTAGGACACGAGCTACTCTTTAGCCCCTCCACAGTTTTTACAATTGCACAATACTGCACCCATACCTGTGCTCTCTGCTAAATCCTGAGAGTGCCATTGGGCGTTAGGCAATACGTCCACCGTTATGTACATTTTTTGAGTGTTCAATTAAAGTTTTTAAATAAAAGTCATAGGCACGATGGTGGAGCGGGCAGTGGGGCCGTCAGCCACACGCAGGCGCACGAGTGTCGAAACAAGCGTATAGTGACTCGCACGTGATTGTAATGAAAGTTCGCAGTGCAGCAGCAGCGCGCTTGCGCAACGAAGGTCGCGGATTGTTAACTGTGCGCCTGAGGTGCAGTGCAATGCACCGGACGCCCGGGCATGCCCTGGCAGCCGCGCCGGGGGACGGCAGGCACGGCAGGCACGGCGGGCACGGCCTAACCCACGAGAACTGTAAAATAGGAAGCCGATGTTTACGAGCGCTTTCAATCTGCACGGGGCTGGGGCTCGCTGTCGCCAGGCAGTCTACTTGTACTACAAATACGAGTCGCTGTAGATGCAGCCGCAGGCCGTTGGTGCTACAACGCGCCGGTCTCACGAATTATCTTTCACCGGAACTTCAAGCTGAATGGGTTTCGAGCTGCGCCTCTTTGTGCACGGCACTACTGACTGAGCCAACACAGCATCAATCAATATTTAATCTTGTGTATACTATCATATTATCACTGTTTCCGGAGACCGTCTTTTTTTTGTTTCGTGGGGAAATCTTCGACAGATATCCTGCTTCTGAAGAAAATCAAGGTTATGTGAGATTCTTACTAAATCCCGCTCGATGCCCTGTATCAGCGCATTCAGAGAAGCTCCGGGATCTCTTATAGAATGCACCGATACCCCTCTCAACACGTCTCTGAAGAGATGCCTAACCCCCCTAGGCAATATCGCTGACCCACACGCTGTCCCACGCAGGTTCGCTAGTTGAGCGTTAAGGGCCCCCACCTTCAAGGCCCGCGGAACTCCTTGACCCTTTGAGTCGCCTTCTACAACAGGCAGGGCTTACCTTACTCCTATTCTTACCAGCTCGAGACTACAGGGCTTCCGGAGACCTTCTAGGTGTGCAAACGTTACTGTGTTCCGGTTTGAATGGCGCTCTAGTCAGCGAAATCAAACGGCTATCGATACACAGCGTCGTATGTCTCAGGCTACAAGCGCGATGTGGTGTTGTGTATGTCATCCCAAGTAGCGCCACGTTGTTATGGTCGGGCGTACCACTCACCATCAGGTGAACGTGCCGCGCGTCGCGTCGCTTTGATATTTCTTAAAAGTATCAGCATTACCCGTCGATGCTGATGCTGGTGCTGTAACAAGAATGTTCACCTGTTATTAAGTGAAACATTCTGTTATAAAAACAACATAATTCACTTAATTGTAACCAGTTCCATCACTGAGACACACCGTGCCTAGATTCGTGAGGATGTCAGCGCTGCAGGCCATGCGACTCTTACAGCTTTACTGACACGGCTCGTGGACCCGCATCCGCGGCCTGTAACATACGGTGCGTTACAAGTTGGTGCTCAGCGCGTGCGCGTGCGCGTGCGCGTGCGCGTGCGTGCGTATGTCTGTATGTGTGTGTGTGTGCATTAAACGGCTGAGCCGATATTTGAATAGGTCTCTTGGTTTTGCTTGTGTCCTAGATGTTTCGCTGTCAAACTATTCACACAGCTTCCACATAAGCGCGCCGGTAGATGCACAACAACTCACTCATGCGCTGGAATGTTTCGTTACCGCGTATTACCGGTAATTGGTCGGGTCGGTAACAGCGTTCGGTTCAAACGAACAGCTCCACACGGTGGTGAAGCGCGCGGCGCTCACTCACTAGAAATCGCACAACTAACGGACACGAACTGTTGTTTCCGCAGCGAGCCCGCCGCCCGCACCACACCGCACCACCCCGCACCACCCCGCACCACCCGCACCCCGCGGCGGTGCCAGCGCCCGCCGAAGGTCGCCGCGCACCGGCAGCCCCTCCAGCGCGGGCACTCCTTGATCATAATCAAGACGATTTCTTTCATTAGTTTTTATTAAAACGAGCGGGACGTTCACCTGATGTCAAGTGATACGCCCGCGCATTACATTGCGCTCGTCGCTTGGAGACAAGATGTGGTGTGTCGTTCCCCGTAATGAAACTAGCTTCAGCGCCCTTTAAACCGGAACACTGTAACGCTTGCTCAGTGCTGTCGGCTGCAGTAGGCGCAGTGCAGCGCTGGTACCAGTGATACTTAATATATTATAAAACTGAATATGCAAAAGCAAGGTCACACAGACCTGACCAAGTCCTGGTCTTGTTCCCGCCTCGCTCGTCACTGATTGCCGAGTGTTGCCGCGACTGCTGCGGAAGCCGGTCACATTTTTTTGTTTTTAATATATCCCCCCTGCGTGTGGTGGGTCAGGGCCTACTTACACATTTGTCACTTAACATCCTAATTTTGCTCATCTCTATACATTTTATTTACTATATACTCTTCTTTCATCCTTTCTTTTCTATCATCCTCTACTTATCTATCATACTTTTCATCTCCTTTCATGCTCCATCCCATTTCCTTCTTTCACACCTCCCGCAAGTAAAGACAGTCGCCTCGTCATCGTCAACCTGAAACTGAAACAAATCATCCCTTTAGCATATTTCGTCTTTTCTTCTTTCTTCTTCTTCTTCTTTAGTTTAATATTGTTTACATTATTTATTTATATATTAATTTTTATTATTATTTATTTCTTTCTATATTTTATTTATTTCTTTTGATAGCTTCTGCTATCACTGTTTTGAAGAAGTTTATGAAAATTTGACGACTTACGTCTTCACTCATCAGGGAGGCAATGGCTTCCTCTGTGAGCTGTCTCCTCAGCTCCACCTCTAGCTTCAATCTTTGCCTCCCGTATAAGGGACAGGAAGTGAGGATGTGCACCGCAGTCTGGTCCACCGCCGGGTCACAAAGGCACGCGGGACTCTCCTGGAGCTCGAACCTGTGAAGGTACTCGGAGAATCCCCTGTGTCCAGTGAACATCTAGGCCACGACCATGTCGAGCTCGAGCCGGCGAAGCGAATGATATGCCGACGCGAAGTCTGGGAAGAAAATCTTCGTTGTCGAAGCCGTCGTACCTTGCACGTACCTCCTGTTCCATTCGTCAAGCGTCTTCAGCCTGACCTGACACTTGACGAAGGAAACGTGGCAGTCCTCGTACACCGGTCTTCTTTTATCCTTCAGGGCCGCTTCCTTCTCCAGTTGGTCCGCCCTCTCGTTACCCTCCATCCCCACGTGCGCTTTCACCCAAAACAGCCTTACGTTCGTTCCTTTTGCTCGCGCTTTCATTATGTTCTCTTTCACTTCGAGCGCCAGGGGGTGGAGGGTGTCTGATTTTGCCACAGTTTCAAGGGCGGACCTCGAGTCGCTAAGTACGGCGCACGAATGCGCCGACCCGCTGGCCGCGTACCCGGTCGCTTTGGCCAAAGCCAGCAGCTCTGCCTGGTATACGGTGCAGAAGTTGCCCAACTTGAGTTTCTTGTTCGTAACCTCTGCGGCGCTCCGCACATCCGCCGGTCACATTCACAACCACCGGTAAATAAAATGTATTCAAAGGCCAGACTACGTCGTTAATCACAGTAACGCCCACCTTCCTCTGCGTCGGGTAGTTTCATTGCAGCGGCAGGTGACCACACGTCACATCCAGTTTTAATATCAGGAATTTGGGTTCAGAACAGTTACCAGGTGCCTCAGCAATACACCACCAAGTATTTAACACTTTCAACTTAGACGTAACTAAATTTTAGCTAGTGTCCCGGAGTATCCCCTAATGCACACATAACCTTGTCTTCCACCCTCAAGCAAGGTATATTTTAAGATTTCTCCCACGATAAAAAAGGTAGTGCAATTATTAGAGTAACGCGAGGCTCAACATCTCACGTGTCAGCCGACGAGCGCAATGTGGTGTAGTGTACGACATCTTAACTATCACCACATTGTTGTGGGCGGGCGCGTCACTTAATATCAGGTGACGTCCCGCTCCTCTCGTCGTCCAATTAAAAAAAAACTTACTAGTATACCAATACAATTTATTATTACAAATGATTGATGTTTACACATTTCCTCGTAATTCACCAATCCCCGGCGACGGGTGCCGGCACCAGCGCCGCAGCATCAGACCCGCCGCAGGGAGGCCGGTTCTACTTGTTGCACCTTTTAATTTTAATTCGTATTCCCTTTTCCAGTAACTGCGTGTGAATGTTAAATAATGTTTTCTCTTGTGCGATCAATTTACCCAGCGGTGGGAATGTAACGTGGGCTTTGCAATGAAACACAGAAGCAGTTAGAAAATTGTATTTGTCGCATGTAGCCCGGCGGCGCTAGGGCTGGTCGGGCGCGCCGCCCAGCACGGCGCCGCTGTACGCCAGGTCCCAGTAGTGCTCCACGCCGTGCTTGTGGAAGTGCTCGCGCGCCTGCTTCTCCGTCGGCATCACCTGCGGCACGCATCGCACATCAGCCGGCTGCACGGCAAAGCGAACAACACCACTAAACACCGCAGCAGCAGCGGCCGTCAGCCAACCCGCACACTACCTTGAACTTGATCTCGCCGAAGGCGCGCTGCTTGGTCACGCCCTCCCACACCAGCTGGCACGTGTTCGGCACCTCCGCGCCCTCAGCGTCCTTCACCATGTCCTCCTCCCACTTGATGCGTTGCAGCATCAGCCTGCGACATTTGAAATAACTTCACCCTCCACTTTTTATATCAGAAGCGTGAAAAGGAACCAAAAAATCAAAAATCATTTATTTGACAACGAACATTACACAGTGATAACAGTTATCGGTGTCTGCTTTTAGTCATGACAACGCCTGCGCCTGCGCGTGCGCCTGCGCGTGCGCCTGCGCGTGCGCCTGCGCCATGAGACACCCCGCCCTTCCTTATCATGCATAATTTGAATTTGTTGTCGCAATAAGTTTACGAGCGCAAAATCCCCACCCTTTTTTTGTTTAAAAGTATACATTTAAATAACACATTGCATTAACAATTCAATTTCCTCATAACATTGTGTTTTTACCACTTCGTTATTACTATCTCGCAGTCAGGATAGTTTTCGTTACATATTTTTAATTATTTATTTATTTTCTTTTACATACTGATCTCACGTTACGCTGGATGCTTGCAAAAGTAGTTTTGTCGTTGGGGTGGGTATAACTGTATAGTTCCTTCTCCTCGTCGTATGCTACGGTTTCGTTGGGTTTTAAAGTGCAATATAATATATACAGTTTACTAACAGATAGTACATCAGCGAGCTCATAGAGGCAGTCTGTGGAGTACTTCCGATTATTAAAATACATAACCTTGAGAAGCGCTCTTTGAGCTCTTTCCACTGTGATGAAGTGCGTTTTATTGGCACCTCCTCATATTGGTAACAATATACAATGGTGGACTGTACCAGAGAAATGTGTATGTACTTTAACAAATTATTTGTTAAACAAGTGTTTGTGGTATTTCTCGGAGCAATCTGTTCTACTCGGGGACACCACCACAATCTTCGATCAAGTTGAATATCTAAGTATTTTGTTTGATTAACTTTATTTATGATTGGACAGTTACAGGAATCATTTGCGACATGGGAACATTTATCAATTTTTATATTATAATAATCTTTTTGGGAATTGTTATATATACTAAAACATATGTAATTTGTTTTGCTCGTATTTAAGGGTAATAAGTTATTTTTTATCCAAGCATCAATCAGGACTAAACCTTGCTCAGCTCTTAATTTAACCTCGTCCCAGTTTGATCCTGTGAAGACAGACGTATCGTCGGCGTACGAATAAATTTTAGCAAGAGGAATACTCATGTTGCACAGGTCATTTATGTCTATTAAAAATAGGGTGGGACCAAGGACACTACCCTGTGGTACCCCACAGGTATTCCGATGTCATCAGTGTTGCCTGAATCCAGCTTAACTCGTTGGCTACGACCATGAATGTAATCTTTAAAGATACTAAGTTGTTTGCGTCTAATCCCAATTTTCTCAAGATTTTGCATCAGGATGTCGAAGGAAACGGTATCAAAAGCCTCTTTTACATCCATTTACTGTTAAACATTTATCTCCTTTATCGAGATGTTCTATTAACGAGGCTGTCAACGATGTAATAGCATCTTCTGTAGATAAACCGCGTCGAAAACCAAATTGGGACGTCGATAAAATATCAAATTTAGTTAAATAGCTGAATAATCTAGACTTTAATAATTTTTCTAAGATCTTTGAGAGGGCTGGTAAATCTGAAATAGGCCTGTAATTGTTTACATCGTCTCTGTCTCCACCTTTATAAACAGGGCTGATACAGATTGTATAGTAGCGCAGCAGGAACAGTGACCGTCCTAAAACAGATTAGCTGGATGTGTCAGAGCCGGCGCAATTTCCTGTTTTACAAATTTTAGGCAGCGAGTTGAATTGTAGTCCAACCCTGGCGCACTGTCCGTTTCTAGATCAGTGATGATACTATTTCCTTCGCCAACGTCAGTATCCAACAAACAAATGACTGACCGCGCACAGGTACATGTTCAAGGTAACTCTATATGGCAGTCAGGGGTTGAACGGATATTTAGTGCGAGTTCATCACCGACAGTAGCAAAGTAATTATTTATAAAGCTATCCGATGCCGGGCGAGTCCACTCAATAAGTACTGTTCTTTATTATCTGTTGTAATTTTATTAGTGTGTGTAATATTTTTTATATTTTCCCACAGCAATTTGTTATTTCTAATCGAATTTGCTAAGCGGTTTCCGTCATAGTTTCTACTAAGTTTTCCTAATTAATCGTTACAGTAATTACGATGGCGTGTACATGTTAGTTTTTAGTTTCATTGTTGGCGTCATCACGAGATTGTGTTTGAAGTTTGTTGTTATTGGTTTCTATGCATCTTAACATGCCGATAGTAACCCATGGTTTAATTCGGTTACCTTTAGGGATGTTAGTTACAATAGTATTTTCACAGGCAATGAACACGGTCTTTTATTAAGTATTTTGTATATATTATTAATTTATGTTTGTTTATAGAATAAACGCTATACGTTATGTTTTTACGAAACTGATTGGTAATATGGCAATATTTTATTTTCTAATAGGGTTGTCTAGTTCGGTAAGTGTAATACAATATGTGGGAGTGCGAATATAATTTGTGTTTTAGCGGAATATTTATCGTTTTATCCGGTCTGCATCTAAAACATATTCTCAAGAGTATTTTTTATTATATTTAGGACAATAGATTTGACAAGTTATGAAACATTGCTCTAGAATGTTACTTGTACAAGGTATTAAGTTAATAAATAAGATGTTTCATTTCACAAAACGCGACCCACGGTACTGTAATCATTGCTCATTTACAAGTTTTGTATTTTCATTTCCGGCGGCAGCCCGGGCGGAAGAGGAAGTGTGTTTCAACAGTTAAATGACAAGTTCATATTTGACACTGCTGCTACGTCTCAAGGAGACGAGCTCTATGCGGTGCAGTGCATACCATCTTACCTAGCGCCACGTTGTATGGGCGGGCCTATCACTTACCATCACGTGATCGCTCCGCTGGTCTATTAGCTTCGTTAAATAAAAAAATCTACAGTAAATTTTTTTAGGTGATAGTAGGTTCTGAAGATGCCCTCTGGCCTCCTTCTCTGTCTCTCTCTCCTCTCTTCCTTCTGCAGTCCTTTTCTCCCCACCTAGAACACCCTTCCAGCTGAAACTGTGTTTGCAGCGTTGAGAATGCCTTTCCTTTGTTTCACAGCTAAGATAGCTAAAGTAGCCGGCGTGTCTCACCTCTTGTACTTCTCGTGCTGTTTAGGCCCGCCCTCCACCACCACCAGGCAGCAGCCTCGGTGCAGCAGCACGCAGCCAGTCATGTGCAGCTGCTTGGCGTTCACCTCCACCTTGAACTTGGCGGACGCGCACTCGAACAAGTCCTGGACTCTGTGGGTGAACATTCATATTACTAGTGCCAGCTGCCGCTGGGGACGGTTTAGTGCCATGCTCCACCTGGTCACAGCTACGAACCTGTAGACGGCGACGTGAGCGCCCATCGTCGTGTCTTCTCTTATTTTCCTGTCGATCTGGAAGCAGATGTGATTACATGTAAGTGAGAGAGACGGACAACAAAGTTTGCAATGTATAGATACATGTAACATGGTTCAGCCCGATCTGTCTGCAGCTGGAATTTCGATCTTACTTCCCACGCTGGGCATCATCATCATCATTTCAGCGCACTGTTGTCCTCGGCTGAATATTAACCTCAATTTCTTTAGGTTTACAGCGCGAGTGGTGTAACGCAGCTCGCCTCCAACAAACACAATCAACTCCATCTAAATCTATCTCCAGCTCCAACAACTCCTGTGATCTTCAGGAGCTGTTCCCATTAGTTGAATTTCATAACACCGGCAGTGAAGTAACGGTGAACGCCTCCCGCTCCGCACCGCGTACGTGCAAAAGCTGGTGACGCGGCGCGAGACCAGCGTGAGGGATGATGCTGTAGCTCCGTGGTCGGGGCCTCACCTTCTCCCTCTTCTGCTCCTTGGTAAGCGCCCGCGCCTTGTTCGCATCGAGATGGGTTTTCTGCCGCTTGGCTATCTGCTCGCGCACCTTCGCTTCCACTGCACTGGGGTCCTGCACTGCCTCCGTGCCCAGCGCGCGCATCAGATTCGATATCCTGGCGACAGGAGCACCATCATCAGTACCAGCAAAACAACGACTCGCCAACAAATCAAATACCGCCTCAGCACCACATTGTGACGCCAGTTAGAATGTCGTGCACTGCACCACATTGTTCTTGCCTTGAGTCATGAGCTGTTAAGTCTCGTTACTGCAGTAGTTCCACCAGCTGCAGCGCCCTGCAGTCCGCACAGTAATATCTGCACACTGTTGCGAGGCGACGCGCAGCGTGAACCGTACCTGAGCTTGGGTTCGGGCGGCGCTTCCAAGCCAAGCCTGACCTTCTCCTGCTCCTCCTTCCACGCCTCGCGGCGGCTCTGCCTACGGAGTTTCTTCCTCTCCTTCTTCGTGAGGAACACCGGCATGTACGTCGGCTTCAGAGGCTCTGCTGTTGAGTAATACGCCAAACATTATATATACATATGCGTTGATATTTTGCCTAACTGTTCACCACATTTCCACTTCATGTTAAAAGACAATAAGACTGATGATGATGAAACTCGTCCAAAATACTCTAGTTCTCATATATAGACAGCTGGAACTCAGCGGTGCTGATGCTAGTGATAACCAGTAAGATATATTTAAATACCCAATGCGTTGTGTGTGTGTAAATGGTTTATTTATCGAGCCGTCGAAATATTGAAGGTCATGTGGAGGTGACGGTCATCCTCCTATACAGGTGCACATTCCTGGACCGCCGCGTCATCACTTTCCAGTGAGATCACACACCAGGCTACTGTATCTTAACATATATATGAATCGAGGAGGCGCCGGTTCGATCCCTGATTAGTTTGAACTACTGATGAAACTGTGTAGAAAATGCTCTGCAACATTCATCAGCTGTCTTTGTGGGGAAAGGCCGCGTGTCCCAACAGTGGAACAGTAATGAGGGCTCATTCATGTTCTTATATTACAGCATCTCTTCTTTTTACCAAGTTAGTGTACATTAAACAACTTTGCCACAGAGAAAAAATAATAAAATAAATATATAAATGTGTACAGTTTATAATAAAGAAATATAAATGAATACTTGCGTGTCCTGAGCCGGACCATAGACAACAGCGAGTCATAATGATTTACTTAAGCGACAGTTTTTTGTTGCAAAAATATAATCTTATTAGGACATTGGACAGACTTGAAATTAATGTTATCACACTCACGGGAGCCTAGCCAACCTCACCAGCTCGCGGTGCACTCTGCTGATCAACAAACAAGGCTCTGGCGGTCAACACCCACTAGTTGTGCTACCGTGGCGGCCCGCCCAATAAGTACATAGGAGATAGCACGGCGCTCGGCGGCTCGCGGCGGGCAGTCACCCGGATTCAAGTTACAGGCAAAGATTAAGGATGAGGTCTGAGAAGCTCTGCAGGAAGGAGGCTCAAGCACAACAACGCCTTACTCTTATTTACTTCTGAATTTCTTTACAATGAATAAATATAAATTTTCTATTGGCAGTTTTCATCTTGCAACCCAGCATCCCTCGCAGTACCAATAGAAATGCATAGAAGCGTAATAAATATATTTTTTTTATATTTGTATTAAAAAAATCTGTAGAACCTCCTAGATAGATAGATATTAGGTTAAATGAATACGTACTTTCATGATAGTCTCTGCAACAACAAAAAAACTGTTATCACAGTCGAGCCACCGCGAATAAAAAAATCCGAGAAATCATTCTCCTGAAATAGAAACACTGACAAACTTTCAACTTCGAAAACCTATAAATTATATTCCAAACAGGAGTAACCGCGAGCGCACCAACTAGTCCCGGAAGTGAGATAAATCCGAATTAAACCGCACGCGCGACATTTCGCGGACAATATCCGCTGCGCTCGGACGTGACAGTGAGAATGTTGACGCCTTTGGTGCTGTTGGCGGTGGTGATCAACATCGCCGGCTTGCTGAACAACTACAACATAAAGCACCACCAACTGGACATACGCGTCAAAAGGGACGACCAAGCAGAACTTCAATATGACGACCCGTTACAACTACTCAACGAAACGACCAATGACATTCTGGATCGGAACACCTCACACGACGCACCTGAACATGAAGAAGTCACTAAAGAACAGGACACAGACGTGGATGTAGCTTACACTGTAGAAGATGATCTATTGTTTAATTATACTGGATACAATGAAGCAGAAAATGATGAAGTTATCAAAGAAGAAGATATTGCACCAAAGAAGAATACCTTCGATGTAAATTTGGCGTCCGATAGTCTATTAAACGAATCCGACAACAGGTTTGAAATGACAGATAAAATGATCAGAAATGAAAGTGAATTTATGAAAAACGCTACTGAAGAACCGTTTCAAGAAGAACTGGATAAAGAACTTATGAACTCCATCCCCGAATACAACAATAGTGATGTACCGGAAACTGTAGCTATAGGTGTAAAGGTATTGCTAATAAACAAAATTGCAGGAAATCTATTCAAAGAACAATCCGATAGAGAAGATGAAAATTTCGATGCGAAACAAGAAATAGAAATGATAAAAGAACTCGACGACAAGTTGACAAATTTAAAAAATTACGAAAATAATAATAAACAGGAAGAACTGACGAAATACGATAACGAAGTTTTGGATTACAAGCGCGCGAGCATATTGCTCGATATCATATTGAATTTGCGGGATGACAACGTTGATAAGGAGACAATTGACAGAGGGAAGAGATACGCACCGTACGGCGATGGATCATTTAGTGCACCACCAAACAATATGAAGAGTGGTGATGGATGGAACAGACGCGGTGTCGATCCAGGATATGTTGGGAACTACACAGCATACAGCGGCTTGTTGTCGAATTTCAATTCCAATTATCGACAATACACACAATCTTATCCAAACAATGTCAACTTATATCCGAACAACAACCTTAATGGACGGAATACTAACTACATTCACTACAACAGAAACTCCACGCACCAATACAATAACTTCAATAACCAACAGACTTACAACAACAACTTTACAAACCGAACCTACTTTCCAACTTATCCCATAAACCGGAACCCATCCAACATCAACCAAACCTACAGGGCGTACAATTCATTAGCACCTTACAACAACCAAACGTACTTCTACAACGGTTACCCAGGTTACTACCAAAGTTACCAACGCATGAACCCATACGGTGGAAACCAGAAAGTGCCCGCTCACAGCACAAACGGAAGTGGAATTTACACAAGCAACTTCTACAACAACTATTATCCAATATACAATCAAAGCAGTAACGCCAACCGGAACGCGTCTGATGGTCACCGAGCACCTGGATCTAACGGTAACGGTACGCTAACTTCCAACTCTACAACAGCTGCGCCGGATATAATGAGAAGCTGCATCATGTGCGGATCAGTCGGATGCCCCAACTTCTTCAGGAAGATGGGATTCTTTTGTGTTCCTTTGGACGAACAATAATTTTGGTACTAATTCAGACTCTTTTATAATCATATCATAACTTGGGTACCCATGATCTACCTGATAGTAAAGATCCAACAATAATAGTCATAAGTGGACACAGACCCTGGATAGCGTACTTTTTGGCCCTCTCTGAAGAACTATCTACTAAGCCAGCTTGGCAGAAAATTCCTTCCACACTGAGTGTTTTTGGAAAGTACACTAAGCTTAGCATCTTCCACCAGTACAAGAGTGCAGTTGAACTCCATGTTAATGTGATAGTGAATGTGGTGATGACATTGGTACCATAAACATCTGAAAACTTCAGTAACAACAGTTATATTTGAAGATTTTAATGCAGAATGTAGAAAAAATAAATAAATGTGCCTCCATTCCATGGTCTTTTTATAAATTTCCTCTTCATCTTCTTTTCATGAAGTATTCTCTCTGATCTAGCTTCTTGTCATTCAACTCTATCACAGCACTATATATACAAATCCTATTCCAATAAAACAATCCCCATTCACTTCCACTTCCCACCACCTGTATATCCATCCACATCCATGCAAACCACTGGCGTTGTATCAACAGCAGCTCAGCGGCATGAGATCCGTACATTATATCAATTACATAACAAACTAACTCAGCTGGTAACAACCATGTTCAAAGACCATGCTTGTACCAATCACAAAATGTAAATGCTGGAGCCCACGGCAAACTATGTAAGAATGGTGTTGATGGACCTGAAAATAAGAGATCAGTGGTTTCCAAACTTTTCTCATAGGTTCACTTGTAAAATTTAGCTGGCTCTGGTGGACCCTCTGCAATAACATTTCTACCATATTCCTAAAATTCGACAAAACATGTAAACAATAGAGCAAATGAAGACGCCCACTGAGACTACTTTGGAACCCTGAGGGTCCACCAGGAGCACGTAAGGAACTAAAGACCTAGACGAAAGTCAACACCATGCTTGTTGGTGTTCTAATTGGTATTAAGGTGATAGAGGAAACTATTGGTTTGTGACAATGAGGTGTTTATGGTGGAATTGAGACAACCGGAAGTACGTTTATTTATATTCCTCGAATTGTATGTCTTATCAAATATTATTTAGAAACAGTTTCCTGTCCACAGCCAACATTGTGTTATCTACATAACAGAGTTATGACTGTCCGGTATTTATAGTATTAGCTGGAAGTAGTGGATTTATATAGTGCGAGCTGGCACTATATCCTCATGATGTCAAACAAAATGCTCCTCGTCAGGTTGCGATGGGCAGGATGTGTACACAACCACATATTGCCTCAACGTATTACAGATGGTACATCTGCTAATTCCAATTTTTTTTTACTTACGGCACCCTTCAATATATTGTTGTAGTATTTATTAGACTACGTTTTTTGTAGTAGTGTATATATTTGATTCCTGAATGATTTCAAGTAATAGAAAATTGGTAGAAGAATAAATACAGTCATCAATAGCCGATAGATCACTGTTGGAGTCAGGCCTATCCCAAAGTTCTTCACATCGATCGGTCCTCCGCTCCTCTGATTCCGGCGCTTTGCTAACGTCCGTCACAGTCAGCATGGTCTCTAGCACCGCCAGGCATTGGGGGCTATTGTTTGTAGGGGTTCAAATGGAAGGATTTGGGTCACTTCCCGCCTTACTGGTAAAATGCGGGTTGTTGGTAGCCAGAGCCTCGTCTGTTGATTAGCAGGATTCACCACGAGCTGATGACGTTGGCCTAAGCCCCGTAAGTTGTTGTGAACATCCAAAAGTAAATACAACACTCAGTGCAAATATTGGAAATGTGGAAAAGTGTTTCAATACTAATAATATCTCTAACTCACTAGGTGGCCTGAGCTGCTGCGGGTGCTCCACCAGATTGGTGATGGCGTCCTCGTTGAGGTTGTCGACGATATCATCCTCACCCACGTTGCACGAGTCCACACGCTGCGTTTCGGTCCGCGCGTCACCCGAGCCTGACTCCTTCTTCCTCTTCGATTCCCTTTCCTCAGGTGTCATCAGGATCACGCTGTCCCACCTGGTGTAGAAGGCGTTCATACAGATACCGTGTAATTGGTATACATGCTATTATTAAAACAACTTGCCATGGTGATGAAAATAAGCTCTTTCTGCAGCAGCTCCAGGCAGAAATGCTGCGCTTACATAACACGCTTTGTTTCTATCATATATGTGATTACTGAGGGAGTACTTCTAATAGCGTTATGTGACAGAACTTCACTGAAGCTGAATCCTGCACACTGCAGCAACAGTAGAGAAAGTGGTGCAGAAATACCATTACAGTCAATGTGCAATGTCCATTTACCACTCGATGTCCGGCACGCGGTCGCTGTCCGGCGTATCAGCCGCCAACAGCGCCAACTTGGTGGCAGACGAGATGCCGGTCTTGCGCGCTATCTGGCTGATCTCGTTCTGCAGCTTCTCCAGTTGAGCCTGACGCAGAAATGGGAGCGACGGGGGCGAAAAGAGAGATTGATATTAATAAAACTAGCAGTCAGAGAAAATAAAATTGGCAGAAAAGATGAACTGTTGCTCACAAAACAACTGGAAACATTGTCATTATTATCAAATACTCTTTTATGGGAGCATCAGCTCTCTCTGTGTTACAGCAACCGTAAGACCATGACCACCATGTTAGCCATCCTCAACAGGTTTCAAAATCTGCTAGTCCGACGCACGTATTTCTTACCATTCAACAATAGACAGGTAATGACTCCTATTGTGCTTGCGGAAAGTCTCCCCTCCTGAAGACCAGCCCGTCACATGATGCTGCCACTAAACTGCGACTTTGCTGGAGTAACACTAAAGTCCATAGCAATGTGGTGCTGTGTCGTTAAAACATCGGTGTTAATCAGAGGCAGGTCACGGCTGACGTATCACTTACAGGTGAACATCTCAGGACTGTCATACCATGACTGCGTCAGTTTCGTATCGCACCTTCATCCTCAGCCTCTCGGCGAGCTGGCGGAACTTGCCCGGCTCGTGGAAGCGGAGCGCGCGGCGCGTGCGCATCGGCGGCTTGCTGAGCACGCGCTCGTCGAGCCATGGAGCGCTCGCCGGCACCGCGCCAGTTGTCGCGCCGCTCGACAGTTGCGCCCTGAACTCCTCGCGGCGCAGCGCCCGGATGTTAGCCTGGTAGTGAGCGCAAACAAGTTCAGTGAATGTTCGGATTTGTAAAAATCTATAGCTTGTTATATTACTGAAATAATGAGTTCCATTGTCCATATCAAAACCAACAAGCTAGGTAGTAATTACACTAGTTACAGCATCCTTCGAACCGGAACACAATAATGTTTGCATACTACTTTTCTGTCAGCAGAAATAGGAGCTGCAGGGTACCTATATAGACGGTCTCCGGCAACAGAGTATATATATCAAAGCAATGAGTGTGATCCCATATAGTGAAAAAATAGAAAAAAAAAATTATTTTGATGGTAAAAAACAACTTCACCTTCAGGGTAGGAACGACGTGAGTTAACTGCACCCGCTTTCCGCTGGTGTCCACCGTGCGCCCCTCCCTATCTAAAATGAGGGGGGCTGGCCCTGATCCGCCCACCGCCGCCAGAGCGCCTCCTGAAAACATTTACAGTTACACAAACCATGCACAAGCTTCTACCATTAGGTGTGGTCATACACTGAATGGACACAGCGGTGCTTGCTGTCACCCACTGCCTTCTTAATAGTGTCCGACTCTCTTATAGATTCTATGAGTTTTGCATGTCTGCCTTACCTAAAATAATGTGATTCTCCACACAGCCACATGAATACCTCATCTGCTTAATGGAGATATTACATTGTAAATTAAAAAAAACTTCACTAATACCATAAACCAAGGACACTCATATGCATTTACTTAAGTCCCTATAAGAAAGAGCACCTTCGTATGACAACCAACATTCCAAAACTCTAAGAGTGGCAACTCACCTGCCAATTTCCTCTGTATCCTCGCCTGCAGTTCCGCAATCTTTCTCTGTTTCTCCAGCTCCTCAGCACTGAGCTGTATTGCAGCTGCAAGTGTTATGTTAATATTGAGGTACTTATATATGCTTATGAGTCTGTCATGCACAAGGATGTTTACTCCAATATTTTATTATTGCAATAGAGGAAGAAACCGTCAAACAATACTCTAGTGCTTTACACAATCAAGATGATACTGAATTTCTCACCACTGAGTCTTCCTCTATCCTGATTTGAGTAGATGAATTAAATATACCGAAAAGTGAATATAGACTGTTCGTGTGTTGATAATTTTGTATACACTTACATGGTTTTGAATACAATACTGGTTTAATCACGCTCGGTGGTGGTATAGCATTGTTCTGCTGCATCTGAACCTTGAGCTGCTGCGCCGTCGCCGCTGCAACGTTTACCCCTGGCCGCTGCTCACCTTTCATAGCAATCAGAGCTCTTTTCCTCTCCTCTATCTCCTTTTGTGCATTCGCCATCATCAGCTGCAAATATATTTTTATTTACTGCTAACAATCTCAATTTAACAAAAGCTCAGTGACAATGTGGCAGAAAAATTCATAGTCATCATCATTACCATCACCCTATTTCACTTCTGCACATAAAATAGATCTCCAAGTTGGCCTAAAAAAATATAGAATATGTAAGTGACCCTTAGGGTTAAAAGTTTCAAATCAGAATAGTTTAACAGCAAAATTTTACCTTAATCTTGTCAGCACTGAGTCCTGCCATCTTGGATCCCACAGTCTCCCCATCGTGCAGGCCAGATGACAGATCCATGCCATTGCCGAGCTTTTTCTCTTTGTCTTCCCTTTCTTTCTCATTACGAGACTCACGCTTCTCCTCTCTACTTTCTTTTTCATCATGACGCGATCTAAAACATGTGATGTTTAAACATGTTACAGAAATTATTAACTTATGTGCTTTAATTTTTGGAAAATTAATTTGATTATCCATACAAGACCCTCCGATCTACTAGTAATTTTTTATTATCTCTAATAGGTAATCTCTTGACTTAAATTTCATTTTTTATGTTACAACTAAGTTAGGGAAGTCCCCATCAAGAGTCCTCTGGCTTTATTAAGTTGACAGTCAAAATATGAAAATGTTATAGTAGATCTATAATAAAAGAAAATAATAATATTTGCATACTTGCATGATGGGTTCAAAAAAACCATATCACCAATCAAACTCCACAATACTTAGCTCTGAAATAGAATCAGAGCCTCAGTGTTACAAAGCAAGTGCTTAGCCACTGTGCCACAAAGGTAGACAGTAAAGTTAGCCAATTTGTGTATCAAATATTTGTTTACCTCTTATTATCCCTGTCCTTGTCACTTGAGGATTCATGTTTCCTCTTTGATGTTTTAGAGCTGGATATCAACTCCTGTGCTAAGGCCAGCACCTTGTCTGCAAGCTTACTTGCTTTCTTTGAGTCTATGTGTGATGATATTTTGTCAATAATTTTGCGACGTTCATAACTGTAAATATTTTTTGTAAATTTAATTATGACAGTTTTCTACACTTGTGATTTTCATAAAAAATTTAAATTTAAAAAATTCACAATGTAGTAAATTTTATGTGATACTTTGAATATTTTTAAGACTAACAATATATTTTACCAAGAGGATAACTTAAAAAGGAATAGGTACTCTAACAAAAAGTAGTGTCTACAAACAAGGACATTACAGGGTTGAATGAGACTAGATATTTGGGTATCTACACAGACACATACACCCTGTCTCATTGTATTATTATTTTCTGTTTATTATTCCCTTTTTTAATATCAAACAACTTATAGCAAAGATCAATTTGAGTTTGTCTAATAGAGTACTACCACTAATATGTCGCCATAACCGCTGTACAAAAGCATAGCCTCATTCTATCCGATATTTGAGCGTTTTAAGAAAATTAGCACATTTAAAAAATAAAGGTATTTTATCAATAAAATTAAGGCTATTTATCAATATAATTATACTAATTATTGCATACCCGTTTGTCAAACAAGAAGAGACAGTTGAGAGTAGGGAACTGTCGGACTTTCCAATCGTCCTATAAATTGCCCGGTCCAGCGACGATCGCAAATCCTCTACCTCCCGTCGGGATAATTGCAAAGCCATTGCTTCAACAGAATCTTGCAAATCGAATTTGAAATGCAAAACTTTGAGGTTATATTTATTATATCTTATGAAATTTACATCTATCACATAATCACTATTATTAAAGGGGGTTTGATCCGAACCGTCATTATTTTAAATTCGTTTTGTAAAAATTAATAATTTTAGTATAATGATTTGTAAATATAGGTAATATTTATTACGTTTGACGTACACAATAGACAATTTAACTGTGTTGCTATAACCAAAATCATTAATTCTCGCATCATTTGAAATAATTTTAAAGAATGATTTAAGAAATGTTAAATCAAAAACTAAGCGGCAGACGATTATGATTTCGCAAACTGTAAGCTAGCAGAAACAGCAGTTATTTGTTTGTTTCTGACACCAACACACTGTTTTCAGATCAACAAATTAATAAACGATTCATATGACGGGATTTGGATTATTTTCCACCACGCTGGCCCAGTGCGGGATGGTGGGAGCCAAAACCTCGTTTGTTGATTTTATTTTTATTACTCGTTCCTTCCGGACATTTTTGAGCTTGGGATTTTATTCTTATCCTTTATACAATTATTTATTTATTCATTTCCTTCTTTTTTTCTTTTCATCTTTCTTTCCATTCTCATCTTTTTTACCGTTCTTTATATCTCATTCTTTTTCCATTATAATTCTTCCTCTCATACTTCGCGCTCGAAATAAGGGACATCGCCGTACTTTATTGTCTTTCCTTTTCTTATTCTACTTTACATTTTGCCTTAACTTTTTCTTCACTCTATTTATTCTACTTTTGTTCTACATTCTTTGTTATTCTAGTGCTTATCTTATTTCTATTTTACAATTTAACATTTCTTACTTCTATTGTTTGCACTTCTTTTACTTCCTTTACCAGCTCTTTTGTATTTTGTTTTATTATTTTCTATAGTTTGGCTTATAATCTTTTTGCAGAACTGTACAAAGATTGGACGGCCTTGTTCCTCCCTTGTCAGAAAGGCGATCTACCTTTGATCCTTTCTCCTAGCTCGATCTCCTTTTCTGCGCTCTGCGCCCTATATACGGGGCAGTCAGTGATTAGTTGCTGCACGGTCGGGTCCATACTCAGGTCACAGGTACACAAGGGACACTCCGTGAGTTTAAACCTGTGAAGATACTCCGAGAATCCCCCGTGTCCCAGAAGCATTTGGACCATGTACGGCTCCAGCTGGGTCTTCCGGAGCATAGTATAAGCTGACCTAACTTCCGGAAAGTGGACGCCGTACTACCTTCCACATAGCGTCTGTTCCATTCGTCGAGCGTAGCTTGAGCTGCGGCTTTACGAATGAGACAGGGCATCCCTCGTAGTCCGCTCGTCTTTTACTCTTCAGGATCGCATCCTTGGCCAGTTGATCCGCCCTCATGTTGCCCTCCGTCCTCGCGTGCGCTTTTATCAAAAATAACCTTACTTCCTTTCCTTCTGTTTTTTCTTTCGATAGATTGCCTTTCACTCTCATCGCTAAGGGATGGACGGTGTCGGGTCTTGCAACTGTCTGCAGGGCGGATCTGGAATCGCTCAGTATAGCACATGACTGATGCGGCTCCCTGGCCGCGTACCCTGTCGCTTCCGCCAGTGCCAGCAGCTCAGCCTGGTAAACGGTGTAGTAGTTACCCAACTTGAGTTTTTTGCTCTTCATCTCTACGGCGTCCCGCATGACGCAGAATGCCACACCGACTTTGCCTTCTATGCGGCTGCCGTCTGTATATTGTATATATTGGCAGGCCTCGTGAGAAGCTGGCCTCCCTGTGCACCCTCCCCCAGGCAGGAGAACTCCACACCTACTTGACCAGACGACTGTGGCAGTCTCCTGTAGCTTACCGGTGCCTCCAGGTCACGGTCACCCAGCACTTTCCGGGAGTGGCCACGCTTTATTTCTAATAAAGTGGCTGGTTCTTGGACCCGAAAGTCCAGAGGAAGCAGCCCGGCAAATACTAGGGCCGAGTGCAGCGACGCGGTTCGATGCGTACGGGCAATTTTTGCGCGAATCCGCGTTAGACTGCGTCTAGTTGCCTGCGAACCAGCAGCTTCTTAGCCACCGGCGCCCATGCACTCGCTGTATACAAAACTATCGGCTCCACCACTGCCAGATACATTGTCCTGATTATCTCCGCGGGCACGACACTTTCAAGGCCCTACACAGTGATAGAGGTAGAGGTTCTGCATCTTTTTGCTCCCTTTCTTCACGTGCATGTTGAACGTGAGCCTATCGTCAATTGTGAGGCCAAGTATCCGGACTTCCCGAGTTCGACTAAGGGCTCCCCTCCCATGGACAGTATTGGGTTGTCGTACTTCAGCTTGTTAGTTAGTACAATCACGTTTGTTTTGTGAGGTGCGAACTTTAGCTCGTTTCTGACTCCCCAAATGTGCACATCGACGAGAACCGCGTTAGCCTTCCTCGTGATGTCCCCGGTCTCTTGCCCCGTGAAGACCAGCATGATGTCATCTGCGAATGCCTAGCATTGTGTCCCGCCCTTGGCCACCGCCTCCAGAAGTGGGTTTAGGAGGAGGGTTCAGAACGTTAGACTGCCTACGGATCCCTGCACGCAACCCCTCGGTGGTCTCTGTGACCCACTCCGCCCCCGCATACTTAACGGCCACCTTGCGATCGCTAATATAGCTATTTGCAAGGTGCCGCAGACTCGCTAGGCAGCGTGTTTCAATCAGTCAGTACCGTATAGCAGGCCACCAGGACTTGTCAAAGGCTCACTCTCTGTCGTTTGTTGATGAGAAGAGTGTACCACGAGCAGGTGAGGTTGGCTTGGATCCCGTGACTTGTTATATGCATATTATTAAAAGGTATTAAAAAGAATATTTGTTAACTTTTCTTCAAGAATGTGATAAGCATTATTTTCACAATAATCTTTTCTAAGAACTCGGTACTTCCAGTTCATCCATAGATTTTAAAGTTAAGTGAATATGTTTGAAAATCCATTATGCTCGCTAAATATTAATATAATAAAAGGGATAATAATATTAGCTAGTAGTAAATTCTTGTATTTATGTTGTAATGTATTTATTGTTAAAAATGACGGTCTTGCGTACAAAGAAACGTAACAGATGTTTGTTTTGTTTTTGACTTAATGTGGTAAACATTAAAAAAAATAGTATTCCGGCTTTTATAAAATAAATATTTTATAAGTATTGATCATCATTCTTTATAAGTATAATTTGGGCTATAAAAGAAATAATAAAAAGGAGATAATTATAAGTTAAAACAAACATAACCTTAAAATGTCTGATGATGAAGAAATCTTGGTGAAGAAAAGCAAGCAGATACACTATGGCTCTTTGGAGGAGCAGGAAAAGGCGCGACTGGCGGCACTTGCCGCTGCCGCCAAGGAAGGTGTTGAAGATGGGGGCGGGCAAGAACTTGGTGATATCCAGATATCTAACGGTAAGTCTCCGCCACACTGAAGTATAACGATATTTGTTAAAAGCAAAATTACTGAAATTGTCCAGGAACCACTACAGTTTTCATTTTTTGCGTACATTTATACATAAACATTAATACTGTTGTTTTTTTTTTTTTAACAAGTATTCAAAGGACAGGCTGGAATACTTTTTGATGGGGAACTAGCCATGAACGGTTTCATGATTTCAGGTTCATGAGAATAGCTGCCTCTTGAGCATAACTCAGAGTGATCTTATCAGACTACCTTGTTTTAATCTATCAAAATAGATAACTGAATCTACAGTTTGCCTTTGTGGGTTTGACCTTTTGCACTATGAATCTTTGCCTTTTTCCTCCTTTTAATAATTTACCTATTCTTCTAACCCCCAACATATACAAATTTTTTTTTGCTGTACCCTCTTTTTGAATGAAAATGATTTCCTCTTACATAAATAAATTACTTTCTAGAATATATGGAGCTGGAAGAAGAGATGTCTAAAGATAAGAAAGCATTACTCGAGGAGTTTGAAAGGAGGCGGAAAGCTCGTCAGTTGAACGTTTCTACTGATGATGATGAGGTAATGTTTTATAAGAATCTTGTTGCATAATAATGGGAACAAACTACCAGGACATGATGGTTGTAACACCTTGTACAAGTCAAAAAAGACTAATTCACTCCCCTGTCACTTTATAAGAACCATATAATATATCAGTGCTCCCTTCTTCATGAAATATTTTCCATTTTAGAAAGCTATAAGGTTAATGTTAATTATCACTACTAAAGGTACGAAGAAGTCTGCGACAACTAGGTGAACCTGTGTGCCTGTTTGGTGAGGGTCCAGCCGAGAGAAGGGTGCGATTGAGAGATTTACTTAGCTAGTAAGTAAAAAGGAAATTAGTTCAGTATTGTTCTATAATTAGTTATGGACTTTGGCATTTGGTGCTGCCATATAGCTTTTTAACTTTTGAATTTGATTAATAAGTATTTCCTACTCTATCTCTATTTACTACTCCAAGGTTCCATTCATCTCGCTAACAAAATTCTACACTCTACTTTTAGATCAATAACATTTAATATAATGTAAATTAATGCATTATACTTTAGTCTAGGTGAAGATGCTATTCATAAGAAATTGGAAGAGGAGGAGGCAAGAATAGAGAGAGACAGGGGGCGTGAAGGCACCTGGTATCATGAGGGACCCCCTGAACTAAGAGATGCTAGGATATGGATTGCCAGATACTCGCTTCCAAGGGCTAAACAAAGGTAAGAAATTAGTTTACAAAGATCAGATCCAAGTGACGTAATTTTCATGTTATGGATGAGTTCATCAAGTCAGGTCTTAGTCAAATTACTCAGTTCAATTAATTCTAATAAGATATGTCAAAGGAGTTCTCTATCTAACCATTTCTATCTCTTTTTGAGCCATCATTATACTAGATGTATGGAAATCTACATAATTTGAGGACTCTGATCTGTTACCAGGTTAATGAAGGCTCGTGAGGAGTTGAAACTGCCCGGCAGCGTACGTGCGGCCGCCAAGCAAGAGTCACAGAGGAAAGCATCTGCTATGTCCATTTATTGTAGTCAGGTGAAAAAAGTTTATAAGCTAAGCAACAAGTTGGTTATTCCCCTGATGGTATGTTATACAACTGATTATAGCAACGGGAGTATTTGCCTAAAGAAAAGAGAATAGAGGAGTTCCAAAAGAATGAAGAAGAATTTAGATTAGGCAGTAAATAGTGAGCAGGCAGCAAATTTTAGACTCTCTATTTAGATAGAGAGTCTAAAATTTGTTAATTTTGAAACTACTAACTTAATGCTGATTTCTTTATATGGCTTATTGTTAATTGTTTTGGTACTATCAGTTCATCATCACCATTTGTTCCAGATAGGTGACACCAGGCCTATTAGCTACTGCCGCTTCAGCAACGACAGCCAGATGTTGATCACGGCGAGCTGGTGAGTGGCATTCTACCCAGTTGTATATGTGCTTGTTTGTACATGTTGTGTACTTAAAACGGGTTTTATGAATTTCACATGTTTCCATCTCTGACATGGTTCCCTACGATCTCGTTTACTTCTCTTTAAAGGATGGTCGCGTACGAAGAGTAGTTGTGTATATATACTGATTAGGGTTCGTTAAGTGTGAAAACAAGAAGCAGCCAAACTGCTGGCAAGTTACTGGAGAGCCTCTAGGGATATACCACCACAGCACTTATTTCAGCCGACATACAGTAATGAACAAAATACAATACCGTGTTCTGGTGTGAAGGGCGCTATAGCTAGTGAAATTAGTAGGGTAATAAGATTTAATAAGCGCAATCTGATGTAGTGTATACATTCCTAACTAGCTCCGCGTTGTAACGGGCGTGCGTATCACTTAACATCAGGTGAACATCCCGCTTTTGTCATCACTTCGAAGAATAAAAAAACTCTGTTCAATACAGTTAAGACCAAACCAGCGGTTCCTACAGTTGTTCCCAGTGACATTGTCATCAGGTCGGGTTTGATCAAGGTGTGGTCGGTGCCGGAATGCACGCCGCTGCAGACCCTCAAGGGTCACACGTGCAACGTCAGCTCGGCGGTGTTCCACCCGCAGGCGACGCTGCCGTCGCATTTCCAGGACATAGTGAGATAAATGATGTTACATAAAACTTCAACGTCAATACTGCAGTGGTGCCCAGACTATCTCCACCATGAGACCCATCTTTTAAGTACTTTGCCATAATGATCAAACGGTTACAATCATCAGCATCAGCCCTAGACATCCTCTGCTGGACATAGGCCTTCCTCAAAGATCTTCACACCGATCGATCCTACGCTGCCCACATCCAGCAGCCACCACCAGGGGCCGTCGTTTGTAGGGGATCATAGGGGAGGGACTTGGGCCATTTCTCACCACGCTGCCCCACATGCGGGTTGGGTTGGGGTGCTATATGCTAAAGTATTAATTTCAAAACTGGACCGTTTAGTGTCAGTCTGTCGCACCACGTACACCCGAGTGTAGACATTTTTGTGGGACATGGTCACCTTGAGTCCAGCTATATTATAAATAAAGAATCCCATCATATGATGATGCAGCTTCGAAGTGATTGTAGGTGTAAAGCATTTAAATTGGACTTCAATAGGAGATGACGTGTCCGACGCGAAGGTCCGCTTCGGAAATTTAACTTTCAATGTGTGGATGATGATATTCAGATAAACAACGCGAAAGATGGCAAGGAACCTGACGCGATGGAGACGGAGGAGAAGTCGGAAGTGTGCACGATGGCGTCCTGCGCTTACGACGGCAGCGTACACCTGTGGAACTTCTCCAGGTAAATGATGTTTCTTCACAATGCGACAACACGAGCAGGAGGTTTCATTATCAGCCGTCAGACGCCCACTGCTGGCCTTAGGCCTTCCCCAATGATCTCCATATGGATCGAACCCCCGTTATGATCGGCACGGGCTCCGGTCACGCCAGTCACTTGGGGTCGTCTTTTGTTAGAGTTCATTGAGGGGAATTGGGCCGTAACCCACCACGCAGGCCCAATGCAGGTTGGTGGGTTGTCAGAGCCTCGTCTGTTATTCAACCAGGGGTCCATCGTGTGCTGGTGAGGTTGACTTGTGCTCCGTAAGATGTTGCGCGGAACTCCTTACACCCTTTTAGCGGGACGATTACCTGATCCTAAGTGATACGTGGCGCTAGTTATGATGATATCCACTGCAGCATATTGGCCTCGCGGCTCCTGGCTGGCCATGAGTTACAGATTGCCTCTACCGCAACAGCCTTTGTAGTGGAACTTGGCAATGTTGGTGCTCGCTGTTCATTCATCGTTTTGTTGCAATAGGGAACTAATCGTAGTAGACATCATCCTGACGAATGGATTATAAATACATGAATGAAGGAATAGAAGTATGTGTGAAGGGATCCAAGGGGTTAGAGGTTTGGATGATTCCATTCATCATCCATTCTATCTACAGTGAGGCGCCGATAGCGTCACTGGAGGGCCACAAGCCGGCGCGCGTGGCTCGAGCGGAGTTCCACCCGTCGGGGCGGTTCCTCGCCACCACCGTGTTCGATCACTCCTGGAGGCTGTGGGACTTGGAGACCGGTGAGTTAGCATATCGAATACCTTCACCTCCATGATAGTACTATTTTTTGAGACAAAAAAATAATTACATCAGCAGCAAGTTCAGGTGGTGATAAGCGTGTGCCTGTGAGGATATTTATCATCTAAAGTAAGATTTTCAGATCATTTTCAGACATTCACTCTCTATGCGGGAAGCAGTAATCTTTGCACACTACTGTCTGACGTCAGAATAAGGTGCTGCTGTGGTCAAAGCCACCAGCCACAGTAGTTTCATAGTAATTGTGTTCTTTGGCACAGGTACGGAGGTGCTGCACCAGGAGGGTCACGCGAAGCCGGTCTACAGCATCGCCTTCCAGGGCGACGGCTCGCTCGCTGTCACCGGGTGAGTTAATAACTCATTTTAATCAAATAAAAAACATAACTCGCCAAAAAATATAATTTCAATAGGTGGAGATCAGTTTACATTGTTTTCCCACTAGTGGGATTAAACTTTTTTTATTTGAATTTTACAACGTACTTTGACCTTTACTATTTAAATAATGTCTACTGGTGGTAGTGTCTCTCTTGTCGAATACCGCCTAAATAGGTACCACCGCAGCGCCTATTGCAGCCGACACACAGTACTGTGTTCCGGTTTGAAGGGCCCTGTAGCTGTAATTACTGAGTCTCAAGGCGACGAACGCAATGTAGTGCAGTGTATACCTTCCTAACCAGCGTCACGTTGTCATGGGAAAGCGTATCACTTACCACCACGTGAACACGTCCCGCTCGTCTCGTCTCTTCATAGCATTAAAAAAATAACTAGTAATAACGGTACGGTTTTCTAAACTATAGTGTATACAAATTCACCAGCCAGGACTTTACTGTTCCCTTATGGGAGTAACCCTAAAGTCCCAACTGTGGGAACATAGTAAAGTTATTAATTTTTCATGAATATAAAAATAAGCACAGGAAAGAGTTCAACGACTGGAGCCAGGTCCAGCTTCCATTGACCTCCGGCCTTGTCAGCTGTTGGAAGTGTTCCGTACTAATGATGGTTCTGTTCGCGCAGTGGCATGGACGCGTTCGGTCGTGTGTGGGACGTGCGCACCGGACGCTGCGTCATGTTCCTAGAGGGGCACCTGGGACCGGTGCTGGGCGCGGACTGGTCTCCAGCCGGGTACCGCCTCGCCACAGCCGCAGCCGACCATCAGGTGCGACAGACGGCGCCGATTCTATTTAATCATTCACATTTTTGTACTAATGAACTAAATGGATGATCTGGTGGTGCTCTATAATCAAATTGAAGAAGATGTAATATTGATTAGTTGACTGTCACCATCACTACCTTATACCTAAATTTCACTTAATATTAAGTGAAAATTAATCTGAAGATGAGAAGAGTCATGCTCGCATTGAATATTCTGGCTATACCGATGTTATGTTCGCCGACTTCATATGAAGGTAGTCAGCTAGTCTACGGGATTGATTAAAACCCGACCACCATCCTGACTCGACCACCGCCACAACCTGACCACCATTACAACCACACCCCGATCACAACTCGACCACCACCACCATAACCCCACCACATGTAGTATAACAACCATCGCATATAGAAGTTAACTGTCACATACAAGGTAGAACAGAGAATATGGAGTTTTGAAGAAAAAAATTATCCAAATGATATCAGATCTTAAAATATATCCTTCGACTGCTCTCCCTCTCCCACTGCTGCACAAAAGCGAGTGGGCAAATTTTGATGAATTTTATTGTGCAGACTAAAATCTGGGATCTGAGGAGGCGGGCGTCCATCTACACTATACCAGCGCACACGCATCTAATCAGCGGTGAGTATTGCTGCTGGTACCACCACCGCAGCGCCTGCCACCTGCTGCCACCGTACATCAGGGAAACGGCTACCATCTCCCGCTCTGATGGAGTTGTAATTTGTGAAAGTATTATAGTAACAGCTGTGGTACATTGGTGGTAGGTCTCCGTTACTGGAGACCGGCTGGGTAGGCACCACTGCAGTGCCCATTGCATCCGACAAACAGTACTGTGCAAACATTACTGTATTCCGGTTTGAAGGGTGCTGTAGCTAGTGAAATTACTGGGGTAACGAGACTTTGCATCTTGTGTCTCGTATACCAATGTCGCTCAGTTAACCAACATTACTAACTTGGTAGTATTAATACCATCATATTGTGGAAGATACCATTATTTTTTATTATGAATCGAAATCATAGCATTTTTATAATAACACGCAGCTTGATTGTAAGGTGAAGATCCTCAAATGACTATTAACAGAGGCAGAGGAAGAACTTCCACGAGGTGGAACTAATAATTGGTGGATGCTGTTGGCCGTGCTTGATGTATGGTATGAAGTTATTAAGTTACTGTTCATTGCCACACAGACGTCCGGTACCAGCGGAGCCCCGGGCACTACCTGCTCACCAGCTCGTACGACGGGACCGCGAAGCTGTGGTCCGACCCGGCGTGGCACCCGCTGCGCACACTCTCCGGGCACGACAACAAGGTGACACATTTTGACGCAGTAACATTAAATCGGATGCACTGGTACGCGTACGCACTCACGCGGGTGATACGCAATCTGATGCCAGAATGCGCACCATTCTACGTACACTGATCACTGGTTTCACTGCTGCTCGGTCTCTGTTGCTGGAGACGGTATAGGTACCACTGCAGCGCCGATTGCAGCCGACAAACAGTAGTGTGCAAACATAACTGTGTTCCGGTTTGAAGGGCGTTGTAGCTAGTGAAATTACTGGCGTGACGAGACTTACCATCTTACGTCTGAACGACGCGCGCAATGTGGTGCGGTGTATACCAATCTAACTAGTACAACGTTATTACAGGCGTATCACTTACCATCAGGTGAAAGTCCTGTTCGTCTGGTCGCTTAATGAAATAAAAAAAAAACATATTTACCAAACATATATCATGTCTCCTCGCGTATCTATGCACAACTTATATCTTAGGACTTCAACCTATGTAGGTACGTAGTTCTGGTAGTATTATATATATATACACATATATACATACATACATATATCATCATCAGCCGACAGGCGTCCATTGCTGGACACAGGCTTCCTCCAAAAATCTACACATCGTTCAGGCATTGCCATTGTCTGAATCCGGTGGATTCCCGCGATTATCACCAGATATGGTCGGTCCACCACGTGGGAGCCCTTGTGTGTGTGTGTATATATACATATATGTGTGTATGTCGTGCGAGTGGAGGCGGACGCGTCTCGTCGGCTACGGTATCGTTGATGTATACTCATGTGACGTTCCGGTTGCCCGTGCAGGTGATGAGTGCGGACATATCGCACGACAACAAGTACATCGCGAGCTGCTCGTACGACCGCACCTTCAAGCTGTGGGCGCCCGAGCTGCAGTAGCGGCGCCGCGCGCCGCCTCGCCGCCCCGCCTCGCCGCCCCACCTCGCCGCACCACCTCGCCGCCCCACCTCGCCGCACCACCTCGCCGCCACACGCAGAATGCTATTGAGGGATTTTATTTCAACGATCAACCACGCTGCTGTACTACTTACGGGCGGCAGGTCTGTTGTTGCAGACCGTCTAGGTACGAGCCACGGCAGCGCCTGTTACACTCGACAAACAGTACTGTGCAATCATTGTTGTGTTCCTGTTTGAAGGGCACTACAGCTAGTAAAATTACTGAGGTAAGGAGGACCTAACATCTTATATATTAACGTGACGAGCACATTGTGGTGCAGTGCGCCATCCTGACTAGCGCCACTTTGTCATAGGCAGGCGTATCACCTACTAGCAGGTGAACGTCCCAATTGTCTCGTCTTGAATTGAATAAATAAATAAAATACATTAAAAATTTATATTTCGTATCTATAATGTAAATAAATTAACAAAAGTAACAATATTAGTCATAAAAATTAAAAAAAAGAACATAACAAAGCTTCCATTTTATGTAAACAGTCGACATCTAACCTGTAAAATAAATAAATAAATCGTCCACGTTGTGAGGAGGTACTCACAGTAGGCACCTGTACAAACTGCCACGGCCCCGGAAAAAGTCGCGCATCAAGTTCTCCCACTCGGCCGCCTGAGGCGCTACCGTCTGGACACCAACATCCTTGTACGTTCTCTTAGGCGGGGGTTCCTCGGAAATGAAGGAGCTGCTCCGTTTCCTCGACAAGGCGTTAGAGCAGGAAGACCAGTTGGTGGACAGGCGGATGTTCACTTGGGCTTCGTTGAGCAGAAACGAGTCGGATGCGGTGTCTAGTTCCATTTCGTCCGAGGTACTGCTCAGAGCCCCCGCCCGTTTCTGTGCACTGGTCTGCAGCAATCTGCTGTCGTCACTGAAGTACTGGATGTTCTGAAAACTACTGTGCAACGCCGGTACAACCGTTAATCTCCTCATCTCTTCGATCTCTATCACGCGTTCCTTCTCGCTTCTGGCTACGAGGGTTCCAGCTGAAACTAGAACATATTTTTTTAATCAAAAAAGCAACGAGAAAAGCGGGACGATCACCCGATGATAAGTGTTACCTGCCCATAACGTGACGCTAGATAGGATGACATATTCTGCACCACATTGTGCTCGTCGCCTTTGAGACAAGATGTTAAGTCTCGTTACACTAGTAATTACGCTAGACACGTTTACAACGTCCTTCAAACCGTAGCACAGTAATCTTCGCACACTGCTGTTTGTCGGTTACAATACGCACGATAGTGGACGGTCGCCGGTGACAGACCTACCATCAGTTGTGGCGCAAATAACACACAGACCGGATACTAATAGGAGCGCTACAAATCCAAAAATAAAGATGGCGCTAAAAAATTCGTCACTCAACTTCCGTTTCCCGGTCATCCTGATGTGAATAACATCCATAACGACCAATTTACGTCCCCACCGGTGGGGCACAGCCCTACCCTCAATATGAGAATGACATGATGTCATTAAAGCATTGTATTATCACATTATCAATATTATTACTACAAACCTTGTCTGTCTATCAGTCCTTCATGCCCTGACTTGTCCTGGTGTTCTCCAAATTGACCTTCATTGATCTCTAATCCACTAATCCTCTCCCATCTAATACATTCTCTACTAATCCCTTCTTCACTAAGGGTTTTTCTATTAACTTCAACATCATTAAGGTGATCACTGTTAACGTGATCTTCACTAATCACTGCTTCACTATTGCTATCTTCACTATTGTTATCTTCACTAGTCTGATCTAAATTAACCTCATTACGGTAATCACTGGTAATTGGATCTTCACGATTCTGATCTTCATTTACTATAATATCATTAAGGTGATTGTCGTTAATTTGATCTTCACTAATCACTGCTTCGCTATAGTGATTTTCACCAAATTGATCTTCAATTATCATACAATCATTAAAATTATCACTGTTAATTTCACTTTCGCTAATCCCTCCTTCACCAAGTTGATCTTCACAAGTCTGATCTCCAATAGCATCATCATCATCACAAATGCAATAAACGCTCACTAGATCTTCAGGTCTCTCATCATCAGCAAGATAATTACTATTAATATAAGTTTCCTCAATCACATCTTCATCAATCTCTTCGTCACTAAGATTATCATCACTTTCTTCTAAGTGAAATATTCTTCTATATAATCTCAACATTCTCGCTTCAAAGCCTTCATAGAATTCTTTAGATTCATCGTGAGGATTCTCCTCTCTCTCAATGATGAGGTCTGGCAAGGGACTCAGCGATCTTGATGTCGGCTCTGCAATTGCGCTGGGCGACAACTGGTGCTCTTCCTCTATCGGTGAAAAAGCTGAACGGGGAAATAAAATATATTTAATATAACCACGTTTTATGAAGTTATCACATGGAGCAGCTTTCAAAATGGGTAACAATGGTCTCTCGAGGAAATTGGTAAGCAACTGAAGCGCTAGAAAAGAAATCCCAAATGAATTATTGCTTTTAATTTGTTATAATTACAATTTCCAGTTTATGCAAAAACCAAATGTAGAGTTACAATGGCCAAATCTAATTAAATGTGTATTTTGGACACAGTCATAAAATTCTGTATCGATATCTTCGGGGTAGGGACTACCAGTGGTCGTCTACCGGCTGCTAATGATGAGCGCAATAAAAATCCTACGTCATGCCATTCCTTTACTCACAGGCGTTGGTCCAATAACGTTTGATCACTACTGACCGAACCGGAATGAGAATTCCCAATCTACCAACTCATGTTAGCCGCTACCACTGCTGCGAGTGAAGAAAACATGAAGCTGTCGTCGGCACCACCAGCATCTTGCGTAACATAAAACTGATTTACGAATCTTCAAAAACTTTATAGTATAGACGACTTACTCTCAAATTTTTTTTCGAACAAACTATGCACTAATTGTGATTTCCTGTGAGCCCATTCCCAGCCCCATTGCCTCGGCATGTTTTAATAATAATACTTTAAAGTTCTTTATAATTTAAATAACTTTCACATTTTGCTATCAGAATGGTCATGCCGGTTTTCAAGAACAACGACACATTCGGTTAATATATAGGATGCATTAGTTACGCTGATGCACGCTGCATCCACGACAGAGAGCTTTCCCTGCTATTAACTCCACGTCGACATCCACGCTAAACTAAATGTGTTGTTATTGTTCAAAACCGGCGATGCGTGCGCACTGTTAATTTAAATATTGAATTAATAACTTGAAGGTAGTTATTTAAAAATAATAGGTATAGAAAATTTATATTTTTTCTATGTACCCAATAATATTTTAACACGGAAAAATGGAGATGTGATGCGACTAGGTTTTAAAAGCAAGAATTTGCTTACAATAAGGCGTACTAGGTGTCCGAGAAAAAATTAAGTTCAAGTATTTGAATATAAGTTTTTAATACTGTCTTAGAGATACAATTATCAAGTAAAGATTTACATGCTGTTAACACAGTACGTAACAAGCTACACGAGTTAAGTTTATGTAACGCTACAATGATAATCCAAAATATCGAAGTATGTCTCAAGAGATATTTCAGCTTTTACAAATTGATTTCTTCTATTCCTTTCAAGATAAAGTTTAATTTTTATTGTTATTTGACAAGTATTGACCATACTCTATAGTATTTATTTAGTGACTTGGTTTCTAGTTCGGAAAAATTGTACGTACGACTCATGAAACAGAATATAAATAAATTAAAACTATTTTTATTTTCACACATTTGTATAGCTAAACAAATTTAGTTTAAAAGTTATGTAGTATCAGTTTAAAGAAAGTTTAATGTTTTTCTCAGAACATTAACATATTAACGTTATAAATAATTCAGTTCATACAACGGGACGTCACTAAAGAGAATCAAATAACAAATGTCAATGACACAAGGGAATGTTAGTTGCATGCGAACTGGACGCGAGCTGCCATCGGAGATATAATGGTTGCGTAGCCTCTGCGTCCGTCAGTAGCCCCAGGCACAGCAGTCCGTGTCGCGCGCCTCCGCAGCGTGCCGTCTCGCGTACCTGATAACTCCCATTAATGCTATAGCTCGGAAACAATACTTCGAGGAAGACATAAATAGAAACCGTTACACGTTCATTCGACAATTTAAACATAGTGAATCCTCCGTTTGCTTAAAACGAAATTGTTAAATAATTATTCGCGATGGTTATACAGAAGATATGTTGTCTCGGCGCGGGGTACGTCGGCGGCCCAACCTGCAGCGTGATCGCGATGAAATGTCCCAACATAAAGGTTACGGTGTGCGACAAGAGCGCCGAGCGCATCAGTCAGTGGAACTCGGACAAGCTGCCGATATACGAGCCCGGGCTGGACGACGTCGTCAAACAGTGCAGAGGTAAAAACTTATTCTTCTCTACCGATATCGCGCAGAGCATACAGGAGGCCGATTTAATCTTCATCTCCGTCAACACGCCGACGAAGACCTTTGGCAATGGAAAAGGTAGGGCCGCGGATTTGAAGTACATTGAGGGGGCTGCGAGGATGATTGCTGATTTGGCCACCAGCAATAAGATTGTGGTCGAAAAGAGCACCGTACCAGTGAAAGCAGCAGAGATCATCATGAAGATCCTACGCGCGAACACCAAACCTGGTGTAGAATACCAGATCCTTTCTAATCCTGAATTTCTAGCTGAGGGTACTGCAATTGTTGATCTTGTTGAAGCTGAGAGAGTGCTTATTGGTGGAGAAGACACACCAGAGGGACAAAAAGCTGTTCAAAAGTTGTGCTGGGTGTATGAGCACTGGATCCCTGCCAAGAATATTCTAACAACAAATACATGGAGTTCTGAGTTATCTAAGCTTGCTGCTAATGCATTCCTCGCTCAGAGAATATCTAGTATCAACTCTCTGTCTGCTGTGTGTGAGGCTACAGGTGCTGATGTGTCAGAAGTGGCCCGAGCAGTGGGGAGAGACTCACGTATTGGTCCTAAATTCCTTGAAGCTTCAATTGGATTTGGTGGGAGTTGTTTCCAGAAAGACATCCTTAATTTAATATACCTATGCGAGTGTTTAAACTTGCCTGAAGTGGCTGCCTATTGGCAACAAGTGGTCAACTTGAATGATTATCAAAAGACTCGGTTCACACGGAAAGTCATTGAATCACTATTTAACACAGTTACAGATAAAAAGATTGCAATACTAGGATTTTCCTTCAAGAAGAACACTGGGGATACCCGTGAGTCACCTGCTATACATGTGTGCAAGACATTACTGGATGAAGGTGCTAAACTTCACATATACGATCCAAAGGTTGAAACTGAACAGATATATTATGAATTAACTACACCTTATGTGACTTCTGAGCTGGAGGTGGTACGCAAGAACATCGAGATCCACAGCACAGCTTACTCGGCCGTCGCCGGCGCGCACGCGCTGGTTCTGTGCACCGAATGGGATGAGTTCAAAGAGCTGGATTATAAGAAGATTTACGAAGTTATGATGAAGCCGGCTTATATCTTTGACGGCAGAAAGATATTAGATCATGAAGCGCTGCTGAACATTGGGTTTCACGTTCAGACAATCGGGAAGAGACTGTCTAGAGCCAGCAGCATCAGGGCGCAGGGGAGCCAGACATTGCCTTAAGATATATGTGAGTACTGTTTAAATTTTCCATTACTGGGTTATATTTGAATGATCGGCAGATTTCTAACTGCATGTGTATATACATGTTATCAGCTTCATTTAAAAGTACATGAATTGTGTTTTCAATGAGAAGGATCTGACAAATATTTCCTGTGTCATTATATCATATCACGATTCCAGCTTATCATTGTCCACTGCTGGTCATAACCTCCAAGATCAACATTAATATTAATTCTGATGAAAGTTTGGAGATACCTCCAGTAATACTTGGCACATTGTAAACTAGTTCCTGAAATTTTCTTATATATTTATTACTTGGAGTCTCTTGTTTAGTGATCACCAATATCTCCAACTCTCAACATGTATTCTTTCAGTATCACCGTGGACTGTGATCACTCACTTTCACATGGTTACACTATTAAGTAATCAGCAGTTAAATAACTTTATTTTTTTCAAATATTGAATGAATTTTGATCTTTTGTTTTCTATGAAATTATTTTTTAATTAAATTCAACAGCAAGACCATGTCATGCCAGGTCTGGGAATAAAGAGAAGTATACTTACTGATTATATATGTCAAGTTATATTTCATGTGTTTAAGCTGTCTGTATAAGGTTAGGTAGGATACAACTTGAGGAGTGTTCCTTATAAATAAATAGGCCTCCTAATTCCTAAATTAATAAAGATAATCTATAATATTTCCACGGTGGTGTGCCAGGGCTTTCCAACAGACGGCTCTTCTTGTCAGATATATGATATATCCAGAGTCAACACTACATCTACCAAACTAGCCAAGTGTAGGTCAGCGGATGTCAATGTCCACAACTCATTGAGTTGTTGCTCTTGGACTATGTTGTTTATCGCTGAAATTTCAAGCTAGCTAAAGATCAAACCTGCTCCTCCTCAATACGTGGACCATGATCGACCCTCACAGAAACTAACTTTTAGTATATGTGTATACTTTTAGTATTCATTTGCATTAGACTATGATAAATAGTTTTACTACTAGTTTACTATAGTTTTACTGGTTACTCTGTTGCCGGAGACTGCCTGGGTAGACACAACTACAGCATCTATTTCTGCCGGTAAACAGTAGTGTAGAAACATTAACGTGTTCCAGTTGTTAGGGTGCTGTTGCTAAAGTAATTACTAGAATAATGGGGCACAATATCTTATGTCTCAAGAGGATGAGCACAATATGGTGTTGTGCATACCATCCTAACTAGCCCCACATTGTCGCGGGCAAGCGTATTACTTACTATCAGGTGACCGTCTTGTACCTCTTTTCGCTGCATTGAATAAAAAAGTTATAAATATATATCTTTAATTGTCTCCAAACCTCTAATGCTCTCCACTGGTTGTAGCTCCAACAGACCGGTGTTGCCATTTTAAATAATTTCATACAAATAATTGTATAATTATTTGTATATTATTATTACATTAAAAAGATAAAGATAATTTATTAAGTTATGTGACATGTCTCCAACACTTGGTGCTCCTGGCTCCTGAACTAGAAATTTAAACTGTATCTCGGGAAGCATGGGAACTCATATCACTCTCATCCCAAAGTGTGCATGTTAATGTGACATTCACATGATGTTAAGTGATAAGCCTGCCCAAAACATGGCGCTAGGTACGATGATGTATATTGCACCACATCACCTTGGGACAGGATGTTATGCGTCTTTACTCCAGTAACTACATTAGCTGCCGCGCCCTTCAAACCGGAACACAATGTTTGTACACTGCAATTTGTCGCCTGCAACAGGCGTTGCGACGGTACCTACCTAGACCATCTCCAGCAACAGAGATCTACCGGCAGGGAATCCCTATCATTGTTATTGGCAGAGCGTGATACATAGATATTGTGTACATATCTTATCATCTTGTGGTTGTGGCCTAGCATCACTTAACACCATGTAAATTGATATGTAACTGTTGTTTGGAGTATTATGGGAGGCGTATGTCCAGCAGTGGGAAACTGATGATGACGATGAACTATTGTGGACTGTCTCCAACCCTTGTAACATATCACGCTGAACGTTAACGTTACGCAATCCGTTCGCGTCTCGCGTTTCGTAATGTTGGCAGTATGGCATTTCGGTTATGCAGCTGCCATCTTGTGCAAGCGGCCATCTTGTGTAAACGGCCATCTTGATAGAGCAAAATGCATTGTCAATTTTGTCGTGATATAACAATGAGTCCTCCAAATGGATATATCCATTTACATCACAATTTAATGGTGTGCGTGTGCCGCTCGGCCCTCGTGTCCGCGACACTGCTGCTGCCGATCTGCACGAGCGCGATCTTCACCCGATGTTGAGTGGTACGCCGGGCAATAACGTGACGCGGGTTTAGATGTTGTACACTGCACCACATTGCGCTCGGCGGCTGCGATACACTTTAGTACACGGCAATGTCTGCTCACTGCTGCCGGCTCCAACAGGGGTTGCGTGGTGACCGTCTCCGGCAGTTGACCTACCAGCAAGTCTCCATTATTAATATACCCCGAGGGCTTGAATGTTGCCGTCATGTGACTACTCCGTCAGGTGCTTCTCATTTAGATTTTTTTTTCACATTACCTCCGCATAATGACCTAACGGTATATATACACGACTTCCTTTTTTTATCAATCAAAATATTTGATTAAATTATTTTTCGTCAGTTGACCTGAATTTTTTGCACGAGGCGATGGACACTTCCATAAGCGGTCCGCTCGTTCATAACGTGGTGCTAATTGGGATGTTTACACAGCACCATCGGCTCCATACTTCGGCTTGTGACATAAGATGCCAAGAGTCGTTACTTAAGTAATTTCTGTTGCCACAGCCCCCTTGCAGCACACGCAGTAATGTCTGCACACTGCTGCCTGTCGGCTGTGTTAGTATAGCATTCATTTAAATACAAACAAGATGGCGGACGGAAACGAGTCTGACGTTGCATACATTTGCAAGCGCAGTGTTTTTGCACCACCCCTAAAGAAATAAAAAATGGCGCCGCCAACCGTCTGCCGGATGCGGCCGTAGAACACGTGTCTCCTGCACTTGGCAACCTTTTTTTTTAGTGAACTCTTAACATCTGTGGATGGAGAAATTTATTTGTTCGATTGCTGCAGTGTACATATTCTATGATCTCTGGCAAAGTTGAAATTTGCCATGAGTGACCATGACAGCTGATGAGGATATCTTCACCTATTGGCTCAGTAAGCTTACTTGGAAACTCCACCACCACCATAAATTGGTAATCAGATCAGGGTAAAGATTTAAAGGAAAAGGGAAAGGGATCGTGGGGAGGAAGTAGGTTGTTAAACACTGGTGGTGACAAACCCAAAGACCTCCACATTCATTTGCTGTTCCACATCTAGTTTCCCTCTACCATCACCAGCTCGGTGACCCACAAGCAGTTTGTACACCAGATGATATCATCGTTATCGTCACCGTTACACTATTTACGATCCTTTGATCTTGACCGTTCGCGTTCGGTTCCATTACCTTCACGCGCTGATAATTATACCAACTCCAAGGTCACCGTGTAACTGGACCACTGTTGGGATCTTAGCATTTCATTCATCATAACAGTCTACCATTAGTATATAACTGAATGTAGACTTCTAAGAAGATTCCATGCAATATTTAGGTTTACTCTACTTGGTAATAAGATAGCTTTTTCTAACGTCTACCTACATCACCAGGGAGCTTCCACCATGTACATCTACCCCCACGTGTGGGAACCTCTGGAACAGACGAGAGCAGACCATTGCCAGTTTACACTAGCTACCGCACTCACTCCAAGGGCTTTATTATTGAGCTTGGCCTTCTGGTCAATTACTCGGATCGTAAATGATCTCGCATTCAGGATATTTACACAACATTGTTTTAATATTGTAGAACGTGGACGGGTGGCCGCCACTGCCACCGCCACCGCCACCTCACCAGCACACCGTTTGCGGCGAGTAACGTTGAATAAAACATATCCTTGACGGTAGTCATACAAAGCTGGCGTTGATACAACGGATTCGAGCTTTTACTTGAACGTGGGACGCGCGTCCAGCTGTGGGCAACGATAGGTCGAAACAATGATTTTGTGATAAGTCCATATTATTCATTCTTTATTACATCTATAGTCTCACTGTCATGGGCTCGTGTCCCACTTGTGGGAAAATTAAGTGGGCTGTTTATTTCCGATCGTGACGGTTATTATAAATTCTTCTGGGAAACGGTGTGTCTCACTAGTGGGACATTAGGTGGGGTTGTTTATAGGAGACATTTATGTCGGAAATGCTCAATACCGGTATTCGGCATTATTTATATACTAATACCGTAAAACTGGTATTTAATGCCGTTAGTAGGAATTGAAAAGAAATGTAGCAGTTTTGTTTATTAGTCGGAGATGTTATGTATCCGAATCGCAGAATATGCAAATATCGGTATTAAGTCCGCGCATGCGGCCTAATGCTCTCTGTCCGGCTGCGAGGTGACGCGCCGCCGCGGCAAGCGACCTTAAAGGAAGTGTGTGTGGTCGGTGTACTTGCGATCATTGAAAGCATTGCGTCATGTGTCTCCTACTTCCAACGGTCTCCGATCTCCATTCTCTCTTTTTCTAAGATATATCATACGCGTACGCGCACACGCACACGCGCGCACACACGCACACACACGCACACGCGCGTACACACACGCCCACGCGCGCACACACACGCACGCGCACGCACACGCGAGTACACACACGTACACGCGCGCACATGCGCGTACACACACGCACACGCGCGCACACACAC